>BSBK01002521.1:955000-1340000 GCA_027943335.1 Chamaecyparis obtusa | reverse complement strand
GTATAGGATCTTGCACATGTTCATGCTCTATGTACTTGCACTCCATTATAAAGTGCCAGGGAGGCTTTTGATGTTTTACTTTTTTTGCCATCTACTTTTTTCATGTGAGCGTTCCTCCAACGACATTAGCTTCAGGTATCTCTATCTGTGTTTGTACTCTCTCTGCACATTTGATGTTTCAGATTCTTCTTCATCATGCAATTAATATTGGATGATCTATTTAGTGTACCTATCATTACTCCCTTGTTAGTAGTATGTGAAGGTTTCTACTATTGGTTCTACTACTTGCTTGGTTTGATAGTGTGAGTTATGTGTGTGCTATAAAAGTGTCACACTTCTGTGAATCATTATATCCAAGATCACTCAAGAATGAGGTCTCAAATAGAGATTCACAACTCTCTATTCGTGGAGTGCAGAGGTTGTATTATGAGGCCCTCAGATAGACCTAGTTAAACCCATGCAAGTACACCAAGAAATGAGAGATTCAAAGATGAGAAGCAAGAGTGCTAATCTCCATTGATCATCAAGTTATTGCATGTAAATGAAGCTAATCTAGATGATTACAATGCAAAGAAATAAACTACTCTATTGAAATGAAATTTTTACTCTCCTTTGCTAATTAAGCTATGTGAAGATTAAGCTAAAACAATGAAAGAATCTAAGCTAATATGCTATGAATATTAATCTATATGTAAATATGAAGGCTAAAATGTAATGAGATCTCCAAAGCTCCAAAGTCTCTCAGAAAACTTGTAGCATAACAATAGCGTGAAAATTCTGGGATCTAAAATGAGAAGGAGAGGGCTCCTTATATAGGAAAATGTGGAGGAGAATGCATCCTCAAGAGCAATGTGGGATAAATCCAAAAAGAGGAAATAAAGCTCATTTTTTAGAAAGTGTGGAGAGAAAATGGATTTTCTTTATTTTTAATTATGCGTTTCTCTTTTTTTATCACAAAGAGCTTTAAGTGAGTTTTTTTTATTTATTTAAAAGAATGATTCTCTTTTAATTAAACAAGATAACATTATTTAATTAAAAGAGAGATATTATTCTAAATAAGATAAAATCATTTAATTAAAAGGGATTTTAATTAAATAAAATTATTTCATTTAAGAGATATTTCTTTTCAATTAAATAAGGTTATTTTATTTATTTAAGAGGGAACATTTCTTTTAATTAAATAAAATTATTGATGAAATGATCAAACCTTAGGGAAAATTGAAATATTGGAATTAGTTAGGATTTGATTTGAATTTGAAAATGTTGCAAGGCATTGATTTAGGAAATTGATAAATTAATAAATGGGTGCCCAAAGTCTAAGCGACCATTTTAGGGTGCATACATTTGCACCTCTTTGACTAATGTGAGGTCGATTTTGGATCACATGCAGTCAAAGAATGAAATTGAAGTGTGAGATCGATTTGGGATCACAAGACAACCCAGACGTGTGTTCGATGGATGGGACACATCAGGACAAAGATAAGCTGATTGAAAAAGACAAAGCCAACACCCCTATAAATAGGTAATTGTCAAGTCTCAAGCAAGGTTCGATTGATAGGTTTGATAAAGGTGAATTAAGGATTGAAGTTTGATAGGTACTACCCCCTCGTGATCAAAATCAAAATGAGATAGCGGAGAAATAGTAAATTGATAAATTTGATCAAATCAAACTGAAGATAAGGTTCTTGATGTAAGATGAAAGATATAAGAATCACAGAACCAAGGTAGATCAACAAGAAAGATTATGCCCCAAGGTTGAATTAGAAGAAAAGAAGTGGGGTGAAAGAGAATGGAAGATAGAAGTTTGGAAGAAATGGAGAGAAAAAAAAGAATTTGCCTTAAGCAAGAGGATGCCCCAAAATCAATCAACTATTTAAGATAGAGAATTTCAATTGAGATCATGAAAGAAGATAAGGAAATGAAGATCAAAATGTGATCACAGTTGATTAAAAGTCCAAAAGAAAGATGAAGGAAAATCCTCTCAAACTCCTAATGCAGCCTAAAAATGCAAATTAACATGAAGTCTAACAATGCAAGCTACATGAAAATGCAAAGGTGTACTTGCAATAGGGCAACTGTAACATAGGATTTTATGTTCATCATTCATTAGAGAATGTAAAGAACTTATTTTCATCATCAGGCCATTATTAAAGAACATTGGAAAATCACACAATCCTCACTAGTCACAAGCGCAACTATGAAGATATGAATATGATTGATATCAGATTGGAATGTGGAAATATTATAACACGATCATCAAAGACATAAGGGTTAAGATGACTCCAATGTTAGCTTACCCAATTTATTGTAGCAAAACCACTCTCGCATCAAGGCATAGATGCCAGGATGACCATAAGAATGGTTGTGCAAAAATAGTCAAGGATGATGCCTCAAATCTCCTAAGTGTGTCAAGGGAACAACAAGATACAATCAAGAGCTTCAAGACCACACCCACAAGAAGAAAGCAAACAAAAATATGCCCCATGCCCCAAGTCCCTCTAGTTATGCATCATGGAGAGGCTTATTAGACAAGGACACTCAATGAAAATCAATAACAGTCAGCACACAAAGAAAAGATCATGACATAGCTCAAGCATTAAGTGTTACATTTAAAAATTTAAGTGTGTTCACTGAGACTGAGTTTCAAGGATAAAGATCAAATTCTTGCAAGCAGGTGGAATCACATGACAAAACCGGATAAGACCAAATCGATAAGTGTTGAAAAACACTCGATGTCAGGGGTTGTGTTGAAAAACATAGTTGGGGTGGTGTTGAAAAACATTGTTCATGAGGTGTCCTAAAGACTAACACATCAAAGAGACCAAAGCTAACACAGTTATGACCCCTAGACAAAGACAAAGACTAATTCCAAACCAAGGCAACAAGGACAAGGTGTGATGGAGAAAGGCTAAGTGTTGAGAATGTGTGCTAAGAAATAGGGGTGCAAAGGCCTCAAGTAGTGCCTGTTTCTAGGTTTTCACCACTTGGATTTTATTGCAAATTTTTTTTTAGGACTTTTTATAATTTTATATTTTTTGTATTTTTGATACCAAGGCACCTGTTTCCAGGTTTTCACCAAGGCACTATTTCTATTTTTATTTTTTAATTTTATTTTGGTATTTTTGGAATATATAATTTTTTTGAGATACATCAAAGCGCCTATTGCTAGGTTTTCACTAAGATAATCATTTTTTTAGGATATTTTCTGATTTTTAGAATTTTTTCAGCATCATATATGAATTTTTTTGGTATTTTTTTTAGGATCAATAAATATATACAAAGGGTGCCCCCAAATAGAATGGGCATCATGGATAGAACTTCTTCAGGTACAAGATATTGATAGGCTTAGGGAGCTACTCCCCCTCTTCAGTCGATAGTAAATAAGCACCTGTCCCAAAAGCTATAGTAATGATGTATGGTCCAAGCCAATTCGGTTCAAATTTTCCCTTTTGTTCTCTATGTTGTTGGTTCTTAGGATTTTCTCGTAAGACAAGATCTCCCACTTGGAATGCTCTAGGGTGACCCTTTTTGTTGAAGGCTTTGGACATCCACTTTTAATAGACCCTCATATGGTCAAATGATGCTTTATGCTTCTCATCTAGAAGTTTTAACTCTTGCAGTCTCATGGTGCGGTAGTCTTCATCGGTAACTAGACCTTTGAGAGAGATTCTAAGTGAAGGAATCTCAACCTCTAAAGGTAACACTACTTTAGCACCATAAGTAAGGGAAAAAGGAGTAGCCCCTATTGGAGTACAAATACTCATTCTATAAGCCCATAAGGCTGGATTTATCTGTAGATGCCAATCTCTACCATTCTTATGAACTGTTCGATGTAAAATTTTAAGAATGGTTTTATTTGAAGCCTCTGCTTGTCCATTTCCTTGTGGGAAGTAAACGGAGGACCAATGTTATTTTATCTTGAATTTCTGGTAGAGTTGTGTAAGGTACTTATTTTTAAACTGACCTCCATTGTTAGTGATTATCTCCGAAGGCACTCCATATCGACAGACAATATGGTTCAAAATGAACAAAGAAATTGTCTTGCCTGAAGCAACAGTAAGTGGAACAACTTCTACCCATTTGGTAAAGTAATCAGTAGCAGTGATGATAAATTTATGTCCACCTGATGATTTGGGATGAATCTGCCCAATAAGATCAAAGGCCCAGCACTGAAATGACCAATGAGATATGGAAGGAATGAGCTCCCTACCTGGAGCATGTATCAGGTGGCCATGTTTTTGGCATTTTTCACATGATTTTTCAAAAGCTACTGCATTCATCTGCATGGTAGGCCAATAGTACCCCACCCTAAGCAACCTTCGAGCCATGGAAAGACCATTAGAATATCCCCCATAGATGCCCTCGTGAATATCAACTAGCGCTTGATCAGATTCCTCTTTTTCTAAGCACTTAAGAAGTGTCCCATCTAAACCCCTCCTATACAAATCACTAGAAATGAGGGAATGGTGAGAGGTATTTTGAGTGAGGTTTCTTCTTTTGGATTAGTTAAATGTGTTAGGGATGATGCCATCACATAGGTATGATTAAATGGCACCATAGTGGGATGATTGATGACTAACAAGGGTACAAATTATGTGACTTTCTTGTGAGTCATAAATAGGATAGTGTAGCTCTTCCACCAGGAAATCAAATATGGACTCATGCTACTCTAATTGAAGAAGCAAAGCAAGTGTGGCCATAGCATTAGCTACTTTATTTTATGCTCTGGGGACTTGCTAAAATGTGATGAATGTGAAATACCGTCTCAATGAATCAACCATTTTCTTATAAGGGACCAATTTCTCATCTTTGGTTTGATATTGTTCATTAACTTGGTTGACTATCAATTGGGAATCCCCATAGATGTGTAGTTCTATGATATTCTATTCAATAGCCATCTTGAGTCCATTTGTAAAAGCCTCATACTCAGCAATGTTGTTTGTGCATGGGAACAATAGTTTGTAGGATTTAGGAATTGTGTACCCATGAGGAGAAAAAAACAACACTCCATCTCCTGAACCATTTTGCATAAAATAACCATCAAAGAACATCTTCCATGTTCTCTCAGTCATGTACATTAGGTGTTCATCTAGAAATTCAACTTGAATAGGCATGCTATCTTGAATTGGGAAATCGGCCAATTGATCTACAATGGCTTGTCCTTTTATAGCTTTGTGCTCAACATACTCTATGTCAAATTCTGAAAGAACCATCATCCATCTAGCAAGTCTACCTATGAGGGCAGCCTTACCGAGCAAATACTTAAGAGGATCAATCTTTGCTATGAGGTGTATTGTGTGCGCAAGCATGTAATGTCACAACTTTTGGGAAGCAAACACCATAGAAAGGAAAGCTTTCTCAATACTAGTGTAATTGACCTCATATGCAACAAGAGTACAACTAATGTAATATATGGCTCTTTCCTTCCCAATGTCATCAAGTTGAGACATACAGTATGAGTAGTTTTCCTGGTATAGGAGGCATCAAAATTGGAGGATTTTCCAAGTATTCCTTAATCTAATCTATGGTCCTTTGAAAATCCTCATTCCACACACATTTGACTCCCTTATGTAAGTTCTTATTGAAGGGTTGAGCCCTATCTACCAGTTGTGAAATGAACCTCCTTATAGATTGAAGACATCCTTGAAGACTCCTCATTTGGCTAATGTTCTTGGGAGGTGGCATATCCAAGATTGCTTGAACTTTTTCTGGGTCCACTTCTATTCCTTTGGCTAAAATGATAAATCCTAGAAGCTTTCTAGAGGTGACTCCAAATGCACATTTTTAAGGATTTAATCTCAACTAAAATTTCTCCATATGATCTAGAATTACTTCTAAATCATCCAAGTGTGTGTCTCTTTTATTTGACTTAGCCAGGGTGTCATCCACATAATCTTCCATATTATTATGCATCATGTCATGGAAAATTGTTATCATAGCTCTTTGATATGTAGCTCCTGCATTTTTCAATCCAACAGGCATGACGTTCTAGCAATAAGTACCCCATGCACAAGTGAATGTAGTCTTTTCCTAGTCTTCAGGAGCTATTTTAATCTGATTATACCCAGAAAAACCATCCATCAAGGAATAGATCTCATAACCTGCAGTCATGTCCACTATAATGTCTATGTTGGATAGTGGAAAATCATCCTTTGGGCATGCTCTATTGACATCTCTGAAATCTATGTAGATTCAAATGGATTTATCCTATTTTGAAACTGGTACAATATTGGATATCCATTCTGCATAGTCAATAGCCCTTATAAATCCTACACTGAGGAGTTTTTCCAATTCTACTTTGACTAAAAGAGCAATGTGAAGATGCATTTTCCTCAATTTTTGTTTAAATGGTTTAACACCTAGAGCTATGGACAAATGATGCATGATTAGATTAGTGTCCAACCCTGGCATGTCTGAATAAGTCCAAGCAAAGTTAATCTTCTTTCTTTGTAAGAGCTTGGCGTAGGCTTCTTTCTCTTGAGATGATAAGGATTGAACCAAATGTATAATGGAGCCTCTTCTATACCCAAATTAACTGCTTGTGTAGGTTCAACAAGTACTGACGATCTGTCTTGAAAATAATTGGAGAGATGATCAAGTACCTCATCCGTAGGCACCTCTGAGTGGTTTTCACCTTTGGATACGTCATTTATTTTTACTTTTTTTAGTTTTGACACTGCCACACAGTGGTTTTCACCATCAGAACTCTTATTCTTTTTTTCTTTTCTTTTTATTTTTTGACTAAGGTACTTGATGTCTGGCTCCATCATGCTTGTAGCCAATTCACTAGTGGAAGAGACTATAGGTTCAATGGTGTTTAGGTAACAAGTTATCTCATAGTCATTCTGGAATGTTAAGAGCTCAGGCTCCTGATAACATTTGGACCAATCAATGAGATGAGGATTAGCAAGGGGTAAGTCAATGATAGATTCAATGTTGTGGATGCAGATGGCGTCATCTCTGGTGACCGCAAAGTTAGAGTCTATCAAGTATTCTTCTAAGTTACCCAAATCAAGAGTCGACCTATCAAGAGAAGAATCATCCACTAAGGCAACACACAGGTTCCAAACCTCTAGCCCTACACGTGACTCATCAACAACCTCAAGTTGAGAACTATAAGTATGGATGACATCAATATCCATGTCAATGTGGAACAATCAGAGAGAGAGTCCCACTCATACTCATGTGAGTTCATTTCTGAATCCCGGCTAGGATGTTTACACCATAAAGGCTTGGGATGCCTTGATGTAGAAGCTTTGATGTCATGAAGGGTAACACCCTCTCTTTCTTCTATAGCTCTTTCTTCTATAGCTAATCCATCTTGTGCTATGTTTGCAACTGTTGCATGAGTGGTTGGATTATTTGAATCTCCCCAAAGGAGACTAGTAGAAGGAATCCAATCATCACACATGTTTTGCTGATTTGTCAAATTTGGTATGTACTATGATTCATCTTCACTATCTAACTCATCAAGGATAGGAGCAATATTCTTTTTAGGATTCTCAAATCCTAGGCCAAATGTCTGCTTAGACCTATGTCCAAAAAGAGCATGATCAAGGGGTTCAACTTTAGCATCTAGCCTATGACTGAGAGGGCCATGTCCCGTATAGCCCATATTTTTGACAAAAGTATATCCTCTTCCATAGGTCTTAGGAGAGGGAGAGAAGTTCTCATTGTGCATATACTTCTCCTCTTTCTAGATCCAATCTTTAACAGCCACTTCTTCTTTCTCATCTTGGATAGGCACTGAAGACTCAACAAATGTGCCAAACAAAGTCATGGCCGAAGATAAAAGTTTCATCTCTTGTGAGGGTTTTCCATAGGACCTAGGTGAAATGGGCATCTTTGCAAAGGAGTCAATTTGATATCCCCCCATACCAAGGTCTATTTCTTTGAACTTATCTTTGCACTATGCTAGAGTCGCATTGAAATCCTCTACTTCTCTATTGAGGGGAACATGAGTCCCTACCAAAATGGAGTTGACAGATAAGGTGGTATCCCCAGGTATACAAACTTCTACTTCATTGTAGGGAAACTTAACACACTAGTGGTAGGTGGATGGCACTACCTACATCTCATGGATCCATGGCCTTCCAAGCAAGATATTGTATGCTAGAGGACTAGCATCAACACTTTGGAACAAAATGTCTTTCTCAATAGGGCCAATCCTGACAGGAAGAACAACCAACCCCTTGGAACTCCTTTCTACCTCATCATAGTCTTTTATAGTGATCTTCTTTTTGGTATCGATCACTTTCTCAGAATAACCCAAAGTCTTTAATAGACTCAAAGAATAGATATTGAGCCTAGCACCCCCATCTATCAACACATGCCTGACATGGGTCTTGTGAATCATGACTTCGATGTGAAGGGAAAGATTATGTGGGTGGCTTAAGGCTTTATCATCATCTTATGAAAATGTAAGGTAGTGAGGACTGGTAATATGATTAACCATGCCTTGGAATTGATCGACATATAAATTTTTGGGAACATTGGCTATACGCAAAGCATCCTCAAGGACCTATTTGTGTCTTGGGGACAACTCTAAAAGTTCCAAGATGGAGATCTGAGCCAGGGTTCTCTGTAACTGATCAACAAGATTATAATTTGGCTTGGGGTTGACAGCTGGTTTTGTGGTGGCATTCTTGGATACCACTTGCTTTGGTTTATTGGGCTGACCAGAAGTGGGTCCTCTAATGACAACAAGGCCTTGACTTCTTGTGACCGCATTAAGAGCTTGGGATGACATCCTAGAGTGAGGACCCCTTAGCACCACAACAAGTTCTTCATCAAAGATAGGGGGAGAGTTCACATAGGGATCATAACCATATGGATCCTTGTTCCTCATCATGTTGACACTTTCCTCCACAACTTCAAGCATGTTGACCACATTTTTTGCAGCTGTGTAGGTGTAGTTGATTGCAGCCTTGCCATCCTTATGTTTAGAGGTTTCCCCCTTCTCGTATTTGGGCAAGGGCTCTTTGGAAGCCTTATGATCTGCATTGGTATTTAGTCCATCCACCTTAAGCTTTCCATTCTCAATGAGATCTTGGATAATGTGCTTGATTTTCCAAAAATTCTCAATGGTATCCCCAATGCCATTATGAAACTTGCAGAAAGCCTTCTCATCCCACCAATGTGGCTTAATGTCAGGGATGTAATGTTTTGTGGGATCTTGTGGATGCACAAGATTATTGGCAATGAGCATTTTGAAAACATCCTCATATGAGTCACCAAGTTTGGAAAATTGACATTTTTCCTTCTTGGGCTTCTCTTGATACCTTGGCCTGCTCTCTTGTTGAGGAGGTGCATTGAGCTTCATAGCTTGAACTACACTAGGCAAGTGAAGGACACCTTGATCCTTAGGTTGGGGAGAGTCTACAAATCCATCATTGACCACTTGTTTGTTTTTGTTCCAATGCACATTCTTCCCTTTATCCTTGTTGGAATTATTATTATTTTGACCATTGTTGTTATTGTTGCCATGTCTGGTCAAAATTCCTTGCTCTTTTAAAACATCCTCAATTCTGCATGCGGTGTTGACCATTTTATCGAAGAAATTGAAGATCATCTTTCAAACCTCATACCATATTTTAGGCACCAAGTTACTGACAAGGATGTCATTTTCTCATCTTCATGAATGGTCCTAGGATAACAAGAGCATTGTCACCTCCACCTTTGCAAGAATGAGACAAAGGATTCCCCTTGGTTTTGTTTTAGGTTACATAGGTCCAACATAGTGACAGATCTGGAAAGATTGTATGCAAAATTTTGAACAAATCTATGAACAAGCTCTTTGAAAGTCTTGATGGGGGGAGTTATGTTGGTAAACCATTCCATTGCTTGCCCCTTAAGACTCCTTGGGAATAACCTCATTAGATAGGAATCATCTTGGTGAAACTCAAAGCTCATAGTGTAAAATTGGTGCACATGATCATGTGGATTGCCACTACCATCATATTTGTCATACTGAGGGAGTTCAACCCTTCTGGGAAAATCCTTCATGCTCACACTCTTGTCTAAAGGATTAGGAAAAATTGAGTCAAGAGAAAATGAACTCTTAGGTGCCAAAATTTTCTCCATCATTTTCTTCATTTGTCTAATTTCTTCTTCTTGTGATGGACTTTGTTTCTTAATTTTGTTATCCACATCAAAATTATAAGGGACTCTTACACCCTTGTTGATTAGACTTTCAAGGAACTTATCTTTGTTTTGTTCCAAGTATTTATCCACATACTATTGAAAGAGAGGCTCTTGTTGCATTCTCATGAAGTCTTGAGAATTAAGATCAAAGTCTGAGCTACTATCTCCATGTTGGGAACTATGATGAGCATGCTACGAAGGCTGCCTCGGGTGCCTAGGAGGTGTTTGTCTCCTATAATGAGCACATTGTGAGGTCCTTCTTCCTCTAGGACTAGGAGATCTTGAAGGGGTTCTGGAACACCTTCTACTGCATGGTGTTCTAGAAGGAGTGGAGGGAGGAGAGTTGTTTGCACTATTGGCACCCCTATTATTGAATTGGGTATTAAGTTGTTGGGCTAAAAGCCTATCTTTCTCTTCTTGAGAGGCTTTCCTTTCCAATTCTAACAAATCCTATCTCTCTACCTCAAGTTGTCTAAATTTTTCTTGCTTCACAGCTTGCTCATCTAAAAAGGCTTTCTTCTCATGCTCAATCCTTTTAAGCCTTTCACTTGTATACCTCAAGGTTTTTTGAAGTGGTGAGTTTGGTCTTGACTATTTGAACAAGTCATTGGTATATGTTACATTGACATGAGCATCACCAGGTTCATTTTCTTGGTCTTTGTGTTGTGACCATTATTCTTGGTGAGCTCATCTCTCATGCCTTTTGACTCTTTGATGTGAATCTAAGTACCTAGTATTGATGGGGGGCGAACCAGGTTGAGCGTCATGAGAGGAATTACTAAACAAAATGTTGTTTCTGTGTCTTTTGTAGAGGTCATCAAGGTTTTGATCCATAGCTTCCCTCTCCCACCAAGTCATGGTATAACTCATATCCATACCTAAATGGGAAGATGCTAAGGGGGTCCTCAACTCAGTAGACTTGCTCCTAGGTGATTGGTCAAATATAGGTTCCTTTCCCTTATGCTTTTGATGAGTTTGGACTAGAGGTAATTGGTTGAAGACAACCTGAGGTCATTTCCCTTGACTCACTTGATACCTTTTCATAACCGACATGAAAGGAAAAGCACTCGATGATAAGATGACCCTAAGATATGTTGGTATCAAACTAGGATAGTAAAAGTGTTCAATTGTCCAAAAAAGAGATGGTGAGATAGAAAATTGTAAAAGGTGTAAATCAACACTACCACAGAGGTGCCCAATCAACGGATAAGTATCCTAGCACATATGAATTAGGAGGATGATTTTAACCAAGTTATATCTGATTGAAATTGATTTTGGGTGGAAGTGAATTGTACAAGAGACTACTAACACTCTCCAAGTATGCTATCAAAGAATCTAAAGCTGTATCTACTCAACAAGGATGATTTTTGACTTACTAATTCCAAGCAAGGTTACTTGTAAAATCAAAGGTCACTAATTCAAGAGGTCAAAAACACAATAATCCCAAGTGAAAATAGGTTTCTGACAGTAGGGTGAGTAGCTTGATCTAGCCTGGATCAAGTAAGGAGGGCTAAAAATGACACTAAGTAGCTTCAAATTGTAGATAACTGTGAGACAGTGAAAAGGTTCTATGTGATAGTTTCCAGGCAAGCAGTGCGACAGAATCCAGTAGAATGATATTTCGCATAGAGTAGTGCGATGGAATCTAGGCAAGTAGTGCAATAGAGTCTATAACAAGAATGTGATAAAGTTCTAGTAATGATGTATCACATGATAAAACTTAGACCAGTGTGCGATGGGATTTCAGTATCGTATGATTTTTTGGCTAGCAAGTGTGTAAAAATCAGAAATTCAGTCTTTTGTTCATTTTAAAATTTTTAACCAAGCATATTAACAAATTTCTAGCATTTATCAAGCACATAAAACAACAACCATGGTGTTCAAGCAAGAAAAAATCTTCAAACAATGGGCAAGGGACAAAGAAACCTTGCTCATGAACATGAATATTGACTTAGTATGCTATTCCTTAAAGATACTAGTTGTGTATATTCTACAAAATGTTTTTCCAATCACACACATAGTCCTAAAAAGAAAAATTTGGCTGCACTATGGTTCTTAATAATGGCTTGACTCTGCAACTTTTACAATTTCAAGAAGGTGAACTCCAATCCAGGCGCACCGGGGTTTTGACACATTCCAAGAATTGAATCAATCAGAGATGCTGAGGAGATCTGATAGTCCATAAAAAAATTGTACCCTTGGAGATTTCTTCCACAAGGACATTTGTATAGTGGTTGTCACTACCACAGAAAAAGTGGCTATTACTGCTTGAGGTTCTGTCAACATGGTTTAGCTAATGAAGGGAATGTCCAATACGGTTAACCCTCTCTAAAAGGTGACTCACAACAAGGACCACATGGGGACTTGGCTTAGATCCAAGGGTCTGAGTTTCTATTACTACCCAAAAAGGGAGTAGAGCATAATCCTCTATCCTTTTCTCTTCACCCAAACATAGAAGACAAATTCATTCTGACACGCTAAGACTAAAACTATCTTGCCAAGATTTGTAATGTCAATAACTCATAATCTATCAACCTCTCTAGAGAGAGAATGCATCAATCAAAAAGTCAAAGACTACAAATCTAGTAGAATGCAAAGATAGTTCTAGTAACCTCCCTACCTACAAGGGTTCTCTCGTTGAGAAGAGTTTTGCTGGAAGCCCACTCTCTCAAGAACCATAAATAGTGTTAATAGGGCCTACTTATCTATGTGAAACACTTATGTAGGAAATGAACCTATATTCTTTTTAAAGTCCAAAATTGAAATGTGGTTTATGAAAATGATAAATCACTCAAGCCAAACACACAAGAGATTAATTTTATGCCCAAAACCAAGTGTTATAGAGATCAAAAAATTACCTTAGATTCCAAGAAATGCAAGATTACTGACATGCGGTCTCAGAAAACAAAAATCTAGAACAATCTCAACAATCTGGAAAGATCAGAAAATAGGAAACAACAAGTACAAACCCAAATTTTGCAAAGAGAACCAAAAACAAGTCACTGCCAGGCCTGGGTGATATTTCAGTCAGCAGAAGTTTCATACAATACTCTCCAGTATATTGGTATGATACTTTCTAACTGTATGATATTTATCATACCACAGGTGACAAAATGTTGTATTACAGTGTGACAAAGTCCTGCAAGTGATATGATACTTTTACTGGAAAAGTATCGCAACAGTACAGAAAGAACTGTCATACGATACTGCTAAAGTGTCGTATGATATTTTACCAGAGAAACAACTGACAACAACCAAAAATTGAGGAAAATGAAATAAAAATGCAAGAAAATGAAAATTTCAACATTTTCAAAATCCATTCCACAAAAGTGGCACCCATTTTTGAGAAATTTTGGCATACGGTATCAAAAATTGAAGTGTGATATATTGTTGGAAAGCTCTTTCTGAGCCCCACGGTGGGTGCCAAAAATGTGTTCTATAAAAGTGTCACACTTCTGTGAATCATTATATTCAAGATCACTCAAGAATGAGATCTCAAATAGCGATTCACAACTCTCTATTTGTGGAGTGCAGAGGTTGTATTATGAGGACCTCAGACGGACCTAGTTAAACCCATGCAAGTACACCAAGAAATGAGAGATTCAAGGATGAGAAGAAAGAGTGCTAATCTCCATTGATCATCAAGTTATTGCATGTAAATGAAGCTAATCTAGATGATTGCAATGCAAAGAAATAAACTACTCTATTGAAATGAAAGTTTTACTCTCCTTTGCTAATTAAGCTATGTGAAGATTAAGCTAAAACAATGAAAGAATCTAAGCTAATATGCTATGAATATTAATCTATATGTAAATATGAAGGCTAAAATGTAATGAGATCTCCAAAGCTCCAAAGTCTCTCAGAAAACCTATAGCATAACAATAGCGTGAAAATTCTAGGATCTGAAATGAGAAGGAGAGGGATCCTTATATAGGAAAATGTGGAGGAGAATGCATTCTCAAGAGCAATGTGGGATAAATCCAAAAAGAGGAAATAAAGCTCATTTTTTAGAAAGTGTGGAGAGAAAATGGATTTTCTTTATTTTTAATTATTTGTTTCCCTTTTTTTATCACAAAGAGCTTTAAGTGGTTTTTATTTATTTATTTAAAAGAATGATTCTCTTTTAATTAAACAAGATAACATTACTTAATTAAAAGAGAGATATTATTCTAAATAAGATAAAATCATTTAATTAAAAGGGATTTTAATTAAATAAAATTATTTCATTTAAGAGATATTTCTTTTCAATTAAATAAGGTTATTTTATTTATTTAAGAGGGAACATTTCTTTTAATTAAATAAAATTATTGATGAAATGATCGAACCTTAGGGAAAATTGAAATATTGGAATTAGTTAGGATTTGATCAAAGAATTTGATTTGACTTTGAAAATGTTGCAAGGCATTGATTCAGGAAATTGATAAATTAATAAATGGGGGCCCAAAGTCTAGGCGACCATTTTAGGGTGCATACACTATGTATTCATTATTTGATTCTATGTACTAGGTGGTTGCAGTGGCTGGGTACCTATGCATTCCGGTGAGATGGATCATTTACCATATGGACACTCTTTCTTTCCTATTTTTTGGATGCACTCTTCCAGCTTTGATTGATCAGCTCTTCAAACTTTTGGTGTTTATGCCATTTGTATCTTCGAGTTCAGGTGTTTTCCTTTGTTTGCCTCCTGATTCGAGTAGTGTTATTTGAGGGCACTCATGCAGATTTTAGTCTTCTCTACTTGGTCATATTTTTGTGGAGGATCTTTAGATCATTAATTTCTTCTTGACAGAGTTTGCATTTTCATGCTTTAGTGATGTTGTACATGTTCATCTTTGTTCTTATTTTTTGGAACATTCCTAGTTTTGGAGGCTTCTTTAGTCCTTCAGACTAGTCTTTGTCTCTTTTTGGAGTAGAGTTTTTCCCATGTGGTTTTCTCTATTTCTCTACTTTTATAGAGACTCTCTTTTGTACTTGGGTACCTAATCAGGCCTTTTGTTGCCGGGACCCATTTTCTTTCACTAGTTCTTTCAAGGTTTTTAGCTTCTCCCAAAGTTTATCTTAAGGGGGGGTGTTAGAGTAATAAAGTGTTTGCTTATTAATTGAATCATATTGATTTAATTATTAAGTCACTTATTACCTTTTTTTGCTTAAGCTAAACTTTAGGCATATAATAATCAATAGCTTTATTAATTATTATTATGCAACCTAGGTTTTACCTTTTTAGGTTTTCAGATCTCCTTTTATAAGGATTTATCTCCTCTTGTTTTGTAACCTTTTTTGACAATTCATTATTTGATTTACAACTTTTGTTTTTGCACATCAAGGATTTCTCCTCTCTCGTGGATCCATACGTTCAGGTCTCCATAGCTATTTGCTTCTCTCTCTTTCTATGATAGGTGTTAACACATGTATTCGGGAAGGTAAAGGGGATAACCCAATTTTACCAATTTATTCTAATCTTAACATGAATCTTCTAAGCCTTCTTATATACTATTGTGTATCAAAAAAAATTTAAACACATCTAAACTAGTAACTATCAGCATGTATATCTATTAGTATACCTCTCTTTTGACAAAATTATAAAATCCATAGAGACAAGTAACCCATTGGCTTGACTAATCTATTTTCAATACTTCCAAACTTTCTCCATGTTAACTAATGAAGAGTCTACCTTTTTCTGAATTTACACAATAATTTAAAAGTCATTCTGAAAGATATATCATTGATAGCTTACTAATTTCTAGAATATAATCAAGATCTTATAGAATTGAAAGAAGTTTAATGGTATCACTAATTACTATCAATTTCCTTTGACGCTGTTGAAGGAGGGGGATCTAGAGGGAGGGTCCATTTTTTCTTAATCCTTACCTATTCCTACCTTCCTACAGCCATGTTTCCATTAAATCCTCCGAGCTATATTCACCGAGACATTCTCTATCTACTTCACCTACCTCATCCTCATTCTAGTATAAATAAAACCAATTTTATTTCTTAGGGGGATGAACATACATAAAGTTCATATAGAAATCAACATTCTATTTTATTAATGGAAGTCTTGGCCTCATTGAATGAACATCTTCTGATTTCAAAAATGGGGAGAGGGGAACTAGTCTACCTTCCACTAAAGGTAAGTCATAGAATCTTGGTTTGGGGATCGTTAAATCATCCTTGATATTTACTATGACTTTATCTAGGTTTCTAAGGTATTTCCTCTTGAAGATATGGGCACATAGCCTCACTACATCCTCATTTTCCAGAATCACTTGAACTAAGAGGGTGATAAACATTGATGGAATCTCTGTGTTGACTCTGTACCTATCATCGATAGAGAGGAAGTCCATGCCTAATATACAATGAACTACTCACAGAGTTAAAGGGTGCATATTCATCAGAGTGGTTTTGAGTCTCCTTACAAAGATCCCTCCCCTGAAAGCTATTTGGGATCTGGCACTCTCTAATTTGATAGGGGTTGACATTGCACTAGAGATGTCAATGTATTGAGGTTTTTAAGAAGGCTTTCTAATCTAACTTGTTAGATAGAGTTCTTATGTCTATCCATCTTCCTAAATGGGGTATTGCGTAGTTGGAGGGTTACTTAAGGGGAGGATCCTAATCATTGGAATGTAAGTCGCTTTATCAGTTTAAAAAAATTCTTGTTTAGAGGGAAAGGTCTGAGGGGGTTGGATATCCTTATCCAGGGTAGGTTATTTCATGGATATACCTACAAAGCCAGCTCTTGGTTTTCTAAAACTAGATAAGCCAATGCCTAGAAGCTTCCTAAATTGATTCTTCTACTCCTTGTTAAAAATCTTTAGCATGATATCCATTAAAAGAATTAACCTAATCCTTGCTAGTAATTGTTATATATCTTTACATAATATCAAATTAATTCCTAAATGTTCAAAATACTTTAACAGGAAAGATAAGAGTGTTATCTAGAATACCCAGAATTAATTTCTATATATTATCCTTCTATATTATCTTAAGTAAGCATAATCAATCTATATTTCCAAAATCATTGTTTGTCGAGTTCTATCTTTAAAACAAAATATAGCCAGTAGATTTTTTTTAAAAGTGGTATATAGTATATTATAACTACTTGGTATTAACAATATCTACTATACTATACCAACTAGAGAAAACTACCCTAAAGCCAACATACACTATGACTAGATAATAATGCATTTACTCCTTATTTATTATGTTGCAACTCCATGCTTCACCATCCTACCTCAAAATGACTATGGTTTCCTCATCCTCGGTATGATTTTCAGAATATCGCGAGATCTTTCTCACTGATGGAGAAAGAATCCTTACATTTTTTATTTCACCTTTGCCAAACTCTTCAGGAATGTCGTATCCTTTAGCTCTCCAATAGTTTAGTACCCAGTCTAACTATAACTGCTCTTTTAGAATAGTTTTTATTACAAAATCAAGGTTCCTCCTCATCTCTAGCCAGTGCTTATTGAATTTTCCTTCATCTTTGAAAAACAACTTAGGAAAGTGTTGGAAGTTAGGAATGGAGGTTAAGTCTTCCATCTCAGTTCTCATGTAAGTTTCTGTGAAGGGAATAGTCAAGTTTTTATCTATACCATATATAGCCTTCTCTAGGCCTGCCAGAAAATACTTTTTAAATATTTCTTTGTCCGCTGATATAATATTTTCTTTCTCCACCCCATTGAAGGCTGTGAGCGCTATGAAAAGCCCAACTATGTGGCTATTAACTCAGATAGAAAATTCATTGTCAAACTTATCGTCCCCTAGACCTTTTTCGAGTGCTCTCTGGGCTACATTAGAGAGGGGATTAAGGATTCCATTCCATTTCTCAAGCTTGATCGAAACCCTAAAATCCATTTGCCTATTGTCCTTAAGAGGAAAGGTTAGAATCCTCAACTCTATTCTTGACATTGGGAGATAATTGAGCAAGCTTCAACATCTGTTGTAATTTCAAAACTATTTAACCTTCTTTTATGTCATAATTCAATGAGTTTTAGATCCGTGGTAATTTAATATCACATGAATTATTTCTTTCTTAATTTCTCAATCTTCTCACATCATGCCTTGTACTTATTGAAATAAGGAGAGATTTCTAGCTAAAAAGTTAATCACCAAAGGGAATTTTTCAAAGGTGACATCTAAAATGGTGGGTCTGCTAAATTAATGAGAGGAAGGATTAACGAATTGGTCATATTTCCTAAAAATCTAATCTGATGTCATATAAGTTTCTCTTAATCCTAAAATGAAAAAAGCCAATTTTAAAGGTTTCTTGGGATTTTCAATGATTTTGGAAATTACTCCAAGACCCTGTTAAACTAATAGTATCCTTTAATCATTGTACTTCCTCTGCTCATCCCAATTAGATACTTAAGAAGTAAACTTGCCTTGTTTTCTTAATAATTAATGAGTGATCATTACTATACCCTCTTCTTCATTACTCGATCTCCTTACTGATTTTAAACAAGGATAGCTAATTGTCAGGCTAGTTAATGCTTTAGATAGATTTTAATTAAGAACCTTTTCTCTGGGACTATTCAGCAAGTGATCCTTCCGAAAGGGCCCCATCTTTATCCTAAATTGTTTCTAAAATACATAATTGCTCATTTTTGCTTAATTTTAACTATTGTTTCTTAATTTCCTTATTTAGTGTATCTTTGAATAAGGGATGTTAATTGATTATATTTTCCTATTTATTCCTTTTTCTACCTCTTTGAATTACTACCATTCAAGGATGTCTATTAGAAGCTAAAAATCAATTTCTTCCCTTCTTCTCTTCTTATCTTATTTTTAGAGAGGGTTTTCTTAAATCTATATGTTTAGCCTATGAGGGCTTCCATAGCCTATTCTATAATAAGGAGTTCTTTGTTAATGTCATCTGCACCTTCATTTGCCAGTTGATCTGCTACTTTATTACCTTCTCTCTATATATGGTTAATTGTGTAAAGTGGGATGGATGATAAGATTTCCATGATTTTTTCAACCATTCCATTCAAAAACCAATTCGGAGTTGCTCTTTTTCTTACCACATTCACAACTAAGGTTGAGTCTCCTTTAATTTCTATTTTATCTATTTTGAACCTATTACATAGCATTAACCCTTATAGTAAAGCACTGAGTTTTGCAAAATTATTTATTTCCTTCCCTAGGTACAAAGATTTCCTCACTATCTTGCTCCCCTTCTAGTCACAGATACAACATCCTGCTCCTTCTTCACCTGGGTTTCCTCTTGAAGCTCCGTCAAAATTGAGTTTTTGCCAGCCTTCTGCTGGTGGTTGCCAAATACAACTAGCCCTTTTCATCTTTTCCTCCTCACTATTATGGCCCATGAAGGGAGGAATATTCAATCCATACCAATTTTTCCTAAGGATGCTATCACTGATCGAGAAGGATTTATCTTTCCTGCCTAACATATTCATGCTATTAACTACTTCCACTATACAAGCTTCTAATTTAGTAAGGAATAGATTAACACTTAATCTAGAATCATTAAATATTCATCTATTGCTTTCCTTCCAGATTTCCAAAATTAGCATTGAAGGGGCTATTTTTCATATTTTTTCATAAAGGTCATTGTTATCCTTCCTTGGACAACTCTTCAGAAGGCCATTTAGGTCTTTTTGGAGAGCTATTTTCCAATTTAATTTTGATAACAGCCAATTCCAGTAGCTATTTGAAAAATCACAACCTATCAATAAATGATCCACATCTTCAGATTCCTTCTCACATAGAACACATCTGGATAGACCATTCAAACCTATTTTGGTAAACCAATATTTTATGAGTATCCTTTTTTGTAATGTCGCCCATGTGAACATCCCTGCTTTGGGTAAATACTCTTTGTTCCTATAAAGATCTATTGGGAGGTCTGTTATTCTAGATGAACTCTTTTGGAGATAGTCATAACCTTCTTTGGCACTATATATCACATTTTTTTCTCTCGCCTAAATAATTGAGTCTTCCCCTCTTCTTAGAACTATAGTTCTCTTTTTTAGGGTGTCCATAAGAATATTTAAGAAACTCCTTGGAAGATTTAGGTGATCTAATGATTTCCACTTCCAACCTTCTATCTTTTCTGCATCAGAGAATTCTATATAGTCTTTTAAGTAACATCCCATTGATGAAATAGCTTGATCAGTTGACCTATCATATAATAGAACTGATCTTAATGAGGGGTATCCTCCCCATGAATCATCCCAAAATAGCACTTTACCCCCATCTTTAACATGCCATGAAAGGTCCTTTACAATGACATGTCTACATTCTGATATAAGATTCCATATTCTAGAACCTTTAGGTAAAGAATGGGTTCTGCAACTACTAAGGTCATCTTTCCCATCTAGATATTTTTACCTTAAATTCCTTACCCATTTAGAATCATAGTTCTTTATCATACTCCACACTAGTTTGGCACCTAAGGCTTTATTTTGAAGAGCGATGTTCTTTATACTAATCCCTCCATCCTCTTTCAGTTTGCATATGGTATCCAAAGCTATTAAATCCATCTTTGACTTTTCCCTGGATCCCTGCCAAAAAAAGGATCTCATCTTTCTCACTATTTTTTCTTTAACACCTTATGGGAGTCTAAAACACATCATTTGGTAGATAGGTATAGTTGATAGAACTGATTTGATCATTAGTGCCCTTCCTACACTAGAAAGCCATTTACCTTTCCATGATTCATCTTTCTTATCCATTTTGTTACAAACTTCATTCCACAAGTTCATTGATCTTATCCCTTTGTCCAATTGAAACCCTAGATATTTACAAGGAAATGAGCCTATTTTAAAATTTAAGATCCTACATATATCATTTTCTTCCTCTCTATTTGTATTCAGGAAGAAAATATTAGATTTCTCCTCATTAATTATTTTTCAAGAAGTGACTGTGTAAGATTCTAAAATGTTATGAAAGGTAATTGCCTCTTTTTTATTGGCTTCGCCAAAAAGGAGGGTGTCATCTACAAATTGTTGGTGAGTGCTAGCTTCAAGTTCCAAGGTTATCTTAATTCCTTTAATTATATTTTCCTCCCTAGCTTTGGAGAGGGATCTACCTAGAGCTTCTACCAAAATTATGAAGAGAAAGGAGGATAATGGATCTCCTTGCCTTAGACCTTGAGAGATCCCAAAGAAACATATTGGGGAACCATTTACTAGTACTGACATATGGGGTCCCAAGATACATTCAAATATTAAATTGATCCATCTTTTAGAGAATTTGAAAGCTTCAAGACATTTACATAGGATTCTCCAGTCTACTTTGTCATAGGATTTCTGGATGTCTAGCTTTATGAGTATACTACAGGTTTTTTTCATTTGAATTGAGTGAATGGCTTCTTATGCTATAATTAATCCCTCTAGGATTGATCTTCCAGGGAAAAAAATTGTATGTTCCTTAGATATAATTACCGGAAGAAGAGGTTTTAATCTATTGGCTATGGTCTTTGTCATAAGTTTGTATAGAGTGTTACAAAGGGCTATTGGTCTAAAGTTTTCTAAACTTTCGGCATCTAGTTTCTTAGGAATTAATGCAAGAAAGGTGTTATTTATTTCATTCAATAGTTTCCCAAAGTTTCTCATACCTTCTAGAGCCCCTAAAATTTCTTAGCCTATGAACGAAATTTTTTTTTTATAGAACAAATCAGGAAAGCCATCAGGCCCCAGGGATTTGTCTAGGTGAAGGTCGCTAAGTGTTGCCTCCACTTCTCCCATTGTGAATTTAGCATTTAAAATTTTGTTTTGGTTTTTTGAGATAATTATAGGAATAAAACTCAATAACTTATTTTTTGCAGTCATATTGGAACCCTCTATGTTATTGAGAATTTTCTCAAAGTGATTTACTACTTCTACTCCTATTTGGTTAGGATCTTCTAACAATTCCTTGATATCTTTTCACAATTTCCATATCCTATTTTCTGATCTCATTTATTTAGAACTATTATAAAAAAAATTGGTATTTTTGTCACCCTCAGCCAGCCATGTCTCTCTAGATCTTTGTTTCCAGAAAATTTCCTCTTTTGGTAAGATGTCTTCATGTTTCAACATTAAATCCCTTTCTTCTTCATATAATACCCGATTCATTCCTCTTGCTATTACTTCCTCATTTAAACTTGCTAACTTACTTTTTGCTAGTTTTTTCTTGAATATGTTGCCAAATTGGGATTGATTCCAATTGAGTAGATTTATTTTAATTAATTTAAGTTTGGACATCACAATAAATGTTTTAGAGCCCTCAAAAATGGCTTCTTTCTGTAATACCCCAAAAATGGGCTATAAGTTCAATAACCTCCTACATCATCATATCGAATGAAATTGATACAAAAGTCCTAACCTAAGGCACATCTGAACATCATCGAATCCTAATTGATTATCATAAATTCTAGATCAGGGAATATTCCTAGTAATATTCCTAATTATCATAATTATCTTTGATTTAATGATTATTTGGTGATAAATCCTATTTATCCTAAAGTTTGATTAATTGAATATTCTCAATATTTAATTAATTAGATTTAATTCTGCCACTTAATTGTTTAATTGAAGTTAATTCTATTTATTCCCAAATTAATTATTTAAATTTGACAATAAATCCAAAATCCTATGAATAATTGATTAAATTCTTATTTAATTAATTAAAGCAAGTTGTCAATTTTTAATAATATTTTTTTTGAATAAAAATTTGAAAAATAATTGATTAACCCATAAATCAATTGTTTTATTTTTCAAAATCAGTTAAGTTGGAAATAAATCACTTTATTATTAAATTAATTCATAATAAATCATGCACAATCAGAAAAGCAGACAACTATCAATTATCAATTAAAGCTAAACTCTATTTTGAGTTGAACTCTTCTTTTGCATGTTTTTGTGAGTTAATTATCCTTTATTTAAAAATAACTCAAAAATCAACCTGAGTTATTTGAGTGATTTATGGCTTTCTTTCATGCACCTCCAAAGCCCTAGATTTCTATAAATTAAGGCCTCATCTCTTCATAATTCATCTCATATTTTTGCAAACTTATGCTAGCAAATTGCTATCTGGAGAATCGAAGCTTCTTTGCGAATCAACCACGTTTGTGAGATCACTTTTGTTTTCATATCTTAGAATCATTGCATATCACTTTTTAATATCATTATTAGCATAGATTCATATCAAGTTTTCATTATCATATTATTGCATAGAAAAACCAAAAAAATAGATTAATTGCATTCATTCCATATCTAGATTTTGCATTCAAATCTTTCATTTAGGTGTCGTCAAGGTCATTGATCTCGGTATAATCTAAGAATACATACTCGCATCTACTAGAAGGTAGTAAATCACCTGGTTAGATTAGTTTTTCATTTATTGCATGATTTTGATTTAACTAACCTCTAATATTTTACTAAAGTGTTGTGTCTACAGTCAGGTACAAAATTCACACACACATTTTTGGTGCCTAGTGTGGGGCCTTGAAACGGGTTTCCCTTCAAATTTTATCAATTTCTATCATTTCTTGTCTTTTTCTGTTCCAAGCTACAATTTTTATTCTCTATCCATACAATTTTCGTATGAGTTTTGTCAGAAACTCATACCAAGAAATACCCACTATCGTACAATAGTTGATTTGATCGAGGATCACCCAGATAGAAAGCCAGTGTCGTTTGGAAGCTAGATTGCCATTTGATCAGGTACCTAGTGTCGTATGAGTTTCTTGATTGGTGTCTGGAAGGTAACCCACTTTCGTACAAGTTTTAGTGCCAGGGTTCAATTGTCATTTCACTTTTTCAAGCAGTTTGTTAGATTTGGTTTTTAGATTTCGACTAACAGCTAACCCTAACAATTGAAATTCTCTATTTTTTATTGATTTTCACTAGTTTTTTATTGGAAAAAGTGCAAAAATTGCTAAAAATAGGTAAGAATCTACTAAGCATGTTGCAAGGAATTTAAATAACTTTCTCAGCTGATAACATTTTGATTTGGATTAAAATGAACATCTTGCGTGTCTAGCTTGAGTGCCTTTCTTTTCCATATCACACATTTCATTTGGGCTCTAAAAATGAACATGGATTTTCTTTCAGCATCTTTGTTACACATAGTAAATAGGCCCTATGAACACTATTTGTGGCTCTTGAGAGAGTGAGTTTCCAGCAAAACTCTTCTCAATGAAGGAACCCTTGTAGGTAGGGAGGATACTGAGGGAGTCTCACGTTCCACTAGATCCGTGTGTCTTCAACTTTTGATCAAGGCATTCTCTCTCCGGAGAGGTTGATAGATCATAAGGGGTTGACGTCATAAATCTTTGTGAGATAATCTTGGTCTTAGCGTGTCAGTTTAATTTGTCTACTTTGTTTGGGTTAAAAGTGAAAAGGCTAGGGGATTATGCTCTACTTCCTTTTTGGATAGTACCAGAAACCCAAATCCTTGAATCTGGAACCAGTCTCCATGTGGTATATCTTGTGAGTCACCTTTAGAGAGGATTAACCATAGTGGACATTCCCTTAATTGGGTCAACCACATTGATGAAACCTCAAGTGGTAATAGCCATTTTCACCGTGGTAGTGACAACCACTATATAAATGTCCTGTTGGAAGAAATCTCCACAGGTGTGGTCTCTTGTTGGGTTGTCAATTCTCCCTAGAAGATCCTGAAGATTAAGTTCTTAGACTATGTCAAAACCCCGGTGTGCCTGGATTGGAGTTCACCCTCTTGGATCATAAAAGTTGTAGAGTCAAACCATTACTAAAAACCCTAGTGCGGCCAAATTTTCATTTTCTAGGAATATGTGCATTATTGCAAAACTTTTTGGAACATACACAATTAGTACTTCTAAGGATTAGCACAAATAAGTCACTTGATTGTTCATGCGCAAGGTTGCTTTTTCCCTTGTTCATTGTTTTCAGACATGCTTGAAATCACTTGCTTGCTATTTTGCATGCTTGCTTTTCTATCTGGTTATTGAAAATGAACAAATCTGTTACAATCCTCAAATTTGGACATTGAAATTTTGCAAACAATCTGAAACTAAAAACCCAAAATTTGCAAAAATTGAAGTAAAACACCTTCTGGAGTCAACAGTCATTTTGTAAAGTCAGAAAGTCATACGACTTTTGGCTATTGTCATTTCAGAACCCCCAAATTTTTGTATGGTATCAGGTATATTATCGTACGAGTTTTGCTACTATTCATTTTCAAAAATCAATTTCCCTGTCATCAACTATCATATGAGCTTGTCAATCATCATTTCATG
This sequence comes from Chamaecyparis obtusa, assembly GCA_027943335.1. NCBI lineage: Eukaryota > Viridiplantae > Streptophyta > Pinopsida > Cupressales > Cupressaceae > Chamaecyparis > Chamaecyparis obtusa. Next base: position 1,314,634 of record BSBK01002521.1, on the reverse strand, counting down.
CTATACCCACTGTCATACGAGCCTGTAGAGAGTCATTTCAAAAATTTCAAAAAGTTGTCAGAAAGTTCTCAGAACTATTAGAGACCTAGTTTTTCCAGCCTATTTCCAGAATCTGTCAAACAAATCATTGTGTCAGGAATAGAGTAACAAATACTAAGAATCCAATCATTTTCCTAAAGTGGCCTTTTGAATCTGATTTAGCCTTCTGTTTAATCGATTTGAGTCTTTATCATCTTGTGTCAAAACCTTGTCATAGCTATCAATCTTCAATCAATCATCAAAATGGCTAAGTGTTGTGAACTCATGTCCGCTATCTTTTGGGAGTCTACCCATACATCTAGGGCATAGTATCCCTCATCTAAGTCAAATCTTTGCTTCAATCAATCAAACCTTGACAAGGTTGCATCATCTAATCATCTTGATTCAATTCCTTCTCCAGTTGTCTTCATCATATTCTTTCAATTCACCCAAGGTCAATGGTGGAAACTAGAGCTTCCTCTCACAAGAAATTTGAGGAAATATCTCATACTTTACTGTTTGACTCACATAGGTCCAAATTTTGAGCAACTCTTCAATTCTGGTATTTACAAAGATGACGGTCTTGGCAACCTTCGATTAAAAGCTGGTTACATTCCTCCTTCATCAACACATGAAGGTACCCAACAAACTCCACATCAATCTATCCCAAGTAGAACTCCTACCATGTCTCAAGTAGGGACAAACTTGGGCTCTCAAAGAGCTCACTCTCAACATGGTGTAGATCAAGAGCCCACACCTGAAGAAATTTCTCAATATCAAAATGATGATAACTTCAAACGAATGATGAAGCATTTCTTGAAGGAAGACAAAGAGGCATACTTTTTACAATTGGCTCATCAAGGAGCTAAACTTCCTCCCAAATTTAATGTTGAAGATATCATTATACATGAGGAAGAAACTCCACTCACAGCTATGATGAAATAGATGCATGCCATGCAAGTCAAGCTTAATAACCTTGAGAAAGAAAAGGAACCCAAGGAGTTCTCCATGGAGGCCCTATGTCCTTTTCCATTTGACAAAGACTTGTACATGCAACCGTTCCCAAAAAGAGTGGAGATGCCTAAGTATGATAAGTATGATGGACACTCAGATCCCCAAGATCATGTTAGAGAATTCTGTACACAATCTATGGAGTTCATGCACGAACCAACCTATCTGATGCATCTCTTCCCTCGATCTCTAGGGGGAGCAGCCATTCATTGGTTCTCTAGATTGCCTTCTACTATCAAAACTTTTGAGGAGTTGATAAAATTGTTCTATCAACAATACTCTTACAACATTCAACATCCAGTCACCATGATCGATATCTACAATCTCAAACAATATCTAGGGGAACCATTCTTGACATTTCTCAAAAGATGGAGGAAGAAATTCTCTCTATATGCTAGGCCTATTCCAGAAACTGAGAAACTGGAAATCTTCATCAATAATCTTGTTCCAGAGATCAACTATCCTTTACAAATACAAGATCATACATCTTTTGATAAGATGGTAGACAATGCTATCAAAATTGAAAAGTGCTTGTGAAAAAAGGGGAAATCACACTTCAAAAAGATAAGTACGAATCAGGATCTAGCTCTAAAGACAAGAATAAAAACTAGAACAAGAATAAGGGCATTGTCATAGATGGTGTTGTTGATACTATCCATGCTCCATCAAAGCCACTAGCTTTCAATCTAACTATTGGTACCCAAGCCATAAAAGCTTCAAAACAAAAGGTGCATGAATCATCTCAAAAGAAGCTAGAATATAAAAAGTGGTCTTCTGATAATAAACGAACATTCACTCCTCTTGGAGAATCTTTAGAATCAGCTATGAGAACTCTACTAGCTAATAACATCATCTCTTTGCCTAATATCTGACCACCTGATTCTGAGCCTAAACCAAAAAGGTGGAGAGAGAATGAATTTTGTGATTTCCATTGGGGTAAAGGTCACAAAACTAATAACTGCTTATGCTTGAAACATACTATTCAAGATCTGATTGATAAGGGAGATATCACCATTGATAATCATAAGAGTAATAATGATCATACAACATTCACATAACCATTTCCGAAACATGGTCAAGAAGTCTCATCTTCTCAACCTAATATGGGGGCAAAGGTCAATTATGCTTACCTTGGAAATAATGTTGTTATCAATATGGTTGAACCTTGTCTCTCTAAACATTGCAATGTCATCACAATTGTACGAAGAGATAGAGATCATTCTTCAGCTAATGCAGTGACTCGATCACAAGCTTAGGCACATCTAAATGAACAAATCCCAGATTCATCACATGTCCCTAAGATGCCCTTCAATATTTCTTCCACTTCCAAACAAAAGGTTGTTTCTAAATCTTCCAATCCTAAAGATATGAGGCCAACATCTTATAGAATTGTTCAAAAACTCCAACACACTAATGCAAAAATATCCATGTGTTGAGTTGCTTCAAATATCTCCAGCTCATAGAGCCATTCTAGACAAATCTTTTCTCAGATCCAATGTTCCTGATGACCTTGATTTAGATAGGTTCCAGACTATGGTTGGACATCTTACGTCTCCATAGTATATATCCTTTTTAGAGGAAGATGAAAACTCCTTGAGTCACCCACATAACTAGCCCTTGCATATAGAAGTCTTGATCCAGAACCGTAGAGTCAAACATGTGTTGATAGATGGAGGCACTGGCCTACACATTTGTTCTTACAGCTTGATCACACAATTGAGATTTTCAGAATTGGCTATTGATCCTAGAAATAAAATAACTATCAAAGCCTATGATGAACAAGAAAGATCTTCTAAAGGCACCATTGTCTTACCTATCAGAGTAGGTCCAGTTATCAAAGATACTATATGTTAAGTTCTTGATCTACCTTTGGCTTACAACATTCTTCTAGGGAGACCATGGATACATGAGATGAAGCCTATTCCTTCTACATTTCACCAATGCTTAAAATTTCCTTATGAAGGAGTAGAGGTCACTATTCCAGCAGACATATCCACCACTTGCAATACATTGAAGGAAAGTACAGATAAGCTTGTACCTAATAACAGAGAATCTTCCATTGAACCAACTAAAGAAGCATCCACATCTAAAATGGAAGATCTTGCAAAAGAGGTTAATATCAAAGAAAATATTATGGGAGAATATACTATGGAGCCAATCTTATCTTTGACATCTCTACCTATCTCACCTAAGTCTTATGGAGAATCTTTGAAACAATCCAAACTAGAATCTAAAGAACCTCTTGAGGCATATAAAAAGAATTTTGTAGCAGAACAAGTCTCCAAGCAAGAATTTGAAGAGGATGAAGTTGTGCTCGCAAGGCTTTACAAAGATGAATTAATAGCTAAGATGGGATATTCAAGTAAAGGACCTCTAGGAGTCAGAGGAAAAGGTCTTGAGGCACCTCTTCCACATACTGGTAGAGAAAATAAAGATAAAGTTGGCTTAGGATTTAAAAAGAAACCCTTTCACCTCAAAGGTAATTGTTCTCATGTCATAGAGCAAATCACACCAGATGAACCTCTTCTTAAGAAAGAAGAAACATAACCATCAGATAGTGATTCAGACAGCTCAAAACTCATCCCCTATGAAAAATTTCCTACAGAGATCAAAGACCTTCTTGATGATAAAGATGATCCAATCAAAAGAATTAATGTAGTAGAAACACAAGAACCTACTATCAATCAAGAGATAGTTGCAACACAAGAACTAGCTAATCTCAAAAACAATCAAGAAGAGGAAGGTGGTAGTCATTCTGAGATAGATTCTCATGAGTATGAATATGAATCAGAATCTGAGGGTAACCCTTCTTGGGGTATTCATCCTGACTTTACTCATGTTCTTAGATTTCCTAGAGGCGTAGATGAGGAATCTAATGACTATGAATGGGGAGCCATTCCAGAAGATGATGAGCTTATTATAGAGAAACATGTTGATGTTATTCACCAATATGCACCTAATCCCAATGTAAGTCTAGAGCGAAATGAGGAACCTATCAAGTCTAATCCACCTATGGCTGAATTGGACTCCCATAATGACATTGAGCTTATTCATGAATTGAATGGGTTAAGTTGTAATATCACCTTTGAACTCAATCATCAGGTTAGGACCAATGATGATAGATCCATATCCATAAATACTATCTCCCAATCTTTCCCCACTTTGACTATCCAATATCCAGACATTATTGATCAAACCTCCACAAATCCAAGCCAGGGTATTTATACCTTCCCGAATGACTATGCCCTTGCTTGCTACCTCAATGTAGTTGAGCCTATGAGTACTTCCATCAGTGAACTAAGCATTAGCATGATGGAGTCGGACATCAAATATCTTAGTCATAAAAATAAGAATAAAAAGAAAAAGAAAAGGATTTCTGAGCGTGAAAACCACTTTGTGGTAGTCTCAGAACCTATAAAAGTAAAAATAAAAGATGTATCCGAAGGTGAAAACCTCTTTGAGATGCCTAAGGATGAGATATTTGATGTCCTTCTGAGTCATTTATAGGATAGATCTCTAGTTCTAATTGAGCCCACTCAATCCATCAACTTGGGAACAACAGAAGAGCCATAGTTGATTCATGTAGCACAATCTTTATCAGAAGAAGAGAAGCAAAAATTTACAACATTCCTAACAAAGAAGAAGATTAACTTTGCATGGAAATATTCAGATATGCCAGGGTTGGATCCTAATCTTATAATGCATCATTTATCTATAGCTCCAAATGTCAAACCTGTTAAGCAAAAATTGAGAAAGATGCATCCTCATGTTGCACTCTTGGTAAAAGTTGAATTAGAGAAACTCCTGAAAGCCAGATTCATCCGTGTTATTGACTATGCAGAGTGGATCTCTAATATTGTACCTATTTCAAAACCAGATAAATCAATTAGAGTGTGCACAGACTTTAGAGATGTAAATAGAGCATGCCCTAAGGATGATTTTCCATTACCTAACATTGATATGATAGTGGACATGAATGCGGGCTTTGAGATGTATTCTTTAATGGATGGTTTTTCTGGATATAATCAAATAAAAATTGCTCCAGAGGATCAAGAGAAAACTACTTTTACATGTGCATGGGGCACCTTCTGTTGGAATGTCATGCCATTTGGGCTTAAAAATGCTAGTGCTACATATCAAAGAGCCATGACATCTATTTTTCATGACATGATTCATAGGACTATGGAGGATTATGTGGATGATACTTTAGCAAAATCTATGCTTAGGGCTGCACATCTAGATGACTTGAGCAAGATACAAGACAGAATGGAGAAATTTAGTTTTAGATTAAATCCTAAGAAGTGTGCTTTTGGTGTCACTTCTGGAAAGCTCTTAGGATACATAGTTTCAAAGAAGGGCATTGAAGTTGATCCAGCTAAAGTAAAGGCTATAATGGAAATGCAACCTCCTAAGAATATTAGTCAAATGAGGACATTGCAAGGAGGAGTTCAATCTATCAGAAGATTCATATCATAGCTAGCAGATATATCACAACCTTTTACAAAAACATTACATAAAGGTGTGACCTTTGCATGGAATGAAGAATGTGAGAACACCTTTAACCATATCAAGAAGTATCTATCAAATCCTCCTATCTTGATGCCTCCTATTCATGGGAAGCCTTTGATCTTGTATGTCTCTGCTATAGATACATCACTGGGGGCATTGCTAGCACAACATGATGAGAACAAAAAGGAAAGAGCTATATACTATATCAGTAGAACATTGGTTGCATATGAGAAGAACTATTCAATGATTGAGAAAGCTTGTCTAGTTGTGATTTTTGCATCACAAAAACTGAGACACTACATGTTAGCTCATACCACACATTTGGTAGCTAAGATTGATCCACTCAATTACCTTCTAAGAAAAGTTTCCCTCACAGGTAGATTAGCTAAATGGGTCACGCTCTTAAGTGAATTTGACATTGAATATGTGGAAAGAAAGGCTATAAAAAGATAGGTTATTGCTAATCAATTAGCAGATGCACCTCTGATTGATAATACACCAATGCAAATGGAATTTCCAGATTTCTCTATCATGACTCTTTCTTCTAGAGAATGGAAGTTATTCTTTGATGGCTCCTATACATAGAATGGATCAGGAGCAGGCATATTGTTCATAACTCTTGAAGGATACTCAATCCCAAAAGCATTCAGATTAAAGTTCCCTTGCACAAACAATATTGTTGAATATCAAGTCCTTTTGAATGGTATGAAAATAGCAATTGAGTGGAGGGTAACAGAACTACACATTCATGGAGACTCACAACTTGTTATCCATCAAGTTAATGATGTATACCAAAATAAAGATGAAAGCTCATTCCTTACAAGAGAATGGTAGATGATCTAAAGAAGTATTTCCTATCTATCACATTTGAGAAAATACCTAGAATAGAGAATAAGCCTGTTGATGCAATGGCAACATTATCTACTTTATTACAACAGCCTGAACATGAGCTACGCTATGAGTTCCTGGTGGAAGCACTATCTTATTCTGCATATGATTCCCCCGAAACCCGCATGATCTACACTGTTGTTGGTCATGATTCATCCAGATAGAAAAACCTATTTTCCTATCTCCAAGACCAAATCATTCCCGATACCTTCAACCGCCATGAAAAGAGATACCTTATCCATAATGTCTCCCGATATGTCATCATTGGTCATGATCTATACAAACAAGGTCTAGATGGTATGCTACTTAGATGTTTAGAATGGGAAGAGTCTCAATGTGCATTAGAGGAAGTCCATGATGGTATTTGTGGGTCACACTTGAATGGTTTAACACTATCATGAAAACTTATTAGGGCTAGGTACTATTGGCCTGAAATGGAGAAAGAGTCTATCAAGTTTGCTAAGAATTGTCAAAAGTGTCAAGTGCATGGCAACTTAATTCATGCTCCAGGGAGAGATCTAATTCCCATTACTACACAATGGCCTTTTCACCAATGGGCATTTGATCTTAAAGGAGCTATACATCCTCATTCTTCTAATGGACATACCCATATAATCATAGCTACAGATTATTTTACAAAATGGGTAGAAGCAGTTCCTTTAACACAAGCAACTGGAAAGCAAATATCTATGTTCATATTGAACTATATCATATGTAGATATGGGATACCACATTCCATAATCACAGATAATGGTGGACAATTCAATAACAAAGATGTAGATGATCTATGTGCCAAATTCAAGATTGCACAACATTGGTCATCTATCTACTATCCTCAAGGTAATGGACAAGCAGAGGATTCTAATAAGAATCTATTAAAAATCTTGCATCGTATAGTTAATAAAATAGGAAGAGACTGGCATCTCATGATCAATCCAGCTCTTTGGGCCTACAAAACAAGTATCAGAATGCCCACTGGGGCTACTCCTTTCACTTTAGTTTATGGGTCTGAAGCAGTACCACCTATTGAGGGTGAAATCCCATCACTAAGAATCATAATGCATGGTCTAGTAACTAATGATGACTACAGAGTGTCTAGGTTGCAAGAACTTGAACTACTAGATGAGCGCAGACAAGCAGTGTATGATTATCTCAGAGTATATCAGAAGAGAATGTCTAGAGGTTACAATAAGAAAGTCAGACACAAAGAATTTCAGGTTGGTGATCTAGTCTTGAGAGAGAATCCTAAAAATCAATCACATCAAGAACGCAAGGGGAAGTTTGAACCCAACTGGCTGGGTCCCTTTCTAATCACTACTACTTTTGGCTCTAGTGCCTATCAACTCTCAACAACTAAACAAGAACAACTCTGAGAACTAATCAATGTTCTCCATCTAAAGAAATTCTACACCTAAGGTATTCAATCTATGGTAAAATGCCCTGAAAAAATTATAAAAATTGGAAAAAGTCCTGAAAAAAATGAACATCTTGGTGAAAACCTAAGAATAGGCACCTTGATGATTCACAAAAAAAGTAAAAAATATCAAAAGTACAAAAAAATTGAAAAAATGAAAAATACAAAAAAATGAGAAAAAGAAAAAGTGCCTTGGTGAAAACCTAGAAATAGACGCCTTGGTAGCAAAAATAGAATCTCTGCCAAGATGGTGAAAACCTGGAAAACGGGTGCCACTTGTTTCAAAATGCTCCATCTATCAGTGCAATCTTGGTCTTTCCTAGCTTTCAGTCTTGCTTTAGTTTGTACATATCTCCTGATTTATTTCTGCATTTCCAATTTTCAATAAGTCAGTTTGTACACCAATCTGCTCAAGCGTCTGTACCCTATCAATGCTTAACACTTGGGGGCAATCAATGTCATATCCTATGGTCTCCAATGTATCTTAGACATATCATATCTAGTCAGATTCCTTTGAAGCTTTATTTGAGTCAGTCAGTCTATCTCATCTCCAGAAAGGATTTTGCATCTACAACAATGCAATCAAACATCAAAATGAAAACTGAAAATAATCTGTGCTTTTTACATGCTTTTATCTCCTTGTATGCTTACTGATTTGCATTGAGATTTTTGCATAGTATATCCCTTCGAGCTCTTTGATGATGTCCTTTATAGGATATAGAGAGTGATGACTAGGGGCATAATCTTTTCTTTGTCTTCTGCTGGTATGTGAAAATCTAACTTTGGAAATTCTGGATTGAAATGGTGTCCGGCTGTAAGAGCCTCTATCTCGAATTGGATGGCCATGCATACCTCAACCATTGATACCCAAAAAATTCAAGGAAGTTTGATCTAACTATTGTCTTTTTGAGTGAGTTCTTTCTCCTATTGTGAAATGTGATCTTACCTAAGGATGTGAATGATAAAGGGTCACTACGGGTAATTCACATTGGATTTAGAATGATCTCTTGACTACTTGATGTTTTTGTACTACAAGGCATATTCTGGTCATCATGATGTCTATGTTTTGATGCTTACACAAATTTTTATTTCAAAATGGACATGATATTCAGGTCATCTTGGCATTTATGCCTTGGTGCTTATATCTAATCCGACATTCCGAAAATAAAATCAATATTCATATGTCCATGGTTTTCTAATCAATGGGTGTTGTATTGATTCTTATGCATACAAATCAATATTCATATGTCTATGGTTTCATAACTAGTGGGCATTGTATTGATTTATCTAGTTACCTAAAAATTCAATGATGAGAATAACCGACACATGATCAGTGACTAGGTCCTAGGTCTTAGGTTGCATTTCATTTTGCATGTCTCTTTTCATTTTGCATGTTTGCATGATCTCACAATGACTCAACGAACTTCAATGCTTAAACAATTCTTCAAATATCTCTTCAAATCTAACGAGAGCTAAAACCTAACTTGAAGGTCCCTTTAATCGAATCGCAAGCATTTCCTATCTTGGGTTAAACATCCTTTTTGACATAAGACTGAGTACTTGTCTTCATCAATACCTACCAAACATATAATGTGTATTGCTGCATTTACATATCATAATCATTTGTTGCATTACAATTCATCCATGTGCATAAGCATAAATCATACATACATATTTTCATAATCAAATACATTTGCATAACATCCATACATATGAAAGAAATCATTGCATTGCATTTATCCACACATACATTCTACTCTATCCATAGCATAAGCATAACATGATATCATCATAAATTGAAACATGACAAGTACATATGATGTCAACAACCAAAATATCGATCTCATATATATCAAAAAACTTGAACTATTTAGGGGTGCAATACTGGCATAGTATACAAAGAATAAGCTCAGCTGAGCTATCAGAATCAGTACAGTATATCAATGATAAAAAAGAGTACAGTATATTAGAATCAACTGATCAAAAATGTCAAAACATATCACAGATCAATTAGCTATCAGCATGATCCTTTGCATTTGGTGGAGGTGGAGGTGGTGCATCAAGCATTAGCTCTGCTCTCAGGGCCCTAGCTCCCTCGGATGCCATCATGAACTACGAGTAGGTAGGAACTCTCTGTGTTGAAGGAACTGCAGTATAATAACTGGATACATAATATGCAAATCTTGAGGTCTGATGAATCACCTCTACCTGTAACCATTGTACCTCTCTAGTGAGTGTAGTGCATTGTCTATCAGCCTCTATAAATCTCTCCTCCCAGCTAGCACTGTGTATCTTCAAGTCCCTAACCTAAACTCTGAGACATCTGATGGTCTCCTATGGGGTAGGAGGAATAACTAGATCAACATCTGGCATATCGATATTAGGGGCAACCTACTCTGTAGTCTCTACTCTCTGCACCTTGTGGCATCTGACCTCTACACCTAAATCAAAACCAGTATCCCCCTCTGTAAAATCCATACCACCACCTACCACCTGCTCAGCTACAAGTACCTCATCTTCTGCACCAACTCCACCTAATGTGCCACCCTCTCCTCTAATCTATCTATGAGAACCAGAAGATCTGTCTGATGTGGAACTAGTAGGACGAGAGGCCCTCACCTGTCCTAATGGTCTCTGTGGTGGAGCCATCACTTTGGGTCTTAGAGGTGTGGGGTGTACCATAGGAGCTTGTGAAGGTCTGGGACCCTATCCCATTAGAGTACCAGTCACATCCATCACCTCCTCCATGGAGGGTATTAGCTCAGTAGTATCTAAAAATCTATGAATGGGGTGATCAATGAGCCATGAGATGAATCCGTCAGTAACACCAGCATCTAGTACATCTGGTCTATACTCACAGTCCCTGCCGACAATAGCACTGTACTCTTATGAACACAAAGCATATGAAAGCCTCTGGGTCCATCCAAGTCCAATCTCACACACTATCTATGCATATGTCACATAATCCTTTGGGGCATCTTGAATACATCCATACTACCGCCAGACCCTGGTAATAAAAAATCTCTCTATGGTGGAGGGGGACCTCCCAATCAATACACGGCTCTGGAAGAAATAGCTAAACTACTCTCGAGCAATAGGTCAAGGCTCAATGGCTACATACGGTCTCTAGTGAACAAATGTCATATCATCAAGGCATCACCTCCAGTACTCTACATGGCCCATCCATCCCTATATAACATAACTGACATATCTATATATGACAAGCTCCTAAGGCTGCCTCTGAGAAGTACAAATAGGTCTCAACATGGGGATATGCTCCCACGCCCATATCTGTAGAACAAGAGCTCCTACAGCAAAATATTTTCTCTCCTGATACACCACCTCATGCATCTTAGAGAACATATGTGCTAATAAACACTGACCCCATGCTAACTCAGTGGGAGTGGTTATCAACCATGCTACCTATTGGTCCATTTTCCTGTCAATGCAAAATCTTTTGAAAATGGCCCATTTCTTTGCAAGTTTTCTTGAAGTGTCTTGCCCTGTGTGCTTCATGTTGTCACCTTGCTCCAGTTCAGATCGCATCTCCTGAATTGAAAAATCCAGAAAGTTATTCAAGTTTTAAGGTCTGCAGGAAACAAATTTCAAAATCTGCCTAAGTGTCGAAAACCCACAATGTTTTTGAAAACCCATGATTTTTTCGGTCTCCCTACTACCTTTGGGTCTGCGTGAAAACCCTATGTTTTTTTGACCTCGCATTTCTTCCCTTTTGCCGGCACTCCTTGTTCGTCGATCTTAAGTGCACAGGTGTGATGGTTGGTGGGGCTAGATTCTTCAAGCGATGGAGGGAGGAGATCGACGGTCAGCATATGAGTGTAAGGAATATTCCATGCTCATGAGCTTTTGAACCTGTCATTGATCTTGTTTGTTTCAGGTGTTTCTTCGGTGGTGGTCCCAATGTCAGAATGGGAAGCAAAAGTGCATGTTCTCATTGGTTGTCACATGATTGCATGTCAGGAATTTTTGACATGCGACCATGCGACTGGTTGACACATGTCCCAGTAGGCCCGTCGGCTAGGGTCTGACAGATGTTTAACGGGTGACAAAGATCGATGGCTTTCACTATACCATGAGGAAAAGATGCAAGCCTTTTAATCTCCACACTTTAATGAGAGCCATTGATGCGGTATGAAGGTAAATTTCTTGGTGGGGTCATTTGTCTAGTTCGGCCTCCATGGTAGTGTTTCATTGGTTATGTCAGTACACAGTGGAGGGATGTCAAAGTTGATTGCACAAAAATTGGAAGTGGTCCCTCTGACAGACTGGGAGGATGAGGTGGTAGTCTTGTGGCCTTGTCACATGATCGCAAGGGCCATCTTTTGGCCATGCGATCATGTGACAAGGGTGCCATGTTGGTGGGGAGCAGTGACATGGTGCTAATGTGGAGGCTTGTCGCATGTTTGTGTAGCCCATCTCCTGGCTATGCGATCATGCGACAACTATTTGGTGCCGTAGTTGCGGAGTTACAGGTGGGTCCTGTGTTAGTGACTAGGAAGATACAATGAATAGCATGGTGACAAGTGGCATCAAGAAGACCTAGGTGGGGTCTGATGTCTTAGTAGTGCCAATAAAGTTCAGGCTTTTTGCTCATTCATGAAAAGATTTGGCGGTTCCCCAGATTGTCTGGCGATTTGGCGGATAGAGGTCGCGTAGTCGCTAAATTTTTAGCAGAAGGCATCAAATGTTTTGTGAATTGGTGGAAGCCTTTTGTCACCAATTCGCTAAATGTAAATGGGCACTCTTTTAAAAGGTAAAAACATAAAGCCCGTGAAGTAAGAATAATCTGACAGTTGTGACTTAAAGTTGGTAGAGATTTGAACGAGGACCGCCGATGTGCCACTAGCGCCATGACTTGACCGTTGGAATTCAAATTTAAACTTGCAGATGGTTTTTGCGACAAGAGGTACCCAAAATTTATGGTTTTTCTGGCCGTTTCTTGATCTGGTTGGTGGCATCGATTATTGCAGTGTGGTCCAGTGAGTTGGGTGATTGCTTGTAGATGTTTTGTTGTGTGGGGGAGGACAGTTTTGTTGGCTCGAGGTGTTTTGATGGTCTAGTCAGACTGTTATTCATGATGAATTTGTGATCCTAGGTACAGATTTGAAGATTTTATCTTTCTTATGGATCATCCTTGGTCTGACAGGCTGGTGTTGGTTTTCCCTCCAGTGGTTTTTTGAAATTTTGTTGTGGTTAGCCATTGTAACCCTAGCCCTAGTCACCCTAAGCATATTGCAATCTCTTTGAGACTCCCAAGGTGGCTAGTGGTATAAATGGTTGAAGTTTTGACTTTGTAAGGGTTCTAAATTTTATCAGTTCTAGAGGTTCCATTCTGTTTGGTTCCTGTGGGAAGTAGTAAACTCTGTCGCATTGTAGGAAGCTAAATAGAACTTCTTTGCATCTTTTGCAGGTTATTGAAGTGGTAGTCTCATTTCTGGTATAGACATGTACACGCCTCATCATACTTAATATAACTATTCTCATGCTTTCAACTCTCCTTGGTGTCAGTCTTATGAGTTTTGGATTTTCTGGTCCATTACATTGGGTTGCCTCTGTATATGTTCTAGTCTTTAGTTCTTGATCTAGGATCAAGTGAAAGATACTTTGGATAGGGCATAGATTCATTAGATTCATCTACAGAAGGATCTTGTAAGTAGTGGATGGGCTGGAATAGTTGTATTTATGGCTTTGAGTCTTTGACAGTAGTTGGTTCATATTCTATATTTGTTTTTGAGTGCTGCCCAATGGATAATGACACTAATCAAGGACTAGTATATTCAGTTGAGTCCAATGCTTGATGGTCTTTGGCTATTTCCTGCATCTTTGAATATCAATCACTAGTAATACCCTTCACAAGGCCATTTTATACCCAATAGCAATTGAGATTCAATGAATGTCTGGTTAACATTTAGTAGTCTCTTGCTATCATCTTCTTTGTTTAATCTAGTCCAAAGTCCTCAAATGCCATAAGTTACTAAATTAGGTGCACCCACCATGGTTTTACAGAGCCAGAAGTGAAGAGGGTAGTCTTGTCCCTATAGTTGGTCCAGTTGTCTTGCAGAGCTTTCACACTTGGAGCTAACCACTCCTAACATCAGTCTCAAGGCATATTGGCAGCCCTAAGTGGCATAAGCATTCTCAAACACCAACACTACCATAGGGGCTCAGCCCATTAGAAGACCAGTCTACTAACAATCAGACATAATGATGCCACCAATCATACTAGCAATAATACACTCTAATCAGTGTGTCTGTCCATATCTCTGTACCAAGGTCTCCTAGGAAATGGAGGCCGTCATCTGGGTATCATCTCTGAAGAGATGTCTAAAAGCTAAAACACTTGAGCTCCCTGAACTCACATACTCTAGTCTCCTAGTAGCATGAAATGGAATCTGCAGTATCCGGTACACATCCTCAGGAGTAACAGTAAGCTCCCCCGTTAGTAAATGGAAAGTCTGGGTCTCTGAGTGAAACCTCTCAATCAATGCAGTCAAAAGCCCATGATTTACCCTAATCTCGGGTAAATGTATCAAGTGCTCGAAACCACAAGCAGCAAGATGAACTCTCATAGGGTCTGGCAAGGAGACACACAATCTCTGAGTAGCAGGATGAGAGATCCGAACATGTACATCTGGATATATGACCTACACAGCATAGAAACAGGGAATCCTATTAATAATTGGGTCACAAAATAGGTTACAAGGATAGACATGAGGTAGTTTAGTATTTAAGAAGGTAGGTTAATAGGTCAGCAATCAGGCTAAGGAATCAGAAAATTCAAAAATTGGACCTAATACTGAGTTTTGAGATCATTGTTTTCCATACGACATTTCAAACTGGCATGAAAAGTCATACAACTTTCTGCACCATACCAAATGACAAACCATAGTAGCACGACAATGTACTCCTCCTCATACGAGTTATGAGGGACACGATGAAATGTCATATGACTCATGGGTCCCTCTGATACGAGTTGTGGGGGCTTATCAGATGATAATCTAGCTACTCTTGAAAAGTCGTACGAGTCCCGCTGGGGAGTCATATGAGTTTTCGTGCACGCAAAATTCAAAAATGGAAAAGACGTATGAAAATTTCTAAAATCTTATAAAACATGGAAAAATTGACATTTTAGCTAGGCATAGAGGTCCACCTACCGAATGTCCATACTATCGAGGTCTCTGGTGTCTCTGACTATGCTCAAATCGATGCGAACTCATAGGTAGCTTCGGTTCCGCTGCTCTACCTGCCATTTTGCTCAGAGGGCTCCACAAAGTTTTTCAAAGTCAAAAGGTTGAAATGAATTGAAAATGACTCTTCCAGCCTTTATATAGCTTTTGACCTAATTTTCAAAAGTGCTCCGTTTTTCACAAAAATTGCACCCCTGGCTAATTTCGACGTTTTGAATCTATTTTTGGGATCAAAATTCAAATCTGAGATCATTTACTATGTCAAAATCATGATTTAAAATTTTTGGACCCAGGACGGTCTACTGCTTGCATAGTCGACCTTCACTCATCACAAAAATCTAGAATTCAACTTAACTGATTATCTTACATCAAACTATCAAAATTTCAACTTGGTCAACCATGGTCAACTCATGGTCAAACCTAGTCAAACTTGGTCTCCAGGACCTCCAAACGATGCAAAATGCATTCTCAAACATGTTTAACCACTTCTCAAATTAATTAACATGCTTCTAGAACTATCAACGCTGACTTTTCTTGTCAGATTTCAACTTTTATCCCGAAGGAGGCATGGTATTGCACATCATTCAAAGACTGTAATCATATCTTTATTGAAATCATAGCTTTATGGAAATCGTATCTTTCCTCAGTAATCAAGACAACAACCACATCTAGTTATTGATTCATCAAAAAGACCTCATCACTCAGGGAAAATCAATCATCACTCGGGGCATATCAGATTCATCGAGATCCATACCAATCTGGTATTCTCCTAATCTTGTAAATTGTATCAGTTTTTGCAGCTATCGGTTCAATTGTGTTATTTCCTTGGTTCTTCAGAAACTGAAGGGTTCGGATGTGATACCAATGTGATTCAATATAAGGATAATCGGGTCTGGAATCAGTCACTCACTTCTTCGCAATCTTAAGGTTTGGAATCAGGTGTTTTGACACTTTTTCGCAATCATCGGTTCATTTGTTGTTAGAGTTAACATTATCTTTGGTCATTCAGGACCTATTATCCTCATATCAACCTTTAATCAGTTTCTATCTCATATCAATTTTAATTTGAAACATCAGTTTCAATATCATACATAGACTGTCTTTGAACCACTACACTTCGCACAACAATTCAAAGAGGGGCAAAATGTAATACCCCAAAAATGGGCTATAAGTTCATTAACCTCCTACATCATCATATCGAATGAAATCGATACAAAAGTCCTAACCTAAGGCACATCTGAACATCATCGAATCCTAATTGATTATCATAAATTCTGCATTAGGGAATATTCCTAGTAATATTCTTAATTATCATAATTATCTTTGATTTAATGATTATTTGGCGATAAATCCTATTTATCCTAAAGTTTGATTAATTGAATATTCTCAATATTTAATTAATTAGATTTAATTTTGCCACTTAATTGTTTAATTGAAGTTAATTCTATTTATTCCTAAATTAATTATTTAAATTTGACAATAAATCCAAAATCCTATGAATAATTGATTAAATTCTTATTTAATTAATTAAAGCAAGTTGTCAATTTTTAATAATATTGTTTTTGAATAAAAGTTTGAAAAATAATTGATTAACCCATAAATCAATTGTTTTATTTTTCAAAATCAGTTAAGTTGGAAATAAATCACTTTATTATTAAATTAATTCATAATAAATCATGCACAATCAAAAAAGCAGACAACTATCAATTATCAATTAAAGCTAAACTCTATTTTGAGTTGAACTCTACTTTTGCATGTTTTTGTGAGTTAATTATCCTTTATTTAAAAATAACTCAAAAATCAACCTGACTTATTTGAGTGATTTATGGCTTTCTTTCATGCACCTCCAAAGCCCTAGATTTCTATAAATTAAGGCCTTAGCTCTTCATAATTCATCTCATATTTTTGCAAACTTATGCTAGCGAATTGCTATCTGGAGAATCGAAGCTTCTTTGCGAATCAACCACGTTTGTGAGATCACTTTTGTTTTCATATCTTAGAATCATTGCATATCACTTTTCAATATCATTATTAGCATAGATTCATATCAAGTTTTCATTATCATATTATTGCATAGAAAAACCAAAAAAATAGATTAATTGCATTCATTCCATATCTAGATTTTGCATTCAAATCTTTCGTTTAGGTGTCGTCAAGGTCACTGATCTTGGTATAATTTGAGAATATAGACTCACATCTACTAGAAGGCAGTAAATCACCTGGTTAGATTAGTTTTTCATTTATTGCACGATTTCAATTTAACTAACCTCTAATGTTTTACTAAAGTGTTGTATCTACAGTCAGGTACAAAATTCACACACACACTTTCCACCATATTTCTATATTCCTCAGACATTCTTCCTCTAAAAGCCACATTTTTTTGAATTTGAAGGGGTTCTTTTTAGGGAGAGTTTCTATAAGTACCAATTCTACTGAAAAATGATCTGAGTCTGAGAAGGGAAATATTTTTGCTTTCATATCAAAATCCATGTTTACCATGTTTCCTAGGAAAAATAATCTGTCTAGTTTTTATATTATCATGCATTAATTTGTTCTCCTATTAGACTAGGTATAACCTTCATTCCCTATCCTAATTTCCAAAGCTCTCAAATTGTCGATCCATTGATTGAATTCTCTCATGGTCTGAGATGAGCTCCTAGATCCACCCATCTTGTCTAATTCACTAAGAATAGCATTAAAATCTCCTCCCATAATAATTATTTCATTAGGATGAGCTAAGGTAAAGTTAAAGACTTCTTTCCAAATCTTTCTTTTCTCATGAAGGAATCTAGGACCATAGATATTGATTAATAAAAATTTTAGTTTACTTCTTATACTTATGACCCTACCACTCATTCAATTCGTTCTCATTTCTAAGGACATATAGCTGTTGGAAACTGTAATTGAAGCAATTGTTGTATTGTTATTGATGTCAAACCTTAACTGGTAAGACTATTACTATTTAAGAAAGTACTATATCTATTTGATTGTTGCTAAGGGGAAAGGCAAGGTTGGTAACAATAGCACCTAAGGAAAGGTTGAGTTATCTTGATACTTCGATGAGTACTTGATTATGTGGCACAATGATAAGACAATGTATTGTTTATCTAAGTAAGAATGAAGACTAAACTTGTAGGCTTAACTGAGAAAAAGAGAAAAAATCTAGTTTAAGCCGAGTGTTGTTAGTGTTGACCGAGCTAGTATATGTTGAGTAAATTTAGTGTTGACCGAACACTAGTTAATTGTCAAGGAAGATAGTATTAGCCGAGGAAATAGTTTTTGAGGTGACCGAGCTTTCTAGTGAAGACTGAGAAGTTGAACAAAGTATTGACCAAGCGTCAGTATTTTGCATTTGAGGGAGAATTCATATTTCCAGCCGACATCATTGAATTCTTCGATTATGTAAAACATGTTGACTTTATTTATTGATTGTATGAAATCATTTAATGCACTATAAAACATTTTATTGTAAATCTATTAAGAGATTTGAGATATTTATAGAAGGATAGCCGAAGAACATAAAGTAGGATGGATTCAATGAATCTGACCTAACCCTAAGATCTATGAAGGAGATTAAGTGGAAAAAGATGTATTGACCTAATGGAGGAAGTATTAAGGGAACCTAAGCTAGAGGTTGTAAGATAGAGGATGCTGGAAGTGTTATTGACTATCTAAGCAAAGAAGGCTAAAGGAGAAGTGTTGTGATTGCTGGAAGAGAGTTCCAAGAAGATCAGTGATGGGGATGGTAAAGGTTCACAGTTAGTAAGCCAGCATATGTGTACAGAATTGGATCTGATATTTGCAAAGTGAGTTGTATTTTTTTTAGATCAATACTACTGCTACTTTCTAACCATTGTAACAGTCAAAATCCTTTCAACAAAGGTTGACCTAACAGTCATAGGTATAAATCCTTTGAACAAGGTTTCATTCTAATGGAGTGTATGTAAGTCCTAGATAACAAGGCACACTTTTAACAGAGTGGTTTAAATCCTTTAACTGGGCCACACCTGACAGTGTGTTTGTAACCTTTGATAGGGTTGGCTTTTCATCAAGCTCACTTCAGAAGAGTGAACATAATAGTAACATGTTACAAAGTGGTTTTCCCAAATTGGGTTTCCACTATAAATCCTGGTGTTGATACTTGTGTGAATGTTTTGGTTTGAACATTTTTGTGTTTTGCAAGTTAGATGCTATTGGATAAGTGGACTGCACTGTTATATATTTCTATTATACAATCAGTAATGATCGAGTAGCTATTGGTTGTTAGATCTAATTTTTTGAAGAGTTTTAAAAAAAAATTTTACATCTGGACCTAAGAACAACTGATTCACCCCCCCCCCCTCTCTATTGTTCTAAATCATATTAAAAATTGGTATCAGAGTTGTTGGTGCTTACAGAGAACAATTTTGAAGGTACTTGAACAAAATGATCAAGATGTATAAGAAGGAGGTACCAAAGCTGAATAAGGAGAACTTCCCTGCATGGCAAAGCTTGATGAAGCTGCATTTGGCCGGTATTGGTGATTCTACAAAGTATTATGTTGAGCATGACTATGTCACACATGTTGTACCTCTGACTATCGAGGAAATGAAAGCTAAACAAGAGCACAACCAAGCAATGTTGGAGATTGTGTCTACCCTAAGTTATCCAGAATTTGAAGACATAAAAAATTGGAGTAATGCAAAGAAAATGTGGGACACCCTTGAAAACATTTATGGCGGTGACATAAATGTGTTGAGAGCTAAAGTCTAGAGCCTAAGAGGTAAATTTTATGAAATGAGAATGCAAGAAGGTGAGAATATTGCACAATATTTTGGTAGAATAAAAGAAGTTGTAAATGCTGTTAGAGGATAAAATGGAACTATTGATGATGAAACTGTAATAGGAAAGGTATTAAGAACTCTGCATCCTATCTATGCCATCAAATTTTTTGCAATTCAGGAATCTAGATGTAACCCTACAAATGCTCTTACTTTGAAAATTTTGGTTGGTAAGCTTACTGCTTTTGAACTTTCTAACTATGATAACTTCACTGTTGGTAATATTGAATCTTCTTTTAAGTCACAAATGGTTCTGAGTAAGTCAAAAAAGGAAAAAGAAAGATGCATCAGTGAAAGTGAAAATGAAAGTGAAAGTGATAGTGACACATCTGATGAAGAACTTGAGGATCTAGAAGTTCTTATGGCTAGAAGACTGAAAAGGGGAAAAGGAAGGTACAAAGGTAAACTCCCTATTATATGTTTTTCATGTAATAAAGTTGGTCATATAGCTTCTAGATGTCCTGACAGGGATGATAAGTATGAAGAAAGAGACAGAAAGAATAAAGACAAAAGAGAAGATAGAGGTTACCGAAGATACAAGGACTACAAAGGAAAAGGTAATAAATTTTTCTATATTGCCAAAGAAGAGACTGACACTGATAGTGATGATTTTGAAATTGATGTTGTCTATGCTACAATGAAAGATGAATCTGATGAGGATGAGAAAACTACATTGATATATTATGTGAACAAAAATGATAAATGGATTATTGACAGTGGTTGTTCACATCATATGACTAAAGAAAAGAGTAAGTTTGACACCTTAGATCATTATAAAGGTAGGAGAGTGAAATTTGGTAATGATGCACCATGTCCTGTTAGAGGAAAAGGATTGATTAAGCTGACTGATAACATCACTTTTGAAAATGCTTATTGGGTTGAGGGTCTTAACTATAATCTATTGAGTGTTGCACAACTTAATAGCACTAGCTACCAAGTGGAATTTCATCACAGAAAGGCCAAAATATTTGATGCCACTGGTGAACTGATTGGAAGTGGACAACAAACAAGAGGTAATTTGTTCTATCTAGACCTATCTGAAGAAACATGTATGATTGCACAACTTGATGATATTGTTATCTCTATTCAACATTAAAGGTTGTCATTAGTATCAAAGATTATCAAAGAATATCGGTTGGTACATATATCAAGCTAGTCGATAACTATAAGCAAAATAGGATAGTCGGTTATAGTGTATACACTGAGCATCAGTCAATTTACCGAGCATCAGCAGACATCGATACCAAGCGAGAGTAAACATTGAGCGTTAGAATGAACACTGAGCAGTTTATACAATGTTTACCGAGGATCATAGGAAACAACATAGTAATCAGGAATGGCACATTCTTCTATGAAAATGGTTACAACAAATAAAAAATGTTTTACCAAGATCGAGAAAAATTTATTTTTAAGATACAATGAAGATCCAATGTAATAATTTGATCTAGGTCATTTTTGTACACCGTAGATCTTAGGGTTTTTGTCTAAGGTTTGTAAACCTAATTTTGTATAAGTGACATAATGTTGTATGCTATATATTTTGTATGTTTGCATCATTTGTGATGTGAACTGATGTATGAGAAAAGAAGCACTTGAAGTTCTAGCTAACCTTCAAGATTATCAATTAACAGAGAAGATCAGTATTCAGAGGTTATCAGATTAAGAAGAATGAGAGCAAGCTAACCGAGTAGTTCAGAGCAGAGATTCATCATAGTAAAGGTGATATTTTATTAGTACTTTATTGATCTATATCAGACAATCAAATTTTCATTAGCAAATAGTTACCTATTGCTTTCTAACAATTGTAATAGAGTTTTGGTTAAATCTCTTAATAGAGTAGACTTGACAGTCTTTTGTAAATCTCTTAACTGAGTGCACACTCAAGTAGTGTTGTTAAAATCCTATAACTAGGTAGATCTAGCTGATCTAATATGTTACTTCTAACAGGGTAAGATCACCAAAAGTGATCAAAACTTTTATCCTTAACAGGCAAACCTTTTCTATCTACAGTAGTGAAGAATTTGTGGGTGTCATCCCCACCACAATTTTTACCTTCTAACAAGGGTTTTTGCATTACAAAAATACTTGTGTTATGTGATTGATATATTGTTGGTTTCATGTTGTTTACTTTCACAAGTTGAATGAATGAATGATACATGTATTAGATAAAAGTTATTTTGGAAGGTTATCACTGTTTGTTATTTTAGATCTGAAAGGTTAATGTGTTAAAGTTTTTTTGGGTACTGATTCACCCCTCCCCTCTCAGTACCCTATCTCTCCTAATTCCAACAATTGGTATCAGACCACAGTTCTCTTATTGGACACTTTAACCACTAGAGGGTAAAGATATAAGTCATGGAGAGGTATAAGTTAGAAAAGACTATTGAGAATCAGAAGATTCAGATGTAGATGTTTATTGAATAGTACAAGTGAGCCAAGGAAGGATTGAAGAAATTACTGGTTGAAAGGAAGAACCTAGCTATTCTGCAAAATGAGATTGGTTACCATGAAGAAGCAATTGATGATATATTTGATCATGTTGGATCTAGTTCTGGAAGTATTTCTGATGGATCTGAAAGTATAATCACTGATTTTTCTGAAAAGAATCAACATTTAACTGAACAAGTGAAAGCACTGCAAATCGGTCAAGAATCTCAAATGGTGAGAATGTTAGAGACAATGAACAATGTTAGACAAGATGAGTAAGAAAAGAGTCTATCTATTGATGACCGAAGACAAATGACTGAACAAATTCAAGAAAAAGAAAGTGAAATAGAAAGAGTCATTGATCGCCATTTTCAAGTATCTAATCAGATGATGACTATGAATCAAGAGGTCAATCGAGTAAATGGAAAATTGTCAAGAAATCTTGAAGAAGTTGCAAGACTCTAAGAGGAGAATGAGAAACTGAGAAATGAAGTGAAAACTCAGCAGCAACACAATGAAATGAAGAAATTGGCTGAGGATAGTTCTAAGAAGATTGATGACTTTTTGATTAATCAAAGAAGATTTGGGAGTAGAGCTAGGATAGGCTATACCGGCGAAGGAGAATCATCACATCAAGCTGAAAAAGTTAAAAACCATCAAAGTCAAAGACCTAAAGCGTTGACATGCTATCATTGTGGCAAACTGGGACATATATCTAATGTATGTAGAAGCAAAGCACAAGGTAAACCTCCTGTCACTCTTAAGTTCAATGGATATTATTATTGTTCAGGCTTAGAATTGTTACCCTAACTCAGGCATTAAAGAAACACAACAATTCTATCCTAACAATGGAAACCTATCCTAGCTATGGGTAGACTATGAATGAAGAGGAATCTCTGGATTCTAGGCCGGCTCCTATAAAATATGGAATATCACTTTCCTGATCTGCAATTTGTTGGGAAAAGGGAAAAGCATACTATAATTAAAAGATTAGGGTGATACACCAAGAAATATTTCAGACTTTACAGAAAAGTTGAAACATCAATCCTAACTCACAAGTGAAGATCTCAACACTCTAAATCTCTGCTCAACATAAAGGTTGACAAAACCTACTATCAGGGTTTTACCATGAATAGCTTGGATAATCAAAAAACATACATTTCTCATACAAGGTCTAGGAGCAATTGATTATCTTGGGAAGGAACAGAAATCTACTCACTTCCTTTAGATAATAAATAATTTAACACTTGTTAGAAAAGATGAAAACATGATCCAATATCAAAATAACTTCACAAATATGAGCCAAAATCTCAGATTCATTCCCTCCAAAATCTGACAAAAATGATTACAAAATGGCCTTCAAAGCACTTAGGAACAATGTGTTTACTATATGCCCTCTCTCCAAAATCTACAACCCTTAATTGATCATTCAAAATCAATTTTATATCCAGCCCTAGCTTCAAATCCAAAAATCTAAATTCCCCTAAAAATGCCCTAAAAATGGCCAAAACATGCCAATAACTAAGCCTAATGAAAATTCAACTCTAAGTGCCCCTTAAATATTGGCTTATATTTAGGACTTTACCCTTTTACATTCTCTTGCCAATATTTCAAAAAAAATAGTTAATATTAGATAAAATCTAATATCAAATAATCTAATTATCAACTCCTAACTTAGATGAAAATCTGTAAGTATGAAATATGCAAAGTGGAGATAGTCAATATGACTACTCAATCCACTTGCAATGCAATGCAAAAATTGAGGAGGTGAGTATGCGAGGTGGCACTATGAGCAGTTTTTGAGGCTCTGTAGGAATAAGACATGCATTGATGGCATTGAATATCACTCATCTTGTGGACTCCAAACTTAGTTATGCTTATTTTGATCTCGGCACTTGTGTTCATTCTTCACAAAGAAGTTTAAGGGAAAATGAAACCCTAACTTGTAGGAAAGACTTTGAAAACTTTTGATGAAGCTTAGTTTGACTATGAAAGAAACCCACTGTTGAACTCGAGCCTTCTGTTATACTAGAGATCACTGCCATTCTTCACTGATGTGCATCCTAAATAGGGAACTCGGCATTGAATACAAACTCAAGCTCACCGAATTGTAAGTTATTTTAAAACTCTCTGTTAGGAATTTGATTTTTATTCAAAGTTGCTTTCAAAACATGGGCTATGCATGCAAGTCACAGTTGTAATTGGTATATATCTCATCTTTCTTTCTATCAATAAGTCGTAAGCTTCACTTTGCTGAGAGTTTCTCTTCTTTGTGTCTTCAAGCCGCAAGCTTCAAGTTTATTCTGTATAATAGTTAGTGATCTCTTAATTTCTTGTACTTTGCTTTTATTTATAAGCCGTAAGCTTCATACTATGAACCATGGACTATGTTGTTTTATTCTGCTTCTTTTTATGAGTTCAAACTATGAGCTTGAACTATGATTGACTATAGTCATGACTTTATGATTGGTGTAAACTTTTATACTTGAAAATAAAGTCACGACTGCATTCAATCATAGTTCCATTCCAAAGCTTAGATTTGACTGAGATTCTACTTACATATATGGTTGAGCTCGTAATAGTGATTCTTTTGTAAGAACTCGAGCTTCCTAATCTAGAACTCACAGGTTGAATAACTTGTTCTCATTTTTAACTCACGGCTATGAGTAGATGCTTAACATTTGATTTGGAACTTGTAAAAACTTGTTAAGTAACTGAGAATGACTTGGCTTTGACCAAGAGCTCCCTGATATTGTATATAATGAAAACTAGTAGCTTTGAATACTTGTACTTGAAAGTTGGCAAATATTGCTTGAGCCTTTTGACTGGTGAATATTTTATACTTTTCGTTGTTGTAACATGAAGCTTATTTGATCTTGCTGAAGCTGTGATCTTGCAATATTCTCTTGACTCTATAGATGTGCTTGACTGGTAGACATATAACATTCTCTGTTATTGTAACATGAAGCTCACTTTGCACACCAAAACAAAACTATTCATCACACTTGCATAAACTTTGAATTACTATCTATAGTGACTTCATTAAATCTGGTCTTTTGCTCAACATAAAACTGTGATAATAATGAAAACCAGAAAGCTTGACAGGGAATTCTGAACATAACAGGTGAATACTCTTTTTCTAAGAAGCTTTATGAAAACACTCTGTATAAAATAGAGAGTAACTAGAAATTGATTTAAGAGCTTTCTACAATTTGTACATAAATTGTGATTATAATATTCAAACTGTTTCATTCTGCTGATCTAAAATGAACCTGTGTAATCAACAACAGTAAATTTGATGAACTGGTGGATTCGTTCCTTTGCAAACCATGTATTATGAGCTCAGCAACGATGGACAGTTGCTCCAGTAAACTATGAAACACCTCTAATGACTTACTAAAGTTGCAAGGTTACGAGTGAAAAATGTTAAAAGATATAATCATTTATAATTAAAACTATCACATCTTTCACTCATAACCTTCGCAAACCTTAGAAGGTGATTACGACTGAGAGATGCTCAAGAATAATCATTATTCATTCCACAACAGATAAGTAGCTTTCCTTTATGATATTCCTCTATTAGTTGTACATATTATGTTCCAGTTTATACATATTTTATACTTTCTATTCAGCTTGCATCCTGTAGCTTTGTCCACTATATACAATTCTCATTAATGTAGAATCTTCACTTAATATGATAAGTACAACAAGATGAAAATGTTTGTTCATTGTTAATGAAGTTTGAGCACAAGCTTGTGGCATTCAAAAACACTAGAATGTTAACTAATGAGGTTCGAACACAGGTTCGTAACACTCAATAAAAACAAACTGTAAACATTTTTGTCATTTTATGGCTCAATCTTAAAGCACTCTTTCTATATTCAGAAACAAATACATTTATAGCTTGAAAATGTACTTTTGAAACAGTCAAGGACATATTATACCAGTATTTATGTAGCACCATTTGTATCTTGAACTTGAAATTTTGCAATCATTGGCACTTCCTGTAGCACTCTTATCATGGGATCCCAGCCTGCTCTACATCTTTGATAATGACTGAATGTGAAAACCAATTAGCTGTTATCTACAAGATAATCTGTTAAGATCTCAAATAACATCATTATGAAATGCATTATCTGAAAAAGGTTTCTCAGTTTGAAACATACAAAGTCCCTTTAATTCAGACACCTAGTTAATAAAAAGGACAACATACACCACAATGATCATTAGTAGTAAAAGGTTTCATGTCAGAAACAAGTCCCTTTAACACTACCTTGCAGTGACTATCAGTGTACATTTCCTTATTTCATTTAATTTTCTAGATTGATATGTAGTATTGAAAACTTGATTGCTACAGTATGTTATTTGTTTCTCATGTATTTCTTAGATCCAACAAGATCTAACCATATTTTCCTTTCTTATGCAGATATGAAACCCTAAAGACCTAGATGCAGATGGAAACCTTAAAGACCTAGATGCAGATGGAGACTCAGACTTATGAAGACCTAAATGTAGAGACCTAGCAGAAAACTAGATGACACAAAACAATACAAAAGGCAATGCATGGGACCCCTATTCCATACTTCAATCTTTCTTTCAATTATGTAATGTACTCTACTTATTGATGAAACATGAAACAAGAAAGGACATTTGTATATCACATTCAGTTTGAAAGTACAATGTAATGATTATTTATGAGTTTATGAATTTTTTGGAATAATAATCAATACTTAGAGTACAATAATGACATCTAGAATGAATGCAATAAGGACATGTAAACTAACAAAACCTGCAAGGTAGTGTTAATTAGACAAACAAATGCAATCTTTTCCTACTTATGCTTATTGTATTGTATGTTGTATTTTTGAGTAACAGTTATTATTGTGGTAAGTATGGTCACCAAGCTTATGAGTGTAGAGCTAAATAGAATGATATTGCTAACAATACTACTATGGAGAAAATATGCTATACTTGTAATAAACATGGACACACTACACGAGAGTGTAAGGTTAAGATGAAACAAGTATGGACTCCTAATAAGAAAACACAATGCAAGCCTTATCAACCGAAGAGACAAGGTAAATCTTATATTTGGGATTATAACACATGGGCTAACTATGTTGCATGTGGTAGATATGGGCACATTGCAGTGAATTGTAATAGGAAAAGATGGGCTGGACAATCAAGAAGCTTGACAAGCACTGGAATGGCATGTATGCACTTTCATAAAGTCAATCATTTAAATAAAGACTGTAGAGATCGAGCACCAGAGGAAAATCATGTATTTGAGAGTGAAAACACTATTGCAGATATCATGAAGATAAGGAACACTATGTGGAAGAAGGCATCTAATAAGAATGCCGAGTCAAGTAATGTTGTCAGTGAAACCTTGTCCACTGGATTGGGTGACATCGGTACCTCCACTTAAGGTGATATAGGTATGTATGGGACTGACATTTCAAAATGGTCACATTTTACATACAATTCCTTATATATGATGAGCACATGCCAAATCTACATGAATGAAGATGCATTATGGTTTATATGTTTTGAGCTAACAAAGTTATATAGTCGGTAAAAGTTAGACCGAGCATTGGTTACCCGTCAATAATCACTATTCAAGGTTAACCAATTAATAGTATGAACCAAGCAAGGAAATCATGTGTTAACCGAGTGGATAAAATATTACAGTTGTCACCGAGCTGATAGTTGTCATAAACTAGAAAGTAGGTCAGGCATTTATTGCATAAAGTTTTGAGTGGGAATATCAAAAATTCTATAAATACAAGGAAGCAAGAGTTCATTCTTCACATTTTGGATATCAGAGAGCTAAGATTTCATAGAGTGTGTTTGAGAACATTTCTCTAGATGATTCAAGCAGCTGCAGATCGAACCAAGCACACTCTTTGATACATTCTGAGTAAGTTGAAACCCTACCGAGCACATTTCTCATATTTATCAGAAAACCTAGTTTGTAGAAATGGCTTCAACTGCAGGTTCATCTAAGGTTGTGGATGAAGAAATCAATTTAATTGTGTCAGCAAGTTATAAGGAACCTCCTTATAAGTTACACCCTGAAGTTGCATTGAAAACGGATATAGCAGCTGCTTTTTCAAGCATCCCACCTAGGGTTTTGTTGATGGAAGATATAAGATTGTACATACACTGTAAAATTGTGGAAATTGGAGATTTTGACATGTATGTTATATTTCAGGCACTTTGTGATGAGAAAATGAAACTGAAACTAGAGCAAAAATTGGTTGAGACACTTGGTCTCACTAATGCCCTAGATTTTCTGAAGAATTTCAAGAATGAATGGATTAGGGTTGTGTTAAGAAGATATCATGAAGGTACATTTTGGTTATAGAAACTGATCAAAGTAACTAAGAGGATGATTAGCAGGGTTACTGGTTACTCAACTATTGACAAGGTCAAAGCATTTCAAAGCACTGCATGAATCAAAGTTGAGAAGAACACTGGAACAACATGGGATGGAAGAGCATTAAATATTTCAACAATTGTGGATCCTGAAGTGAATTTTGCAGCACATGTTATTGATTATAAAATCTTTCAGTCAACTAGGTCAAATAGCGTACCATGTAGTGCAGTAGATATGGCTTACAAATTGATAAAGAAGGGTCATCGGATAGACCTAGCCGAGCTACTACTGAGATAGGTTGAGGATAACATGAAGACAATAAAGGCATAGAAGTCCAATACTTGTAAGTTTGGTTCACTACTTGTATGTCTATTTTTCTATCTCCAAAAATTCTTTCCCTCTATCAGTCATACTAAATGGGTAGATGAGAGACCAATCACTGCACAAATATTTGATATTATGAAAGGTCTGGGAGATAATGCCGAGGATATAATAAATAGTTATTTTGAATATTTTAAAGAAAAGATGAATTTGAGAAGTAGAATTCCTGATGAATTGGTCGATAAATATGCAATGGACATTTTTTTTCTAGTAGACACTGACCATACCATGATAAAAGCAGTTGAACCGAGAATCAAATGGCTAGCACCTATGGGCTATGAAATGGATTATGATTTCAGATTGAAATCAATACAGACACTGTTAGCATTACCAAAAGACCCCAAGGCCACTAGGTTTGGAACCTTTGAAGAAGCTAAGTCTAGAATCAAGACAGGTTTGGTCATTAACAAAATGACAAGGAAGGAAAAGAAGATGAAAAAGTTTTTATTTGAGAAATTTGAGAAGGATGCAGACTCATCTGAGGAGTCACCGGTTGAACAGGAAACCAAAGGTTAGTTAATGTTGGCTGACAAGGCTTATGACAGTGAGGAAACCGAATCTGAAGAAGAACAAGAAGCTACACTGGTTCCTCCTACTAAAGCTCCAAAGAAGAGGTAGTTACCAGTATAGATAGATGCATGCACAAGATCATCCACTATAGCTTCATCACCACAGAAGAAGGGAGAAGAAAAGATAATAAAATGAAAGGCTTCTACGCTGACAAAGACATATGCAAAGAAAGGATCCAAGGTTGTAGTTGAGACACCAAAGAAAAAGAGAAGAAAATTGATAAGAGGAAAGGAAGATTTAGAATATGAAGAGGAAGATAACAATCATGGACAATTCAAGATTTTTAGTAACAAGAAATGTTCAATTGATGATATCATTAAGGACATATTGGAGAATGGAGACATCTCAGACCCAAAACTTAAAAGATTTAACAAAATGTCAAATGAAGATCAAAATAAAATATAGGAATCTGTCATCCAGATGATGATTCATTTCAAAAGAGTTCCACTAGAGTTCAGTACACAACTCCCAGATGCACTTGAAGAGAGAATAAACCAAAAATAGACTTATGCACTGGAAATCAAGAAGAAAATGAGAGAACAACTACTAGCTATGGTAGCACCAACTTTATCTATGGAGGAGATAAAAGAACTTATGGAATCATCAGTGCAAAGATTTCCAATAAAAAATTGAGCTATGCAAATATTGGATGAGAACCTTGCAGACCTTGATGAATCAGGTCAAGTCATCTGGACATCTGTTCTTGCGGTGAAAGAACAAAAGGAGAAAATTGCTTTTCAGAATTTGTCTAAGAAGAGACACAAGTCCAAAGGTAAAGGCATTTTTATTGAAGATGATAATGCACAAAAGAAGTGGGATGTAGATATATCAGTTACCAAGGTAATTGATACTACAGTTGTACAAGAGATTCATTATAGTTCACAAGATGCACCGGATCTTGTAGAGATCCAGATTCAAGATGACAATGATGTACTCATTGAGGACATCACCAATGGTGATCCTGATGATAGGGATAATGATGAGGATGTGAATGTTGAACCTGCACATGCACAAGATGAGGCACCACTTACTAATTATGCAATCACATCTTTACCGGGTGAGCTTCCAATCCTAGCTGAAGCAGTTGAAATTCTTTCAAAGGAATAACCCAAAGGCTCTATCCCTAAGTAACCACAAGACACAACTGGGGACCCAAGAAATAAACCTCCTTCCGAGAAAAACAAGCCTGAAGAGATAGAGGCCAATAAATCAGAAACTGAGAATAAGGAAGAGCGAAAAGCTGTAGATGCAACTCCACCAGACACAACATCAGAGGCTCTGACTCAATCTACCAAAACACAAGTTACTGAAGAGTAGAAAAAGGATGATGATGTGTCTACCAAACATAATACACCAATGGCAACTGATGAAAAGGATATTTTTGTTGTAGCAAAAGAGCCCAAGAAGAAAGAAAAAAAGAAGAGTAAAGGAAAAGGGTCGGTCACTCTAGATGAAGTGATTATAATACTAGATTATGACCCGAGGACCCTTAGCCCTAAGGAATTGAGAAAATATGGGGAACCATGTACAAGAAAAGCAGCACAAGAGAATTTGAAGCAAGAGACTAAATACACAAAAATATTAACAGATGTTAGGGATATCTTACAACAGGTAGTACCTGAAGTGAACATTTGTGAAGATACTCCTATCATAGATCAACTTGCTTTACTTACTGAGAAGATAAATGCCCTAGACATTAATGCTAACAAGAGAATTGAAGGAAGGGAAGAATCCAAGATTCAGAACAAACTTGCAAAAAAAATCAGCCAAGAAGTGGCAATTAACAAGGTCAAACTAGCTGAGGTAATAACCAAGATCAAATCAATAACTCAGTTAATTTGTCAATTCTTACTGAAGCTATGCACTGTGGAAACCTTCACTATTGAGATTAGTGAAAAGATCAAAGGTCTGGAAGATGAAATCAAGACCAGTGCAAATGTAGCTATAATCGAGCCACAAGATTTTTCAAAGCACATTCACAGAGTTTGGGAACTTAGGTGGTTGATAGAAGATCTCAAGAAACAAGAAGAGCAGATCATAGATCAGGTCACAGAGTTGCAAATAGAACTCCTTCCATACCTAAAGATTTTTGAGAAAACATTTTCAAAGTGGAGCAACTTGTTGCAACACCAGATATTTTAGTGTTGGAGAACATCTTTGACATGCATGCACAAGTTAGTCTTGAGCACATTGCTCTCGCCAACTTGAAAGAGGAATGGGAAACCCTCTTGGAGTCTGTGAAGAAAACCCATCAGCACATTTTTGACAAGATGTGAGTATACAATTTAATTTTTGTATTTGGCACTACTATCAAAAAGGGGGAAATCGATGTATATGTCAATATGCCAAATATCTACATAGATGCTATGTATACTACATATTACCAGGAGCATGCACCGAGGGGGAGTACTTAGAAATTTTTTGATGTGTATATGTATATGGTAGAGATATAAATTTTGAGACATAAGGTCTATATACATTCAAGTTTTGATACTAATGCCAAAGGGGGAGATTGTTATCTCTATTGAGCATTAAAGGTTGTCATTAGTATCAAAGGTTATCAAAGAATATCAGTCGGTTACATATATCAAGATAGTCAGTAACTATAAGCAAACCAGGACAGTCAGTTATAGTGTATACACCGAGCATCAGTTAGTTAACCAAGCATCAGTAGACATTGATACCGAGTGACAATAAACACTGAGCATCAGAATGAACACCGAACAGCTTATACAGTGTTTATCAAGGATCACAGGAAATGACATAGTAATCAGGAATGACACATTCTTCTATGCAAATGGTTACAACAGATCAAAAAATGTTTTACCAAGATCAAGAATAATTTATTGTTAAGATACGATGAAGATCCAATGTAATAGTTTGATCTAGGTCATTTTTGTACACCGTACATCTTAGGGTTTTTGTCTAAGGTTTGTAAACCTAATTTTGTATAAGAGGCATAATGTTGTATGCTATATATTTTGTATGTTTGCATCATTTGTGATGTGAACTGATGTATGAGTGAAGAAGCACTTGAAGTTCTAGCCAACCTTCAAGATTATCAGTTAACAAAGTAGATCAGTATTCAGAGGTTATCAGATTAAGCAGAATCAGAGTAAGCTAACCGAGCAGTTTAGAGCAAAGATTCATCGCAGTAAAGGTGATATTTTATCAATACTTTATTGATCTTTATTAGACAATCAAGTTTTCGTTAGCATATAGTTACCCATTTCTTTCTAACAATTTTAATAGAGTTTTGGTTAAATCTCTTAATATAGTAGACTTGACAGTCTTTTGTAAATCTCTTAACCAAGTGCACACTCAAGTAGTGTTGTTAAAATCCTATAACTAGGTAGATCTAGCTGATCTGATATGTTACTTCTAACAGGGTAAGATCACCAGAAGTGATCAAAACTTGTAGCCCTAATAGGTAAACCTTTTCTATTTGCAGTAGTGAAGAATTTGTGGGTGTCATCCCCACCATAGTTTTTACCTTCTAACAAGGGTTTATGTGTTAAAAAAAATACTTGTGTTATGTGATTGATATATTGTTGATTTCATGTTGTTTACTTTCACAAGTTGAATGATACATGTATTAGATACAAGTTATTTTGGAAGGTTATCACTGTTTGCTATTGTAGATCTAAAAGGTTAATGTGTTAAAGTTTTTATGGGCACTGATTCACCCCTCCCCTCTTAGTACCCTATCTCTCCTAATTCCAACAAATATTTGGTTATGGCATAAGTGGCTATGTCATGTTAAATTTGATAATCTGGTAAAAATTAGTAAGAAAAAGAAAGTGAGAGGTCTACCTAGATTGAAGAAACCTAAGAATGTAATGTGCAAAGAATGCCAGTTGGGTAAGATGACAAAGTCTAGTTTCAAGAGAAAAACTTTTACTTCTGAGAATACCCTAGATTTGGTTCATACTAACCTTTATGGACTGATGGGTGTACAAAGATATTGTGGTGCTAGATATTTAATCATGTTTGTTGATGTTTATATCAGAATGATGCATGTAATGTTCTTAAAAGAAAAATCTGATGCTTTTCAAATTTTTAAGTGGTATGTGGCTAAGGTTGAAAAGGAGACAGGTAGGAACCTAAAGTGTCTGAGATCTAACCGAGGTGGAGAATTTATATCAAATGAATTTAATCTATTTTGCAATGATAGAGGGATCAAAAGATAGATGTCTACACCTAGAACTCCTCCACATAACAGTATAGCAGAAAGAAGGAATAGATCTATCTTGGATTGTGCAAGGACATTAATGATTGAAAGTAATGTTGCACAAAGGTATTGGAAAGAATATGTGAGTACAATTATTTATACTCTTAACCGAGTATAGATTAAAAAAGGTACAAATCTGACAACTTATGAGTTGTGGCATGGGTATGCACCTAATGTAAAGTACTTTAGAATTTTTGGAAGTAAATGCTACATATTAAAGGATAGTAGAAATGGAAAATTTGATGCTAAAAGTGATGAGGGTATATTCCTAGGCTATTCCACAAAAAGTAAAGCTTATAAGTGTTTGAAATCTAACACTAACAAAATTGTGGAAAGTATAAATGTCAAAGTTGATGAGTATGAAGAGAAAAATGAAGATGACAGTAAAAGAGAACCAAACGATTACACATTTTTTTTGTATATAGAGGAAGGAGAGGCAAGTGACAAACTTGCACCTGATGCTGAGTCTTGGGTAAGAAATGTCTAGCATCAGGAAAACAATGCCGAGAGAGAAGAAGAACGTGCCGAGTGACAGGAAGAAGCTATCGAGTATCAGGGAGAGGTTGCCGAGCATTCAGATGCTGAATCTAAAAATATTGTTGGTGAACCTGATGAGCAAAATGAAAGGAGAGTAGAACTTGTTCTAGCACAATATTTAAGGAGACATCACAAGCCTAAACAGATTATTGGAGATAAAGATACTGGAATTCTGATCAAAAGCAAGGCAAGAGATCCAACATGTTTACTATGTGAATTTGAGCCTAAGACAACAAAGGAGGCATTAGAAAATGAAGACTAGATAGAAGCAATGAATGAAGAGATTGACCAGATAGAGAAGAATGATACCTGGACTCTAGTGCCAAGATCATAAAATAAGAATCTCATTGGGACAAAGTGGGTATTTTGTAATAAGTTGAATGATCATGGTCAAATAACAAGAAAAAAATCTAGGTTGGTATGCAAAGGCTACGCACAAGAAAAAGGAATAGATTATGGGGAAACATTTTCCCCTATAGCAAGATTGGAAGGAGTAAGAACTCTTCTTGCATATGCTGCTTATAAAGATTTCAAGGTATACCAAATGGATGTTAAGTCTGCATTTTTAAATGGTATATTAGAAGAAGAAGTATATATTGAACAACCAGAAGGATTTGTTGATCCAAACTAAAGACACATGGTTTGCAAACTGAAAAAAACATTGTATGGACTAAAGCAAGCTCCCAGAGCATGGTATGAGAGACTGCACAACTACCTAATACAGATTGGATTCTCAAGGATAAATGACACAAGCAATCTATACATGAAACATGAAGAAGGTAAAGGAATCTTGTTAGCTGAGATCTTTGTAGATGATATTATATTTGGTGGACAAGATGCCTTGTGTAAGAAATTTTCAAATGAAATGCAAACTGAATTTGAAATGAGTATGTTTGGGGAGATCAAATTTTTTGTTGGTTTACAAGTATATCAGATGGAGAAAGGAATTTTCATCACCCATTCTAAATATGTTCATGAGATACTGAAAACCTTTGGTATGGAAGATTCAAGGCCAGTAAGTACTCCCATGGCTACTAGACAAAAGTTGTCTAAAAATGATGATGTTGTAAAAGTTAACCAGACATTGTATAGATCTATGATTGGAAAGCTATAGTATGTTGTACATAGCAGACTAGATATTGCATTAACTATTGGGATTGTGGCAAGATTCTTTGCCAATCCTAAGAAAACTCACATGATGGCAGTCAAAAGAATAATGAGATATTTGAAAGGGACTTTGACTATGGATTGTACTACAAGAAGCATGAGAAGTTTGAACTAAGAGTGTATATAGATGCTGATTGGGTAGGAAATGTAGATGATAGAAAGAGTACTAGTGGTGGAGCTTTCTTTCTTGGACAGAGATTAGTTTCATGGACAAGCAAGAAACAAAATTGCATTTCCCAATCTACTGCTAAAGCTGAGTATGTGGCTGCAGCTATGAACTATTCAAACTTGATTTGGATAAAGAAATTGTTGGTAGGCATGAAATAAGAAATCACTAAACTAGTTTTCATTTTCTATGACAACACAAGTGCTATCAACATCTCTAAGAATCCAGTGATGCACACAAAGACCAAACACATTGCCATCAAGTATCATTACTTGAGAGAACTGGTACAAGATAAAGAGGTCCGAATAGAATATGTGAATACAAAGGAACAACTAGCAGACATGTTCACTAAGGCTTTACCTAAAGAAGCTCATGAATACCTGAGAATTCAATTAGGGGTCCTTCCCCTAATTGAGGTTGCCTAGTCAAGCTACGAGCACTGCATCAAATGTGCTACAAAGAGTATCTAACAAGTTGATGCAGAAATAGGTCACACTTTAGGAGCAGCCTAGAGTTGTGAAAAGTGCAACAAAGCCAAGAATCAGTCATAAGAAAAGATGACAAAGGGAGAAATACTATTACTAAACTGAAAAAGATGATATCTACATCTGTAGGGTGTATGTTTTTAGTTGTTTCTTTGGCATTTTTGTCAAAGAGGGAGATGATCATAGATGAATACACAGAATGAGAAGATCAAGAAAGAGGGAGAGATTTAGTGGACGGTCATACAAGCATGGCTAATTGATTATGTATCAGAATGAAGCTAAGGATATTATAAATATTTATGATGGATAGATAAGTTTTAGATTGGTTGGTTATTCATGTGATATTCATATGGTGTTGCCATCAATGCCAAAGAGGGAGATTGTTGGAAACTGCAATTGAAGCAATTGTTGTATTTTCATTGATGTCAAACCTTAACTGGTAAGACTTGCTATTTAAGAAAGTACTATATCTATTTGATTGTTTCTAAGGGGAAAGGCAAGGTTGGTAACAATAGCACCTAAGGAAAGGTTGATTTATCTTGATACTTCAGTGAGTACTTGATTATGTGGCACAATGATAAGACAATGTATTGTTTATCTAAGTAAGAATGAAGACTAAACTAGTAGGCTTAACTAAGCAAAAGAGAAGAAATCTAGTTTAAGTTGAGTGTTGTTAGTGTCAACCGATCTAGTATATGCTGAGTAAATTTAGTGTTGACCGAACACCAGTTAATTGTCGAGGAAGACAGTATTAGCCGAGGAAACAATTTTTGAGGTGACCAAGCTTTCTAGTGAAGATTGAGAATTTGAACATAGTATTGACCGAGCGTCAGTATTTTGCATTTGAGGGAGAGTTCAGATTTCCAACCAACATCATTGAATTCTTGGATTATGTAAAACATGTTGACTTTATTTATTGATTGTATGAAAGCATTTAATGCACTATAAAACATTTTATTATAAATCTATTAAGAGATTTGAGATATTTCTAGAAGGATAGCTGAAGAACATAAAGTAGGATGGATTCGATGAATCTAACCTAACCCTAAGATCTACGAAGGAGATTAAGAAAAAAAAGATGTATTGACCTAACGGAGGAAGTATTAAGGGAACCTAAGCTAGAGGTTGTAAGATGGAGGATGTTGGAAGTGTTATTGACTGTCTAAGTAGAGAAGGTTGAAGGAGAAGTGTTGTGATTGCTTAAAGAGAGTTCTGAGTAGATCAGTGATGGGGATGGTAAAGTTTCACAGTCAGTAAGCCAACATATGTGTATGGAATTGGATCTAATATTTGCAAAGTGAGTTGTATGTTTTTCAGATCAATACTACTACTACTTTCTAACCATTGCAACAGTCAAAATCCTTTTAACAGAGGTTGACCTAATAGTCATAGGTATAAATCCTTTGAACAAGGTTGCATTCTAATGGAGTGTATGTAAGTCCTATAACAAGGCACACTTTTAACAGATTGGTTTAAATCCTTTAACCAGGTCACACCTGACAGTGTGTTTGTAACCTTTGACAGGGTTGGCTTTTCACTGAGCTCACTTCAGAAGAGTGAACATAGTAGTAACATGTTACAAAGTGGTTTTTCCCAAATTGGGTTTCCACTATAAATCATGGTGTTGATACTTGTGTTAATTTTTTGGTTTGAACATTTCTATGTTTTGCAAGTTAGATGCTATTGGATAAGTGGACTGGACTGTTATATGTTTCTGTTATACAATCAATAATGACCGTGTAGCTGTTGGTTGTTAGATTTGATTTTTTGAAGAGTTTTAAAGTTTGTTTTATACATCTGAACCTGATAACAACTGATTCACCCCACCACCCCCTCTCTATTTTTCTAAATCATATTAATAATAGCTACATTTCTAAGGGTTCCAAATAATACATATTCCCCCTGATGTTCCTACTGAGGAGGAGCCATAAACTTACCAAATTCCTATTTTACCATTCAAAATTTTATAGCCATCCTCATCCAATTTTGTTTCCCGCAACATAATTATTTCTGATTCAAAAAGAGATAAATGCCTTTTAATGGGGCATTTTTTGTTAGGGGCATTAAGGCCCCTAGCATTCCATGTCATTATTTTTATGGCTAGGTGGGAAGGAGCTTCCCCTTCCCTACATCTAGAAGTTCTGTAATTTTAGTTTGTGCAGAGGCTTGACCAACTTTTTCTCTTAATTCCTTGAGGGACTTCCTCTAGATTTGGGTACATAAGCATAGTCTGGGAGACTCTTCCTCAAGCTCTTAGTTTTAAATCCTAGGTTATCTCTTGAATTGGTCTCATTGATCATTAGAGGCCCTATATTACCCTCCTCTTCTTCTTTTTCTGAGGCTTCTAAAATCTTAGGGAGAATTTCTTGGTTTTGTTCTTTCTCCTTAGGTGAAACAACCTCTAGAAGAGGGTTCAGCCCCAGAAAGTCCAAAATTTCCTTTGTTGATTCCATCTCTATTGGATCTGGATGTTTCTCCAAATCTATCTTACCCTGATCTATCTTATCTCTATATACTGAACATAAGATATCTGAATGTGCTCTATCTTGATGGGTCTTAGATGCATTTTTCTCTATTCTTTTGTCTTTTTCCATAGATTTCCTTGATCTCTCATCCATTGAATCTATATTCTTATAAAATTCCTCCTTGTCCATAACACCTTCTTCTATGTTGCTCAATTCCTATTCTACAAATATTCTCATAGACTCTTGATCTTTGACTTGCACCAGAGAATTCTTATATTCCTCTAAACTAATGTCTTCTAAAATTGAGTCCTCCACATTAACCCTAGCGGCGTCATCTAACCCCTTATTCTTAGATTTATTAATCTTCCTTGGTTGGGGAGGGACTTCTACCATTGCTAACTATCTATTCTTTTGGGACTCTGGAGAGGCTAAAGGATCCTCTCTAAAATTATTAGATTTTGTCTTCCTCATAACCTGTAGACTTCCTTTGGGCTCAGAGGGAGGAGCCACAATATAATTGATAGTAAAGCCTCCTCCATATTCTTTAAGTTGAATAATGATATCATTAGGGGAATCTTTCCTTGGTTGAGTTAGAATTTTGTTCTCTAGAGTATGTTTGAAATCTTTAACTAGATTCGAAAGGATAATAGGGTTGATACTGAACAATGAGGAGCCTCTTTTAATTGTAATAGGGGTCAGTGATTTTATTGAGATACCCATATTAACAATGATTATTATTTCCAACTGGGGGTGTTTTGTATTTACAGATCTAACAAAGGATCCTAACCTATTCCCAATTTTCCTAAGGATAATTTTATTAGTGCATTCTAAAGGCATATTAATAATTTTTACAGCTCTGGCTACTATGATTCCCTTAAAATTGTTTGGGTTGAAGGATGGGAACCAATCTATCATAGTAACATTAAAACATAATAGACTAGGCCATCCATTTTATAGAAACTTTTCCTTAATCTCTACATTATAATAATATACAAAAATAAACTCATCTGGGAGTAGAGATATACTTACCTTATTAGAGAGACGCTTTTGGAGCTAGTCTAAAATTTTACCTAAGCATAAGCCGTAGCCGTTCCATCTCAAAACATTTACCTTTTAGTTTCATTAAATCCTAGGTGCATTCGATAACTCCATCATCTAATTCTATCATAAGGGGAGTCGAAGGCTTCAGTTTGCTGTGGGGAGGTGAATAAGGGGTATTTTTCAGAGAATGATTACCTAGTCTAGGGTTAGCTTCAATTTTTAGATATGTTGAGGATGATTCTAAAATCTTAGCTCTGCGGTGCGGGGGGGGCATATAGGTCTTTCTTAGGATACTATTGATTGATTTAGGGTTTAAGCTAGGAGAGTACAAAGAAGGAAAATGGTTCTCTAATGAAAGAACAAAGGAATTTTTATTATAATGCCTTGAGACTTAATTAAGATTTGTTGATATTGAAGGAGAAGGATATTTTACCTTATTTTGTTTTTTTGAGACTACCTTGATCCATTGATTCTCCCTTGAGTGAGATCGCAGAGGAGCACTCAGAGAGGCCACATATCCTGCAAACAATTCTAATGAAGTTCTAAAAGTTCTGGCATATTGCGTTGAGCAAATGAACTTCCATTGTCTTTGGAGGCTTTCACCATAAGCACAATATGCTTGGATCTCGCAGTTACATAGTAGGAGGCTATTTCATATTTTAATTATTTTTCCAACTTTAATTTTTACAAAAGAGTTCCTAATCTAATTTTAAACATTAGGAGACCTTAAACATTCATATAAAAAATGTATAAAAATATGGCAGCACTGCCATCCATATTAAAAGTTAATGTAATATTTAAAATAAAGTATTAAAATAGAAACAAAATCAATCTAATTAAATAGAATTATCTAAACCCAAAAAACCCATTTTAATTTACAAATTTCAAAGATAAAATACAATCCTTAAGACTAAATTTAATTTTTAATAAGAGAAGGAAAAACATATATAAAAATATAGCGTTATTGCCATCCATATTAAAAGGAAAACTAAAATTTAAAACTAAGTATTAAAATACTAACCAAATCAATCTAATTAAATCAAAAAAATCATTTCAATTAATAAATTAAAATATAAAATACAATCCCTAAAACATTAAAATTATGACAACATTGTCATCCATAATCGAATATTAAAATTACTATCTCTAAGTATTTAAAACAAATTATCTAATTCTAATATTGAAATTATTAAATCTAATATTTTTAAAAAATTATCTAAATCTAATATTGAAATCAGTAAACCTAATATTTAAAACAAATTATCAAAATCTAATAAATCATATATTGAGAGGGAAACTAAACAAATTATCTAAATCTAATAAATCTAATATTCTAAATCTAAATCTAATAAATCTATATCAAAACTAAATCTAATTATCTAAATCTAATAAATCATATATTGACAAGGAAACTAAACAAATTAATAACTATTATTTTCTTGGATTTGATATGCATGTGTACATATAGGAGGTATTAAATAAATTTTATATGAGGCGAACATTTTTATTTTAAGGAAAATATTTTGTTGATAAAATAAATTAGTTTACAAAATTAATTTTAAAGTTTTGAAATAATCATATTTCAGATCTAATATAAAGAATTTGTGCAAGAGAAAATAAAATAAAGATTAAAAGTCATATATGAAAAATATATTAGAAAGCAAAACATTTAACCTAATAAATCTAATATTCTATATCTAAATCTAATAAATCTATATAAAAACTAAATCTAATTATCTAAATCTAAATCTAATAAATCTAATTATATAAAAATTATATAAAATCTATAATAAAAAAATTATATTAAAAAAACTAAATATTAAAACAAATACCTCACCTTGATATGTGGTTGTTTCTTTCTCTTCAAATGGGCCTTCTTTTCAAGCTCTCCAAATCTCTCCAATCTTTTCAATCTCTCACCCACAAACAATGAAATAATGAAAATGAAATGAAGAGCACTATTTTATAAAATGACAAAGGCTCTCCATATCCCCCAAAAGATGTCCATTCATATTTCATTAGGCCTAATTCACCATGCAAAAAAAAAATTCACCATTTGGCCTAATTCTCGGCCATATTAAAAAATAAAATTGCTATTAGTGGATGGGGCCACCACCCCCCATCCGCCAACATTCAAAGGGCATGAAGGCCAACCGCCAGCCTACCGTGCATCATTAGTTGCCAGTAGTCTGGTAGTGGCCAGTGTCGTGCACATTGAATGCATATGACACTGGCTGCTACCAGGTTGCCGACAATGAACACTTCCCGACAATGGCAGTGGGCTTGTCGTGTGGGGCTCCGTAGATCATGCAAACTACACTGGCTGTCACATGGGATTCCGTGGCAAGTCCCACTATGGGCGCCCAATAACTTTTATTTTTTTTAAACGTGACATTTTTTTCATGGTTTTTTTTCATGATTTTTCGTGGTATATTTAATAGTTTTTTCGTAGCTTTTTAAATTTTAACTGACCTATTATCTTTATTGTGTACATGAAATATTCCTTAGAATATGTCGTGTTGGTTCCATAGCTTGTGCTACGACTATATAGGTATGCCTCTTGGTGTAATCATTGATAATGTTCTCTACTAGTACTGAGTATTTAAGTGATGGCAAGTTCGTCTAGATACATAGCAATGGTTATAACATCTCTAAATGGAGACAAGCCACATTTGATGTACTAGAAATATTTTCACATCATTACCACATGCTAATAAGTACATTCTATTTTATTGCAATATTAGAAACTCGCTACATTTCACCACATTCTATCATATTTCACCACCAAAAAAGATCACAAATAAGCTCTCACCATATGAATCCACGTAGGTGAATATCACCTAAATCCCAACATTGCCATGATAAAAGGAAAAATTGTAGAATCATCAAGTCATTTAGAAACCTATTTTAAATTTGTGGTAAAAATAATTTAACAATACTATTTTTTTGGTTTTCACCACTATCAAAGAGAACATATAGAATATGTTATTTTTAATAATCTTAATTTTTAACACGAGTATCCCATGCTAATTTAGCATTCACAATTTATATCTTATTGTCAACTTTTTTTGTGTAATGTCACTCCAACCTTGTCTCAA
The DNA here is from genome assembly GCA_027943335.1 of Chamaecyparis obtusa. Lineage (NCBI taxonomy): Eukaryota > Viridiplantae > Streptophyta > Pinopsida > Cupressales > Cupressaceae > Chamaecyparis > Chamaecyparis obtusa. Next base: position 1,271,822 of record BSBK01002521.1, on the reverse strand, counting down.
TAAGAAGGTAACATGATTTTTAGACCTTGGCTTAGATGTGGTTTGAGGTAAGCATAGTTTATTTTTAATGTTAGTTAGTGTAGCTAGAAGCATATTTAGTATATATCTTGTAAATTATTATGATGTTAATTTATGGTAGGATATTGTGATTTAATGTAAGGTACTAGATGATTCATTAGACTATTATGGTAGCCTTTTGTCTGTATGGTGGTTTTGTAGTCTTGTTAGATGGTTAAACTCGTGATTTCATGATGATCCTATATGCATAATGAAAGTGCAATGATGTGCTTCACAACATTGTTTTAGTCCTTGTGTATTGCTATTTTTATGATTGTGGAATCTATGTTTTGTTAGTTACTATGATAAAATGGCACCTAGTGATACAAATGATCCTTGTTGCTCGGATAATATGGTTACTTGATAGTAGTAAATGATAACCAATGAGGATGATAAGTTAGCTTCGATGGAATATGATATGTTGGCCATGTGGTGATTAGTGGTACCAATCTTATTTAATATTATTTCATGAAAATGATGTATTTAGTTGAATGAGTTATAACCAAGATGTATGAATGATGATTAATGATAGGGTATGTGCAAGATCATGAGGGGCCAAAAAGTGGTGATGTCAGTTCAAAACTTTGACAATGTAGCTGACGACTTTTTTTCACCTGAATTTGATAAAATGAAAAGGGTATCTTAAGGAGATTATCAGCTTTCTATCGATATAATTGTTGTCAAATTTTGAATTTGGTAAGTAATTATTAGTTATTTTCTAATTGAGCTACCTCTAAAGTGTTGATTTATATACTGATTGAAAAATGACTATAACTTTCAAACGGTATAACACTTTTGAAATCCAAAAAATACGTCACATTCTATGCTTTGCCTACTATAAGGAAAAAAAATAAAATTTGAATTTTGTAAAGTTTTGAATGAGTTAAGGTGGTCAAACACGGGAGTTTTTTTATTCTGAAAACATTGTAGCAAAAAATTCATAATTAATTATTTTTTTGGAATAAAATTATAAAAAAATTTGTGTCACATCTAGGCATGAGTCTACTACTTATATATAAAATCTTATAATAAAATATTATCATTTGATTATGATTAAGGTGGTCAGACATACACCTACTTCTTATTTTTTTCCTAAAATTTTTGTACTGCTGCATTGAAATCTATACTTTTCACCAATCATACTAACTTTTTCTCAAAAAAGGCCTACTAGTTTAGAAACTAAATTCATTTTTCTATAGATTCTATTCTTACAACTTTTTGATATTAGGTTCATAGCTAGTTGAAATTTTCACGTCAAGCTGACTAACCCTGATTTGCTGATTTTTCATTGCCACTTAAGGGCATAGTTTGGCCCCTCATGATCTTGCACATACCTGATATCATTCTTATTCAATGTTAAAATAATGATTATTTGATGATGTTAGAATGATACAATGATTCTATGTGAGGAGCAGTGTTGTAACTGTCATGATAATTATTACACTTCTAGATTTCCCTTTCACTAATTGAAATTGATTGATGATGATATATACATGTGCTTTGGCTATGTTACTAACTTGGGTAGGTACCAAGCATCAACTCCACCTAGCTTCACAAGTCTAAGTCTGTCTATATCACCCTTGAAATTGATTAAACTTTGGATTTAATCATATGTCCAACCATGTTCCCTAGCCCAATTATCATTCCTAATATTGGATGATAGTTTCCATGTTGTTTATTGATACTAATCAGTTGCCACATGGTAACATTCGAATACCCACATTATGAGATGAGACAAGTGACTTGTGTGTTGTGTGCTTTTGTTGATTATTATGGTTTTTGGTCAATGCATGAGTAAATAAATACATTTGTATGATCAATGTATCATCAGTTTGTATTATAATAATATATTTATTGTCGCTAGCAAGTATTGTTTGAGTATTGTATTAAAATTAGGATTTTAATTATTGACTTTCTCTTTTAATTTTTAGAATTTTATTTACAGTTTTAATTGAATGTCTTCAAGATATTTTGTATTTTTGAAAGAGATTCTTTTAAAATATATATAAAAGTTCATGTTTTAAAAGTTAATGATTCCCATTCTTCCTTTCAATTTTTCTTAAGTTTCTTGAAAAACCCTCTTGTGCAACTTGAATTTGGCTTGTGGAGGAGATTTGGGAGAAGATATTTTCATGGGTGTCCACGCAGTGGATTCCTCACATTGAATACACCCTTCCCTCAAAATTTCATTTTGATCAATGATGGTTTTCTCAACTTATTTTCATTTCATGGTTTTGAGCATGTTGACTTATGTTCTTTGATTTTCTTCCTAAATCTTTTTTGGAGTTTGATTTAATGGCTTGAAGTTAGTTGGAGAAGAATTCTTTGATAGATTTTATCTTATTGTGAATTTGTATGAATAAATTTGATGAAGATTGGAGTCATTTCCTTAATTTATGATAAAGCAAGGGTTTTTTTTATTGGTTATGCTTCCAGAATTCATTTGGATGAATGAATGTATATAGTGATTACATTTTTGGATTGTGAATCAATAGGGGATCAATGGGTTTTTCCATAATTTTGATTGGATGAGTTTGATTTTTTGGTGAATTTAGTTGGCTTGGCTTGCATGCACCCAAATTTTAGTAATTTTCCACTTGTAATGATGTGTGGAAAAGAAATGAGGAATTGTATTACAATTCTACAATATAATTTTTTGATGTATTTTTTTTAATCTTGTAATGGAATAATCTTGGAATTTTCATTTTAATAAGAAAGGAATATGATGTTTTCATTTATGTGGCTTGTATACAATTGAATTTGGGTGTTTCATCTAATTGTATGTTGAAATGAGTTGATTTGGATTTCTTTTATGTTAATTATTGGCCTTATGGACTTATGTGAGTGTATGACTAAGTGATAAGATATTGACATGATTCATGGAATCTCATATGCTCTTTTTTCTTGATATGGTGTCAATAGTGCTCATACCAGAAGTGATTCTGGAAAGTATGTGATGCTACAAGTTCAAGGCTTGGTTATGTGAGAATGAATCTTGTGATGTTTATGTACATAGTGTATTATGCTTAAGTTGTAATTGGATGTATTTGGAATGGGAATTGAGCCCAAATGGGGAGAGTGGATTGTATGGAATGGTATGTTTGTGTGTGTGTGTGAAGGGGATTGTTTGGCTTAGCAGGATCCCTTCTTGTCCTATGTTCTATTACTCCCATGACCAGACTCTCTCCATCCATACTCCTAGGACATGAATTAATGGCCTTATGGTTATGTGTGTATCTTGATGGATTGATTATGTTTCTATGATGTCTTGTGTTGTACAGTTACCATGTTGTATGCATTTCATGGTTTTGGATGCTTGTGGTTCTTTGTACCCTCTTACTTGATAGGTTCTCTTGGTCTCTTATGATGAGTGTAGTCATTGTTATTATATGCATATTGGTGCCTTGTGCATTCTTGTAATCATTATTACATATTTGTCTATGGATTTCTTGGGCCATATGATTATCTTTGGAGCATGGTGGGGAGAGACTGAGGGCACCTTGTGGCCAAGTGGCATAATCATTCACTTGAGGACACCTTGTGAAAAAGTATCGAGTGGTCCTAGATTATTCCATACCTTCTTCGTGCATTCATAATGTAACTAGGAAAAACTTATTATTCTATGTAATGTACTTGTAAATGATGTAATTCAATTAGATATCACAAATGTAATTGGGCTTATATTGTATTAGATGATTTTATTTGCGTGTGGTTCACCTTTTGACATGATACCAATCCTTTCTGGTATAGCTAAGGCCTTTTCTTAACCTTTCGCCATTCCTAAAGTAAGTTAACTCATATTTTTGTACCCAGATTGCTTCTACACAAATGACCTTTCTTCTTGTGCATTCATTTTATTCCTATTCATATACCCCTTATTTTTTCATACATCACTCATTTATGCACATATGTTTGTTTCTCCTATGCATTTACCCTCTAATACTGCACATTTACACAATGTCTATGTGAAATTAATCTTTCTCATTCACAATATTTTCATGCTAATGAAGTTTTGGGAAGCCAACAAAGATGTCACTAGATAACCTTTTTCCCATAGTCCTTTTGCTTATATTCATAGTTATATATTTCCCATCATTGAACCTCTTTTTAGGATGATTGTTTATGAATAGTTTTGTTGGTCATGGAACCCTTATTAGTTGTTGTTAGAATAAATGAGAGGGGGGTGAATTAGTTATCCAGTGTCCCAAAACAAAATGTATAATTCAAAACAACTTCTATAATTTTTGCTCCTCGGTAAACAATAAATACTTTCACTATCTGTGCTTTTACCGATTACCAATCAAATACTATAACAGTTACCAATCAAATCTAACATGTAACATGCAAAGTATGATAGCAAACAAATATCAAAATCAACACATAACACAAGAGATTTAATGTGGAAACCCTGTAAAGGGAAAAACCACCTGGGACTGGCAACCCAAAATTGTTCACTCTTATGAAGTGAGGTTGGTTAAGATCCAACCCTGTTAAAGGTTTACAAACACACTGTCAGGTGTGACCTTGTTAGAGGATTTTAGACTAGAAGTTATCATCCAACCAGCATTCACTATGGGGTTGACAAGATAACAATGTTCATTCTATGAATGATACATCATAAGACTTTCATAGTCCACTCGGTAAAGAGATTTTGACTGTATACAATGGTTAAATATGTAACAGTAAATGACCTACCTTAATAAAAATTCAATTGCAGATTACAAATCAATATTCATTCCATACAAATCCTTCTGATCAATATTCACTTCAGATACAATACTGTATCAACTTACTATCCATCGGTAATTGCTCTCTCTTGCTCGGTAATTATTCTGTAGCTCGATTCTTACTTAACCAGTATGATCAGAATGCATGACAATCTTGTTCACATGATATTCCTGTAGTTTCTACTTCTTCCAACATCCCTCCATAATGAAATTATGTTCTCTTATATAGACAAGTAAATCATTTTCTTCTCCTCCATCAGATTTTTTCGCTTAACCACATTCATAGATTTTTCCACTTCAAACTTTCTCAGCTGATGTGTCAATAACACATTTCAATATGCTCCATTAGATCTTCCTTTAATTTTGTTAGCCATTGATCTTTATAACAAACATTATCTGTTATGATTGAAATCAAGGTACTTTACAGCTCATCAATCTTATCAGCTAAACTAATCATTTAATTCATTATGTTCCACTCGGTTAACAAAGAAATGCATCGGTGAACACTGCTCGGTTAATACTATGATCGGTATACACTACACTCCATTGGTGTATACTAGAATTGCTTCATTTACCGACAACATTGCTTTGTGTCTTTCAGCTCTATACTTCATCATAGATGAATGCAACATAATAAAGTCAATATCATCAAGTCATAGACTCGTCAATAAGTTACTCAATGTATTCCTTATCCTCATCTGTCATGTACATCTTTCCCATGTAAATTTCTTTGTTCTTCATCTCTTTCACCTTTCTTCAGATGCCTCGGTATAGTAACTTACAAGATAAGTGTTTTCAAGCTAGTTGACATCAATGACAACATAATACTGATTTAATCATATTACATATCCAACCAGCAACTCCTCAGTGATCTTTAATCATAGATTCTTCAATCAGATTCCAAATCAGTTGTAGTTCAACAATCTCTCCCTTTGGCATTGATGGCAACTCAAGTAATATGAAATGTACCATACACATACCAAACCTATATTCTACAACTTTTTGAACAAAAATGTTGTAAGTCGAATAGACTTAATATGTTTAATCACTACGTTACTGAACAACATTAGATAACATAGCTTTACCATTCTATAGTTGTGATCTTTTTAGTTCTCATGTTCCTACTTATGTTCTTTGTAACTGATCTTCAATATCATGTCTATCTCATTCAGATTGTCTCTCCCTTAGATAATTCTCATTAGTGCTTGTCCCTTTTCATATTATTTATCTCTCCCTTTGACAGCAATGCCAAAGAAAAAAATAAACAAACACTTATGTCTTCCTCTGTATCTCTGTATACTGATATTCCAATCGATTCAAGTTCTCAAACTTAATCACAACCTTGAACATGATTCAAAGTGTGAACTATGCTACATCAACATGAATGATCTTCTAATAAAATTAGGTTGATGCAACAACCAAATCACCTTAGTGACCGATAGATAGGGGATGGACCCCAAGTCTAGTCCTCAAGTATTCAAATGTGTCCTTTGGTAGAGGCTTTGTAAAAATATCTGCAAGTTGTTCTTTAGATGTGACAAATTCTAACTTCACTTGCTTCTCTTGCACTTGTTCTCTTAAGTAATGATACTTAATAGATATATGCTTTGTCTTAGAGTGCATCATAGGATTCTTTGAAATATTAATAGCACTAGTGTTGTCATAATATATAATCACCGGGTCAGTGATTACATCATTCATCCCTTCCAACACTTGCTTGATATATGCAATGTTTGAACAGTTAGTAGTAGTAGCAACATACTCTACTTCAGATATAGACTGAGAAATACAAGCTTGCTTTTTACTTCTCCAGGTTACAAGTCTTTCACCAAAGAAAAATGCTCCTCCGATGGTGCTTTTTCTATCATCCACATTTCCAGCCCAATCAACATCGGTGTAAACTTTCAATTCAAACTTCCCTTCTTTAGGATACCATAATCCATAATTCTCTATTTTCTTTAGGTATCTTAAGATCCTTTTTTTAGCTATCATGTGTGATTCTTTAGGATTAGCAGAAAATCTTGCAACAATACCCACAACATGTGCTATATCTGGTCTACTGTGAGCTACGTACATTAACTTACCAATCATGGATCGGTAAAGTGTCTGATTTACCTTTGTAGTTTCATCCTTCTTTGTCAATCTGCATCTAGTAGCCATCAGTGTTCCCATAGGTTTAGCATCTTCCATGCCAAATGTCTTCAGTACTTCCTTTATGTATTTAGATTGTGTGATGAATATTCCATCACTCTGTTGAATCACTTATAGTCCAAGAAAGAACTTAATCTCTCCAAACATATACATTTCAAATTCCTTTTTCATTTCATCAGCAAATGTCTTGCATACAAGATCTTGACCTCCAAAAATAATATCATCAAAAAATATTTCAGCAATGATAATAGTATCATTAGTGTCACCTTTCATATACAGATTGTTGTTTTCACTTGTTCTAACAAATCCAATACTTAACAAGTAAGTATGCAGTCTTTCATACCATGCTCTAGGTGCTTGCTTCAAACCATATAAAGCTTTATGTAATCTACATACCATGTCTTTATTGTTGGGATCAACAAATCTTTCAGGTTTTTCGATGTAGACCTCTTCTTCAAGTATACCATTAAAAAATGCCGACTTCACATCCATTTGATAGACTTTGAATTTCTTGTGTGCAGCATATGCAAGTAGCATTCTGACTCCTTCCAATCTAGCAACAGGTGCAAATGTTTCACCATAGTCAATGCATTCTTCCTGTGCATATCCCTTGCAAACCAATCTAGCTTTATTTCTTGTGACTTCACCATTTTCATTCAATTTATTCCTGAATATCCACTTAGTACCGATAACATTCTTATCTTTAGGTCGGGGTACTAAGGACCAAGTTTTGTTCTTCTCTATTTTCTCTATTTCCTCCTTCATTGCATTAATCCATTCTTCATTCTCTAATGAAACTTTCACATTTTTAGGTTCAAACTCACAAACTAGACATATACCTTGTCTTGTTTTTCTTCTAGTTTGCATTCCAGCATGTCTGTCTCCAATGATTTGTGTCTCAAGATGATGTCTTCTGACAAAACTAGCCAGAACTTGATTTCTTCTTTCTTTCTCATCCTGCTCAGGGTCATTTCCTTGCTTAGTAGCTCCATCTTGTTCATTGGTTTGTGTTGCCTGTTGTCCTATATTGTTTCCCTACTGACCGGTTGTCATAGCTTGCGACGTCGGTAGATACCCTGGATGTTCAATGTAAGTGAATCTACCATAGTCTTTCAGTTCCTTTGTACTTTCCTCTATGTTCTTGTCATCAAACTCATCAACATGAAAATTAGTACTTTCAACTATCTTATTTGTAACCTTATTCAAACATTTATATGCTTTACTTGTAGTGGAATATCCTAGAAATATCCCTTCATCTCCTTTAGAATCAAATTTTCCATTTCTTCCATCTTTCAAAATAAAGCATTTACTTCAAAAAATTTTGAAATTACTTATAGTAGGTTTGTGTCCAAACCATAGCTCATAAGGTGTTTGGTTTGTGTCCTTCTTCAGTTGTACTCGATTAAGAACATACACATCTGTACTGACAGCTTCCCTCCAATATGTCTGAGCAACATTCTTTTGTATCATCAATGTTCTTGCACAGTCAATTATGGACCTATTCCTCCTTTCAGCAATGCCATTTTGCTGAGGTGTCCTCGGTGTAGAGACCTATCTTTTAATTCCATGCTCATTACAAAAATTAGTAAATTCATTAGAGATAAATTCACCTCCTCTATTAGATCTTAAGCATTTTATTTCTTTTCCAGTCTCTTTCTCTACCTTAGCTTTATACCACTTAAAAATTTTAAAGGCTTCAAATTTCTCTTTCAAGAACATAATAGTCATCAATCTAGTATAGTCATCAACAAAAAGAATAAAATATCTATCACCAGAATAACTCTGAGTTCTCATAGGACCACATAGTTTGGTATGAACCAACTCAAGTATCTTCTTTGTTGAGTAGTCTTTACTTTTAAAACTAGACTTAGTCATCTTACCTTTCTGACATTCATGGCACATGGCATGATCAGGGTTTGTCAAGTTAGGCAATCCTCTAACTCTTTTCTTTTTGCCAATCTTGATCATGTTGTCAAAGTTCACATGGCATAACCTTTTGTGCCACAACCAAGCATCTTCATCCTTTATTAATAAACAAGAAGACTGATCCATATCAAGATAGAATAGATTACCTCTGGATTGTGTACCAGTTCTGACAAGTCTTCCTTCATCATCATAGATCTTCACATTTTTGCTCTCAAAAGCCAATCGGTGGCTTGAATTATTCAACTGAGCCACACTTAACAAATTATAGTTCAATCCATCTACCCAGTATGCATTTTCACATTGTAATCTATCATTGATCATCAGTGAACCTTTACCTCTTACCATACAAGGTGAATCATTTCCCATTCTCATAGATCCTCCATTATATTCAACAAGATGATCAAACTTCTCTACATCACCGGTCATATGATGTGTACAACCATTGTCTATGATCCATGTATCATTTCTACTTACTTTAGAGATCATTTTTGTCTCTTCATATTTCTCTTCTTCCTCTGAGTCATCTTTCATAGAAACAAATACAACTTCTATGTCATCATCAAAATCAGATTCAGTTTCAATATCTTCATCTATGTAACATACATTTTTTCCTTTATCATCTCGATTGTCTCTGTTGTTGTGTCGGTAGCCTTTGTTGACTCTTCTCCCATAGCTTCCTTTAGATCGGTCTTTAGATCTATCATCATCTTTCTTCTGAGGACATCTAGCAGTGATGTGACTGACTTCTTTATAGTTAAAACATGCCAAAGGTAGCTTACCTCTATACCTTCCTTTTCCTTTGGGAAATCTTTTGGCCATAAGAGCTTCAAGCTCATCAAGTTCATCATCAGTATTATCATCACTATCATAATTCTTACTATTCCTGCTAGACTTTCCATTCTTCAAAGAAGACATGAAAGAAGATTCAATAGAAGGAACAACACTGTTATCAAAGTTGTTTAATTCAAAGGTTGTAAGTTTACCAATCAGAGTGTCAAGAGTAAGGTTGGATGTAGCTCTTGTTTCATGAATTGCAGAGATCCTAATTGCATAAACTGGCAGCAAAGTTCTGAGAATCTTGCTTATCACTGTTTCATCACCAATCACTCCATCAGATGCTCTAATAGCATGTACCACCTCTTTTAGTCTATTTGAGTATTGTACAATGTTCTCACCTTCTTTCATTCTCATATCATCAAATCTGCCTCTTAGGCTTTCAGCTCGGGCTCTTTTGACATTCAGATCTCCATTGTATATCAGATTTAACTTGTCCCACATCTTCTTAGCAGTATCACAACCCTTGATGTCTCCAAATTCGGCATCGGTATAGGTAGCAACAAGTTCCATCATAGTGACATTGTGTTCATGTCTTTCCTTCAGTTGATCAAGAGTTAAGGGACTAGTGGGCGGTTGTATGTAGCCATTCTCCATCAGATCTAGTGCAAAATTCCCAATTCCAGATATGTGTAGCTTCATTCAGCTTTTCCATACTGCAAATTTCTCTTTGTTCAGCTTCGGTACTTCCCTCTTATACATCTTGAGACCTTTGTGCTTAAGTCCTTAAAACTCTATTCTAAGCAACCACTGCTATGATACCAATTGTTAGAATAACTGAAAGGGGGGTGAATTAGTTATCCAGTGCACCAAAACAAAATGTATAATTCAAAACAACTTCTGGAATTTCTGCTCCTTGGTAAACAATAAATAATTTCACTGTCTGTTCTTTTACCGATTACTAGTCAAATACTATAATAGTTATCGATCAAATCTAACATGTAACATGCAAAGTATGATAGCAAACAAATATCACAATCAACACATAACACAAGAGATTTAATGTGGAAACCCTGTAATGGAAAAACCACCTGGGACTGGCAACCCAAAATTGTTCACTCTTCTGAAGTGAGGTCGGTTAAGACCCAACCCTGTTAAAGGTTTACAAACACACTATCAGGTGTGACCTTGTTAGAGGATTTTGACTAGAAGTTATCATCCAACCAGCATTCACTATGGGGTTGATAGGATAACAATGCTCATTCTATGAATGATATATCATAAGACTTTCAGAGTCCACTCGGTAAAGAGATTTTGACTGTATACAATGGTTAAATATGTAACAGTAAATGACCTACCTTAATACAACTTCAATTGTAGATTATAGATCAATATTTAGTCCATACAAATCCTTCTGATCAATATTCACTTCAGATTCAATATTGTATCAACTTACTATCCATCGGCAATTGCTCTCTGTCGCTCGGTAATTATTCTGTAGCTTGGTTCTTACTTAACCAGTATGATCAGAATGCATGAAAACCTTGTTCACATGATATTCCTGTAGTTTCTACTTCTTCCAACACCCCTCCATAATGAAATTATGTTCTCTTATATAGATGAGTAAATCATTTTCTTCTCCTCCATTAGATTTTTTCGCTTAACCACATTCATAGATTTTGCCACTTCAAACTTTCTCAGCTATGTGTCAATAACATGTTTCAATCTGCTCCATTAGATCTTCCTTTAATTTTGTTATTCATTGATCTTTATAACAAACATTATCTATTATGATTGAAATCGAGGTACTTTACAGCTCATCAATCTTATCGGCTAAACTAATCATTTAATTTATTATGTTTCACTCGGTTAACAAAGAAATGCATCGGTGAACACTGCTTGGTTAATACTGCGATCGATATACACTACACTCCGTCAGTGTATACTAGACTTGCTTCATTTACCGATAACACTGCTTTGTGTCTTTCAGTTTTATACTTCATCATAGATGAATGCAACATAATAAAGTCAATATCATCAAGTCATAGACTCATCAACAAGTTACTCAATGTGTTCCTTATCCTCATCTGTCATGTACATCTTTCCCATGTAAATTTCTCTGTTCTTCATCTCTTTCACCTTTCTTCAGATGTCTCAGTATAGTAACTTACAAGATAAGTGTTGTCAAGCTAGTTGACATCAATGACAACATAATACTAATTTAATCATATTACATATCCAATCAGCAACTCTTCAGTGATCTTTAATCATGATTCTTCAATCAGATTCCAAATCAGTTGTAGTTCAACAGTTGCATGTTCTCCTTTCATCCATGAGCATGGATGTTGCGATGTGTTTTGCATACAACCGATGTTTTCATGGGATGAACATCAATGTAGTTAGTAATGTATGATTGTAAATGCTTTAAAAAAAGAATTAAAAAAAGTATTTTATCACTGATAGTGTGTGTAATGTCCTTGTTCTAAGGGTTCCTTGTTGGGGTATTACATTTTAGGCCTCTTACCATACAATATATGTGAATACTAAGTCAATGTAAAATAAGTTCAATGTACAACTAGATTGGAGGTTGCATGTCCTTAGTTTTAAAATAATTTGTTAGGATTTGTAATAAAAATTACATTTAATATAATTAGTTGTTCATGAGTGTAATTAATAGTTTTTTAATATATTTATTATCATGTAATATATTTTTCAAGTGAGTAGAGCTTCCACATTTTGAAAGCCTCTGTAAACCACATTAAAATTCTAGTTGCTAAATTGGAGCATAACAGGGGAGAGGAAAATAAGGAGATAAAGGAGAGCACAAGGCCTAGTAAAAGAACTCATACCAGTACCAAAAATAAGGATGTTGATCTGGAGAAGCTAAAGGCATCTGCATGCAACATGGAGCTACTGGTCACCCAGGCTAAGGAAATTATGAAAACTTGCTAGTTGTTGCTCTGTTGTTTTTTGCTATCTTTTTCTGTTGCTATCTGTTTTATGTCTACTTTCTTTTTCTATTGTTTTCTTTTGAGGCCTTGGGCATATGTATCTATGGGTTTTGTATCATATTTTGGTTTTAACATTAATGCTTATCCTCTGATATATTTTTAAAAGGTTTCGAGTCCTTTCAAAACCTATTTTTACTTAATCAAAATAATATAAATAAGTTTTATTTTGCACTTATATTTTTAATAGTAAATTTCACCTTTGTATATTATAGAGAATTTTATTTGTCAATTGTTCACTATTATTCTAATCCAAAATTGATTACACTCAACAATATTTATTACCTTTTCTTATGCATAAATGTTTATTGAGATGGCTTGATATGTCTATTACGGATTAAATTGCTTTAAAAAAATTATGAATTTTGTATTGCATGTTAGCTCAAATATATAAATTGTGGTTTTGCATTGAGTTATGTATTTAATTTACCACAAAAATCATATTTTAATCTATCCAATTCATGTGCACTTGTGTTATTAGTTTTTTCTTTTAACTAAAGAGTGTAAGTGTCTAGTTCTTGGATTTATTTCCAATAAAAAACACAAAATATTTTTCTTTGTGTTGAAAAAGAATTTCATCCTTATACACTAAACAAAACAAAACTATAAATATATAAATTTTATTTAACCTAAATGTAAAACACACATATTTTTTTAAAGATTATAAATTGCAAGTATATGTGCAATTTAGGCTAGTTTTTAGCTTAAAGGGAGTCTCCCATTCTATTTAAAAGAGTGGATTTTTCGCACACATTTGTTTTCTTTTTTGTTGCACTAAAATGCTAACATAACGTATAATATCTATTTAGTACAAACAAGGATTTGAAAATAATATCAACACATTAATTTACATTGCTCAATTTCAAGAATTAAACAGTTAAGCTACACACAAAACCACAACTTAGGTGGATGATATTAAAAATACAAGGCTTGGCACTACAATATACAATTAATTTGACTCATGAAATTATAAACACAAGTTCAACAATAATTTCATCTTGAACAATAATTTTGACAACATCAATATAACATCAACTCTCCTTATAAACATAACATGCCCAAGGAACTTATTTATAGATTGCAATGCAAATCCTTTAGGGATTTAAAAATAATACTTAAATATTCCAAAAATAAATGTTTTAAAGAAACCCTTCTAAAAGAAAAGGAAGTGACTTAAAATGAAGCTATTCTGAAAAAACTAATATATTCTTATTGTGGTGTATAAACAGGTACTCATCTTTGCCTAGAAACAAAACACTAGAATACTCATTCTTATTGAACACACCAGAATATTGAGGTGGGGAGGGGGCAACCAATATTAACTTAAATTCAATTAGTCCAATTTTCAAATTCAAATTGTAACTAGACTTGCCAAAAAAAAAGTAAATAATGTATCACATCATTGTATACACAAACACTAGATTTTACATGGAAAATATAATAAAGGAAAAATCACAGTGAGGAAACTCACAATATATGAACAAGTATTCCAACATTTTTTAGGCCTAAAACCCAAGGAAGAAACCACTCCTTGAAGAAGTGTTTTATGGAATTGCCAAAGGAAGATCACTTCTCCATATTTACATGTCATTACAATGATTGAAAAACATGCACATGAACTACTATAAGAATGCATCCATCATATGTGAATGGTGTAATCCTCTTTTTCACACATTAATCTATCTAAATAAACTTTATCTATTCATGAATTATTTGATCTTCTATATATATGCTCCAAAAAAACTCAAAACACCAACTAGGTTGACTCCAAGATAGTTTTTGATCAAAAGCATATATCATATTATTAGTTGACCTAAAATATAAAGATTTTAAAACATAATCAATTGTGGATAAATCCAAGACATAACAAAGACCAAAAAAATTACAACACAATCTTTAAAATAAATATAATTGATCAAAATCAAACTATAAATGAAGGAAAAAGACTATCGACCCAACAAAAACAACATCACCAAAATTGCCAACTATACACCTTTGTCCTACTAGGGAGATACAAAGAACACATCTAGATCAAGATATGATAATTATACACCTTGAAAATTATTCCTACAATATTCTTCTGTAGTATTTAATAGCTACCCATTTTCTAAAGTAGGAAAACAATTTGAACTAATGAAAATAGAGCATGTCAGACTCACTGTAACACGAGAAACACCTAGATATTGCATTGTGATACACTGAATCATCTAAATATTTTATGGAACGTATTTTATACCTTATTGAGTATATCCTCAAGTACGCACAACCATATATATCGGTCTAGAGGAATTAGAGCACTCTAGCCAACTTCTGAGATACTTTGCATTGTCATGGTGCAATCCGGAGAACAATAATATCTAACTTTTATTATGAAATATGTTATGACTTGAACACCTGGAAATAGCCTCCGTAATAAATTAATTAATTAATTCCAAAAGTGAAAGACTAGATCTTGCAATGTAGAGAAATGCAAACCAAAATATTGAGGTCGTGTCTAAGAAAAATGTATTATTTTATACCTTAGTTAGCTTTCTTTAACAACACAAGTGAAGTTTGATACTTGATTGCTTTATTGGTATTCACCTAACTCATTGAAATATTAAAGACCCAATCTACATGATTGCACTCCTCATGATATTCTATGTATGAAAAAGTTCATCATGAATTTTAAAAGAAAAGGCACAAGTGATACTTACAATGCTTCTGAACCACATTATGTCACATTCAAAATGACTTGGACTTATGTTGTCACATATGAGGAAGAACATCATCATACATTACCCTTATATCACTAAGTGCTTTTTCATCCACATGACTTGAGTGTAGCAAGATATTGCAACAATTTATTTCACTTCTACATTAGATAGGGATACTAAGTCTTGTTTCTTACATAGATAAGAGACCAATTTGTCTCCCAAGAAGAATGATCCTCCACTTATAATTTTTCTATCATCAATATTTCTAGCCCAATCAACATATGTGTAATCTTTAAACTTAAAGTCTTCAACCTTCTTATACCATAAACCATAATCTTAAGTGCCCTTGAGATACCTAAAAATCCTTTTTTATTGCTTGAATATGTGATTCCTTCAGATTATCATGACATCTTACAGCAAAATAGATAATATGCATAATGTCTTGTCTAGAAGTAGTCAATTATAACAAACCTCCAATCATATATCAATACTTCTTTTGAACATCATTTGAGGATATATCATCTTTGCTCAATTTACAACCAATAGCCAAAGAAGTTGCAACCAGTTTACTATTCTCTAACCCAAATTTCTTCAACATTTCTTTGGCTTAGCTTGAGAAATAAAGATTCCATATTTCAATTGATTTAATTGCAAACCAATAAAATAAGACATCCCACCTACCATTGACATTTCAAATTCCTTCTACAAACCTCTTACTTAGATCATCATTTCCTCCAAAAATGATATCACTAACATAAATAACCACAATCAACAACTTATTATCAACAATGCCCTTTTTAGAGTCTTATTGTATAAAAAACTTATCTAATCTTGCATGCCAAGCCTTGGGGGTTTTCTTGAGCTCATAAAGTGCCTTTTTTTAACTTGCAAACCATATCCAGATCTTCTAACAATTTGAACTCATTTTAGTGCTCAATGTAACTTCCTCTTCCAGTTATCTATTCAAAAAGTTCATTAAACATCCAGTTGATATACCTTAAAATCCTTGTAAGAAAAAAAAGAAAGAAGCATTCTTATAGCTTCCATTCTAGCTACTGAGGAAAACATCTCCTCAAAATCAATGGCTTCAACTTGTGAATATCCTTTACACACCAATCTTGTCTTATTCCTTATCACTTGTCCATCTTCATTTATCTGGTTTCAAAATACCCACTTAATACCACTTACATTATTGTCTTTTATGTCTAGGTACCAGCTCTCATGTACAGATTTTCTATATTTGACTCAATTCCTCTTTTATTACATTTATCCAATTTTCATCTTGGTTAGCTTCTTCAAAATTCTTAGGTTCAACCTATGATAGAAAACATAAGATCACTTGTTCTTGATCATCATCTTTCCTCCTTGTTTTTACACCTTTTCTCTATTCTTTATCCTTAACAATTTTCTTCCTTTTTCGCACATATTTTCTCTTGTCTCTAATGATTTGATCTTTTGAGTGATTTTTATGCACATATATAGCTAGTTTTTCAAGTGACTGTTTAGATTCTTATTCTTTTTCCTCTTCACTTGACTTATTTTATTCTTTGTTTCTTGGATCATCTTGTCTTTCTGCAACCACTTGAGTGACCTCTATCTTAGTCTCAGACTCAGATTCTAAAGAAATTCTATTCCAATTCTGACATGCCTTCAAATTAGCCTTCTCAACAACCTTGGTCAATCTTTTATTATAGCATTGGTAATCCTTGTTTTTTTAGCATATTGCAAGAATATTCCTTCATCGACTCTACCTCAAACTTTAATAGATTATACTCAGCTCTTTTGATGTGGTACTTGCTTCCAAATATTTTGAAATACCTCACAGTATAAAGTCTTCCATTCCAAAGTTCATAGGGTGTTTTAGTATGATTTGTTCTCATATGTACTTTATTAATAATATAAACAAAAATATGCACATCTTTCCAATACACATAAAGTAATATGGCATCTTTCAACATTGTCCTAGTCATCTCAACCACTATTCTATTGTTTATTTTAAACACTCCATTCTACTATAGAATCCTAGGTGCAAACCAATGTCTTCTAATTCTACATTCTTCAAAAAATTTAATGAATTCATTTGAAGTAAAGTCACCTCCTCTATAAAACCTTAAACATTTGATTCTAGCATCTATTTTATTTTTAACTAATTATTTGAATTCTCTAAACCTCTTAAAAGCTTCATATTTTTCTTTTAAAAAGAAACCCAAGCCATTATATAGTAATCATCAATAAGAAACACATATGAGTATGACTTAGCCCCAAGGGTCTTGATGTCAAATATTCCTTGTTCTTGAATCTCTCTTTTGTTTTCTTCCCAAGTTGACATTCCATGCATATTGTATTAACGGGTTTAACAATCCTTGGTAAGTCTCTCACTACTTTAGTGGTACTGATCTTTACCATATTATCAAAGTTGACATGTCCTAATCTCTTGTGCCATATCCAAATTTCATTACTCTAAGTCATCATGCATATGCTCTCATTCCTATCTTTGATATAGTAGACATTTTCATTCATTCTAATACCTTCAAAAACTAATATTCCAATGATTTCCCTTCTAATTGCACATATGGATTTACTAAAGGTATCTTCATAACCTTTATTGCACATTTGACTAACACTTAGAAAATTATATCTCAGTACTTTAACATAATAGACAT
Source organism: Chamaecyparis obtusa (assembly GCA_027943335.1). Classification (NCBI taxonomy): domain Eukaryota; kingdom Viridiplantae; phylum Streptophyta; class Pinopsida; order Cupressales; family Cupressaceae; genus Chamaecyparis; species Chamaecyparis obtusa. The sequence goes on along the minus strand of BSBK01002521.1, from coordinate 1,253,820 downwards.
CATCATTTTTATGCTTACCATCAATTAAGACACTCATTATCTCGCATATAGAATCAACTTCTTATCTAAAAAATATCATAAATTCGCCATCATACTTCTCAAGATTCATAAACTTCTCCTTGTTCCCTATGATATGGTTTCAATATCCAAAATTAATAATCCATGTAGTATGTTCCACTTTAGCATGTGATTCACTCATCTTAAATTTTTTGGTCTTCCAATTATTTCTTTGTTACCTTCCTTTATAGCTAGCAATAGTGATTCTTCACTTGAGTCATCATTATCTTCATCTTCGAATAAATGTTCCTCCATAGTGCATAAAATTATCTTTCCTTTGTATCTTTTACAAATGTCATGTCTATCATCATATCCTTTGAAGTCTTCCTAATAAGGAAACTTAGAATAAAAATGACCAATTCTACCACAATTCAACCATTTAAAACACAACTTACCTTTATATTTTCTAGGTCCTCTCTTCACATTTTTTACAATTTTTTCTTCAATCTCATCCATGTCTTCTTCAATTTTATCTTTAGTCTTAATTGATGCTTTGAATGCAGCTTTTTCCCTCTTTTTATTGATTTCATCTAATTCAATGATTTCAAATTTAGATGGTAAGCCATGAATTTTATCCAAGGTGTAGGTATTCAAATCATGACTTTATTCAATTTCATATTTCTCTAGCTTGTAAGGTTTAGTAAAAGTCATCAATACTTTCCTTATTACTTTATTTTCTTCTATTTTTCCACTAGAACCCTTAATGACATTCACAATCTCATTTATCCTATGAATATATGCTTCATTAAACTCATCATCACTGGTCTTCATATTTTCAAACTTGTGCTTTAGATTTGTCACTTTAGCTTCTTTTGTTTTTGGATCTCCTTCATATACACTTCTTAGTTTTTCCCAGATCTCTTTCCCTATCTTCAATCCTATAGCTTTCCATAATACTTCATGAATAAAACTATTGACAATAGAAGCCCTAGATTTTGAATTATTCTCTTCCTCTTTTATCTCATTGAAAGATTGTGATCCAACTATAGGTTTGGTATAACCCTTTTGAATACGTTCCCATAATCCCTTTGGTAGAGACTCTAGTTGGAACTACATTATTTCCTTCCAATGGGAGTAATTTTCACCTACAAAATTTGGAGCCTTGAAACTCAAATCCTATTCCTTATCATATCTCCATTAATTAGTTAAGCTTCACTAGAAGGGACTTTTATTTTATACTAATTGTTTAAAAAATAACATGACTGAGAGGAGGGGGATGAGTCAGTTTGAAAAAAAAAACTTTAATTAAGATCTTAAAATACTTCAAATTACCATGAGAAACTTATTTCAATGAAACAACAAAATAAAATCACAATCAACACAAGAACACCATATTTACGTAAAAAACCCAAAACTAGGAAAAACAACAGTGAGAATCAAACTCATCATGTAAATAGTTTGAATTATAATCTTTTAGGCTCATTTCCAAGGAGAAACAACACCTGAATGACTTGGAAAATTAGGCCTTACTTCCTTAGGACAAGATATTAAGAACTTGTACAATTCAAAATAACTATTCCAAAGAAAGATACAAAAGGATACCAATAGACTCACTATCATCTAATAACAACATGAATCTTAGAAATGGACTAAGAAGAATCTCCTGAACATGAACCTTTCCTTGAACATCAACATCAAGAGAAAAAATCATGGAATACATCTATTATTTTCTCAAAACACTATCTCTAATTGTATTTCTATCAACACCTAACTTTTGCACATCTACTTTACATGCATACTTTTCTTCTTTCTTTTATTTCCTTCACATCACACACTCTTCCACACTTTCGTACACTCCTCTCTAATTTTGAGTGTACTCCTTAAATATGAAATATATCATCAAAACCTCTATTATAGGTTGGTCGTAAACAAATTAAAGCCTTAATACATAAAATAGGTCATATGGACCCAAGATACACAAGGCGGTCCTCTCCAGGAGAGAGAGAGAGGGGGGGGGGGGGAATGTATCATAAAGCATTCTTCTAAGATAGATCCAATGGTTCAAACATCAACCAAAGCCATCTTTGAAACATACCTTGTAAATAGGCATTGAAACTTTTAGAATAGTCATCCAAAAGAACATCTTCCAAATAATTGCAAATCTTCATGCATCAAGGTGTGACCCAAATTAACATTCAGCTTAATCTATAAAGCATATCTAGACTAAAAGAATGCCCCCCCAGATAAGGTAACACTTCTGGACACCAAAACCATATTAGATATAGATCATCATAGCTCACAAATATCACTAAAAAATATATTGTTAGATTAGGCATGATTATGATCAATATACAATAACACATTTTCCAACATATTTGGAGAAGATAACTGATATTTTGGACTAGTCTGACAGGACCCTTTGGTAATAGTAACTATACCCAAAACATTTGAAGATCACAACAAACCAATCCAACATGTTTGACATCAATGACAAAAACAACCATCCATACTTACAACACAACTAACTTGTCATCAAGTTTGGAGTTCAAGAAATTTGCAATTCTTTTCCCTTCTTAAACTTGAATTTTCAAGTTGGTTATTGTTTCTTTTGATTATTTGACTTTGATATCTAGGCCATCTACAAATTTATCTCCTTCCTCAACTTGAGTGTTCATATTGGTGATTGTGTCTTCTAATTCCTTGATTTTGGTCTTGAGTTCTCTATTTTTTGAATTTGCAACATTTAGATCTTCTAATGTAGACATGAGTTCTCCTTCCATGTCAACCTCACAATTTTATTAATTTAAGTTTCTCATTTTCTTTTCTTCTAGAGGAATAGGCAATGTATTAGGCCCCATGTGTTCTACTCTAAGATCTACCTCACATGTTAGTCTTGATTAAGGAGCCTTTCTCTAATATCAATTATTGAACACAACATGATACTTAGAGGAGGGGGTGTGGTGAATTAGCATTAACTTAAATTGGGTGGGGGGGGGGGAGTAGGGTGAATTAGTGTTAACTTAAATTTAGTTAATCCAAAATTTTAACTTTAACTTCTAATTAGATTTTCCAAAATGAAAAACATAAACTAAAGCATTCAAAACATCAATGTACACATGAACACCAAAATTTATGTTGAAAACGCAATAAGGGAAAAACTACAATGAGAAAACTCACAATATATGAACAAGTATTACAACATTGTTTGAGGGTTGCAACCCACAAAAGCAATAGTCCCTAAAGAAATATTTTATTGCAGTGCCAATGGAAGATCACTTCTCCCTATATTATACAACATGTCATTACAATCATTGAAAAATATGAATTTGAACTTCTATAAGAATGCACATGTAATATATATGCTCTACAAAACTCAAAAAACCAACTAGGTTGGCTCCAATATAGCTTTTGATTAAAATCACATATTGATGCATGAGCATCTGGTGAGTAAGAGTTATCTTCTATCACACAAAAAATATAGTTTAGTTGTTAATAAGGGCTATTTTTGGACGAGTTACTATTTTTGACAGGGTTACTATTTTTAGTAAGTTGTCAGTTTTGCATGGAATCTTTCATAGACCTCCTAAATAGTGAAATGGACATGATGGTGAATGAATTAGTCCAATATATTTTGAAATTTGATAGATATTTAATTTTTCTAGAAAAATTATTAAATGAAAACTTCAAATGTATTTTTGTGGGCCTTAGAAGCCCTAGATCAAGTTAAAAAGACTAAATTTTATAGATTTGACAAAACATGGGTGTAGATCTCTTCATGAGCTTTCCGATGATATATGATAATTGAAAATTCAATGGTTAGATTAAAAGATATAGCCTTTAGAATTTGTGCTACTTTAGGAGGAAGAATTAACAAATTCTTGAAATACTCCAGTGAGCGTAAAAACATAGTCTTGACATATTCAAATATAGAAATAATATAAAAGTGGTCGACCTTGAAAAAGGGGTGGGGGGGTTACATTTTCCAAAATATTCTAGAGTGGTAAAACTTCCCAATATAAAGAAGACAAATGGGGGTTACAAGGAACAACTTTGATCATGCATATGGTGGCTCTAGCTTGCAGATTGTTGTAATGAAAATAGCCGTGTGGCTATAGCATGTTATTATTCTGAATGTTGTAATGTCATTTCATTGAAGAGAATAGAAATGAAGTTTTTTTGTTCTTGCAATTTTCTTGTTTATTTCTCTATTGTGTTGTTTGTGTTTGGGCAAGTAGGGGTAGTAACCTTCATTGCATATCGTATTATAAGTTGGCCTCAAACATATAGATTATGAAATATAATTAGTTTTGGATTAACCCAACACATAACCAAGTCCAAAAACATTACAACAAATATTTTAAATAAAATATAATTGATCAAGATCATACGAAAAATAAAGGAAACAAGATTGTCATCCCAACAAAAACATCACCAAAAATGTCAACTGTACACCTTTTTGTTATTGGGGAGATAAAAATAACACCATGAAGATGAAGTTATGAGCATTATAGACCTTTAAAAGTATCTCTCTCAACCATGTTTATCCAAAACCATCTCTTTATATAACTAACATGAGTTGACTACATTATAGGTTGACCAATGACAACATAGTGCAACAACTTCTACTGTACATTAGCATTATGTGATTGTAAGATATTTTTCACACAATATTGATGAATCCTCTAAGAAATACTAAAACCCTAACCACCATGAGCCCATCCACAAGATCAAAAATAACTCTTTGGTTTTGTTGATAATAAATTGCAAAGTCAAAACCTAATTGAAAATGTGTGTCATTAAACTGTTGTCAATCAAGATTGCACCTATAGCCTAATATAATATATAGCTATGCACTTGATATAACATCGATCTATCCTATTGAAACATGGAAACTCTCTTGGGTGGTGGGTTGTCCTAAAATGAGAGAAGAATCTTCGGATGAGGCTGGTTCCTAGATAGTGCTCACCTAAAACTAAATTGTATATGGGGAAAGGGATGAAGAGATATGGATTACTAAAAATAAGTGAGGTGATATACCAATGAAATTATTGTAGCTTTAGTAACCCCAACATAATTATTCAAAATACTATTGATTTGATTCTAATGCAAGGATTCGAAAAAAAAAATCTTAGAAAGGGATGCCTTAGCTTCACCAATTTTATACAAAAGATAAAGATCACAAACATAGACCTGCAACTACAAGTATCAAGATTCAAATATGCAATAAGGAATAGGGCTTAAACGAAGAATATACACAACATAAAAAGAAATAAATTCACAATAGTGCAATAGGAACCAATGAGAAGGAATCATTGTATCTGTATAACTAATGATGAAAAACCTCTGCTACAATGAATGAAGGATATACACAACATAAAAAGCAATAAATTCACAATATTGCAATAGGAACCAATGAGAAGGAATCATTGTATCTGTATAACTAATAATGAAAAACCTCTGCTACAAAGTGACCTTACAATTTTCTCCAAAAATTCTTGCAAAAGGGTCTATATGCAAAATTTATTGAGAAAAAGAAGATCCTCCAAATGAGGTGAAAAATAAAATATATATGATTCAAAAACCCTAACTCGGATCCATAAAATAATGCATGTCAAAAATGCTCTAAACTATGAAGAAACCCATCAAAATTGACCTTAAGCCCATGTCCAACTGATCTGAAATTGAAAACTAGCCTCAATTGCATTAAAAGCTCCTCAAAATAGCCCATAACTGATGATAGAAACAATAAAATTCCATCTCCTCAAAATGTAACTCCAAGTCAAAACCGAAGGTCTCTTCTTGCATTAAAATAATAAATTATTCTAAGTGTTTTATAATTTCAACACCTTAGAATAATAATTTTACAATATAATGCACATGAAAGAAATTATTATTTTATCTATTATAAGACTTAATACTTATTAAATAATAATATTTAATAAATATTAAGTAGAATAATATATATAAATAAATAAAATAATAATAAACTTTTATTATTATTTACATATGCTAAATGATCAAAATAATGAAAGTTTATCATATGTAAATAATAACAAAAGCTTATAATGGAAAAGCATTAAAAAACTACCCACAAAACCTAGATCCGAAATCATTATATGTCATGTTTAATAAAAAAGAGGGGTCCGGATGTGAAAAGGTTTCAAAACCTAAATATATGTTTAGTTTTTATTTTGTTCTTTTCTAAGAAGTGTTGCACCTCCTTGCGGCTAGGGTTTGAAGGATATGAAAAATGAGTTTGTTTTAGCTTGGATGCTCTGCTCTTCTTCGTATGGCAAGGTATCTTTGATCTTTTTGTTGCAATGGCTAATCTATTCTGGATATTTCTCTATCGCAATTGTTTTGTTCCATGTGGATTTTTGTTGAACTATGCATAATGATCTTTGAAATCTATAAATTGATCTTTGAAATGAAATGGGTTTCACTTATTTTCTTAGAATCTGTATCTTTTTTGCATATGTTTTCCTTTGATCTATGACCTTCTATTATACTCCATATTGCAAAAAAAGATCTCAGTTAATGCATACTTTATGATTGTATTTTTATGAGAAAGAGGGTTTTCATTTACTATAACTCGTGTATCTTCTTTACCCTGTTAATCAGTTTTGGCTTTTTGCACCAGATCTAAAATTTCTAGCATGAAGGAAAACATTTTATTTTTTTTGCCATATTGGAAAATGAAGGCAATATATTTTGTAGATAACATTTTTTTTTGCAAAAAACTGATGTAGACACATTGTCAAAAACTAAAATGCTACACACAGATAGAGATAACTCACGTAATACAAATCAATTCTCATGAAATTTAATGGGTTTTTGTGTTTTTCAATTTTCTAACTCCAGTAAAAATTTCAGATGAACCTAGATCATGGATTGGGTGAAAACGCAAAAACATGAGTGGTTATCTTTATTTTTACACTATTTTGAATATGCATTGGTATTGAAGTTGCCTTCATAAAACACATGATATCTCTTCTTCCTTTGATGTTATAAGGGTTTTCACACGTAGAAACCTAATTTACACCTTTCTGGACAAAACCCATATTTTATATTTTTCAAGTTCGTCGTCATTTGCCTAGAAAACACACACAAAAAGCCTATATTTTCCTTAACATCTACATTTTTCTGATTTATTGTTTAATGCTTAATGCTTGAATCATTAATGGATTTCTAATTTTATCACATAAATCTTTTGTAATTTTCCTCAGCCTTGCATGTTCGATCTCCTATAGCAGAATAATCAAATAAAATTAGAACTTTGTTTCCTACAACGGAATACTTACTATCATATCTTTTATATATTTGCAGATAATCTAGATATTCCTTGCATATACATTTGAGCTGATTTTGATTTATTGCACTGATGTTCATGTTTTGTTCATTTAATTTCCTATAACTATGTAATGTATATCTCTTTTCAAGATAAATATATCATGAAACATTAGAATCTCAAAACCTCCTATAGCAGCTTAAATGATTCCCAAAACTAATCCATGAAGTCATTCTCTTGTAATCTCATGTAGAATCAAAACTTCCTGTAGCATTATGATTGGAGTTATGTGGAAATGTTATTGACTCCTGTAGCAAATTGATATTGTATTAACATATAACTACCTCATGTAGCAATTATGATTCTTCCTACATCAAACTAAAACTATGTAGAAATGTAATAGGTTGTAAGGTTTCATGACAAAAGGTCATGTCCCTTCAAAAACTCCATTAATTCAACTAGAAGGTCTCATACCTATTACGTATGCCCCTCTACAACCTCCTTAATCAATCTTTGCCTCTACATAACTTCAGTTGGAAAGTTTCAAACCTATAGTTTATGCATGTCCCTTCTACAACCTACTTGATCTTCATACCTGTATCTACACATAAAGAAAATAATATTAGTAAAACACATGTATTTATTTTCTCTTTTTTCTTCTCCTTGTTTTTCATCTTTTAATGCCTTATTTTCATAAGCACATTGTAGTACATAGAGTACAATAGAGATATTTAGGAAAAGTTCCATTGCTCAATTCTCTTTGAATTGACCTTTTTTATTTCATATTTGCAGGTCTAATCAAAGTTGAAGATCCAATCTTGGATCTTCATTATAATTCAACTAATGACCTCTCATTCAGGCAATGGAGGCTTTACCTCTCTCTCTTCATTATTTTCTATTTTGCAATGTGTTTATTCAGATGATGTTTTAGAAGCTTTCATGACTTGTCTAAACCTGAATGCATTGTACTAAATATGTATCTGTTAGGAATAGTCCCAAGAGATAATTGAGAGGGGGCGGGGGCGGGGGTGAATTAGTTATGTACAAGTTTCAATTCTTTATCCAATTAAGTATACTTAAACATAAAGCATAAACACAATGAAAGAACACTTTAACTCAACACAATATTTTGGTTACGGGGAAACCCGAATAGGTAAAAACACCAGTGGGAATTGGCACCCACTAATATTCTACACTAGTGTATTATGATCCTTGTTAGAAGATCCTTAACCCTGTTAGGATTTTCTTTACAATGTATTAAGTAAAGTAGACTTTTTTAAGGTTCAGACCCTATTAGGAGTCTTTTACAATAGTCCCTGTTAGGGGAGAGGACGCACTATCTGAGAGCTCACTGCTCAAAGGGGCGAAAGCTACAACCTTCTGAATGATAGATATACACTATATCTGGATCTTGGTGAACTATGCTTTGACCTGTTGTCTGGATCAATTCCAATGTATAGCATGAACACTTTACTTGGTTACATAGACCTTCTTCTGATGGCTCAACACTTCACACACTCTACTCTGCTCTCTTTGATCAACTATGAACCACACTCAAGCAATCACAAATGATTGCCTATAAATATCTTTTCTCTAAATTATATAATCAAGTTAGCCTATTAGAACCACCTTGAAATAATATTAGAGAAGCCATAAGAAAATCCAATAACAATTCAGTCAGCTCTACTAAGCACGCAACACATTCTGGGACCTGTCCAATAAGATAATTGTAGACACACTCTACACACTGTCGGCTCTACCAAAACAACTGGATCTTTCTCCTCAAGCTGAATTACTTCAATCTCTCTTAACCAAACATCACTAACTCTTCTCTAAGCTTAAATCCAAGGGAACATACCCAAATGATAGGTGCAAATCCATAACCAATATAATCTCTGTCGGCTCTTCAGAACAAACACAGGAAACTTCTACTTGTGAATAGCGACAGCATAACTTCACTTCTACTTATTATCAAACTCTATGTCCATGAATGTAACATCACTAATATATCTTCAACATATATCCAAGTATGCAAGGCTCCATGATAATTGTATGGACAACCATACATAGAACACTGTCTATTACTCTGTTAGGAACACTGCTAACACAAGTTGTTATTTAACTATCTGTACTAATAGTTAACCTCTACGCCCATGATATCATGTCCATGCTACATATATTTAAAGCTTACTACATAAGTCTTCCACACATACTACTTTCCATATGTTTTCATCAATGACAAACATACCGTCAGTACTGGCCTGTTGGCAAATCTCCAAAAATCTCCCCCTTTGGCATTGATGGCCACATGTGGAATGAAAAACCACCACCAACCCAATGAGAAATAATTTTATAACATTCTCCATTTCCTCATCAAAAACTCCCTCAAAGATGAATCCTCATTTTTCTGCACTAATCTTCAATATTCTCCATTTCCTCAACTGAACTGCCTCCAAGACTGAATACTGCTCCCCCTTAGTATACTACTCCTTCTTTTGTTTTTCATGACTTTGTATATTACTCCCCCTTTGACATCAATGGAAAAGGATGCCATTCATTTTAAGCATCGGTACTACTCCTGAGGTAGAGTAGTCAACCTTCCATCAGTCCCAAAGGACTGATGTCTTTTCTTTTTTCTTTTAAGCAAAATCAGGGAAGGGAATTACTCCCAACTTCTTCTTGAGATACTCAAAAGTATCCTTGGGCAAGGGCTTTGTGAATATATTTGTCAAGTGATCTTTAGTACTCACATAGTCCAACTTGACTTTTTTCTCTGCCACTTTCTCTCTTAAGAAGTGATACTTGATCTCAATGTGCTTTATCTTTGCATGCATCACAGGGTTCTTAGACATATTGATAGTGCTAGTGTTATCACAATGAATAACAATAGGATAATCAATATGAATTCCAAAATCCTTTATCATATGCTTGATCCAAACAATTATAAAACAATTCAATGCTGTTGCAACATACTTCACTTCCGCTATTGACTGAGAAATACAATTATGTTTCTTGCTTGTCCAATTGACAAGTCTATTACCAAGAAACACTGCTCCACCTGATGTACTCTTTCTATCATCAACACAACCTAGCCAATTTGCATCAGTGTACACATGAAGCTCAACATTTTCTAAATTAGGATACCATGGACCATAGTCTATAGTGCCTTGCAAATATCTGAATATCCTTTTTACTGCCATGAGGTGACTTTGTTTGGGCTCTGCTACAAATCTTCAAACTATGCCAACTGCATTGGAAATGTCAGGTCTAGTCTGAGTAAGATAAATAAATTTGCTAATCATAGACTTATACAATGTTATATCTACTGCTGGTGAGTCATCTTCTTTTGTAAGCTTGCATCCAGTGATCATAGGTGTTCCTACTAGCTTGCAATCATCCATTTTGAATTTCTTCAGTATATTTTTCACATACTTGGACTGATTAATCAAAATTCATTTTTCTGTCTGCTGTACATTTAGTCCCAAAAAGTATTTGATAGGACCAGTCATACTCATCTCAAACTCATTCTACATTTCTTTGGCAAATTCTGTACTTAATTATCATTACCTCCAAAGATAATGTCATCAACAAATATAGCTACAAGTAGTAGACCTTCAGATGTCTCTCTAATGAATAGATTACAATCTGTTGCTCCTTTCTTGAATCCAATCTTTGTTAGATATCCATCTAGTCTCTCATACCATGCTCTAGGGGCTTGCTTACGTCCATAGAGGGCCCTCTTCAACTGCATACCATATCAGGTTTGTCTGATAAGGTGAATCCTTCTGGCTGCTCAATGTATACTTCTTCTTTCAAATCTCAATTCAGGAATGCTGACTTGACATCCATCTGATATACTTTGAAGTTTTTAACTATAGCATAAGCTAAAAAAAACTTAATAGCTTCTAATCTTCTCACAGGTGCAAATGTGTCTGAATAATCAATGCCTTCTCTTTGCGCATATCCCTTACATACTAACCTTTCTTTATTTCTTACTACTGTACCATCTTCATTCATCTTGTTTTTGAATATCCACTTTGTTCCAATCACATTCTTATCACTAGGTCTTGGGACTAGTTCCCAAGTGTCATTCTTAATGATCTGATCAAGTTCTTCTTTCATAGCATCATGCCAATCTGAATCAGTACATGCATCTTCAACACTTAAAGGTTCTATATGAGATAGTAAACATACTGCTTCACTGCTAGTTGAGTTCTTTTCTTGTGATCTTGTTAAGACTTTGCCGCTTTGATCACCAATTATGTCTTTCTTGGAATGGTTTCTAGATGTAAACTTTGGAACCTTAGGTGATGCTGACTCATTAGCCTTAGGAGTATCTTCTTCACTTGTCTTAGGGTCATTGAATAACACATCAATACTGTCAAACATTTCTTCAATAACTATTTCACTAGTGTAGGGTCTAGGTTCTTCTTCAATCATGGGTGAGTAATCATGATATGTTTCTTGAACCATAAACTTTTCATCAATCTTAACATGAGCACTTTCAATGATCTTTTTAAATCTTAAATTGAAACATCTATAAGCTTTACTTTTAGTAGAGTAACCAAGGAAAATACCTTCATCACTTCTTGCATCAAACTTGCCTATTGCTTCATCCCTCTTGATGTAGCACTTGCTTCCAAAGATTCTAAAGTATTTTATTGTGGGAACATTACCAAACCATAGCTCATAAGGTGTTTTTTCAGCGCTAGGCCTTAATTGAATTATATTGATGGTGTAGACTGTTGTATTGACCACATCTCTCCAATAGGTGTGTGAAACTTTTCCTTCAATCATGATGGTGTGTGTTGTATCAAGGATGATCCTATTCCTTCTCTCTACAATTCCATTCCACTGAGGGGTTCTAGGTGCACTTAATTGTCTCTTTATGCCATGTTCTTCGCAGTACTCATAGAATTTGTCAGAGGTGAATTCTCCTCCTCTATCCAATCTCAAACATTTTATCTTTAGTCCAGATTCATTTTCAACCTTAGCTTTGAATATTTTGAACTTCGCAAATGCTTCTGACTTATCTTTCAAGAATGCAACCCACATCATCCTAGTATAATCATCAACAAACAAAATGAAATAAATTTCACCATAGTATGATCTTGTTTGAGTTAGACCACATAGGTCTGTATGAATCAAATCCAACTTGTTCTCTACTGATTTGTGCTTTCTCCTAAATGAATTCCTCACATGCTTCCCCATCACACATTCCCTGCATATAGTATCAACTGGCTTTGCTATGCTAGGTAGATCTCTTACTGCCTTTACATTTCTTATCTTTACTATGTTATCAAAATTGATATGACATAGTCTTTTATGCCACAACCAACTGTCATCAACTTTAGCAACAAAACAACTTTCTTCTGAATTGAGTTGGAAAACATTACCTTTAGTCTTTGAGCCTAATGCAATCATAACACCATCCTTGTTGTTAATGATGCATTTGTCATCTTTGAACTCCAACTGATAACCTTTTCCAAGTAACTATCCAACACTAAGAAGGTTATGTTTCAAACCATCTACATAGAGAACATCATCAGTACTATTCTTTCCATCCAAGGTGATGGCTCCTCTACCAACTATGGGTTTAGGAGTGTTATCTCCAAATCTAACCATGTCACCATTGTATTTGTCTAGATGAACAAACCTACCTTTATCACCTGTCATGTGATGTGAACAACCACTATCTATAATCCAGTCTATCCTTATATCAGCTTGTGAAATCATTGCTAGCTCTTGATTCTCTTTCTTATCTTCATGATCTGTCTTATTTTTCATCTTCTCTATGATAGCAATGAATCCTATTTCTTCTTTAGCTGAATCATCATCTGAAACTCCATCTCTAGCATAGTAACATTCCTTAGAGAGTTTAGGCTTGTAGTCATTTTTGAACTTTCTAGTTCTTAGGGGACATTTGGATGCAAAGTGACCAATCTTATTACATGAAAAGAATTTAAATGGAAATTGACCTTCATACTTTCCTTTTCCTTTCTTTTCTCTCTTGGAAATCATAGCAATGAAATCATCTAATGTTTTCTCTTCATCATCATCATCAAAACTACTAGAAGTATTTGTAGATTTCTTACCATGAACTATTGCTTTGAACATTGTCTCGCTTTTAGGTTCTATCTTCAATCTTGAAATCTCAAAAGTTGATATTTTGTTGATCAAGGTCTCTCTCTTGAAATTTGATGTAAGTTGGATGGTCTCATCAAGGATGTTGATCTTTCTTTCATATTCTAGAGTGAGAGTAGTCATTAACTTTTCCATAATGTCCTCCTCTGAAATCTCTCCACCATTGTTTCTGATTCCAGCAACTGCTTCATTGATCCTTTGATTATAGGCTCTAATGTTTTCTTTAGGTAACATTTCTAATGCATTGTATCTTTTCTTCCATGTCTTTTTGTGTGCATCCTTTGCCTATTTGTCTCCTTCAAATATGTCTTCTAGGTGCTTCCATATTTTGTGGGATGTATCTACCTTCTTTATTTATGAGAACTCACCATCAGATAGGGTGCTGATAAGGGCTTCTTTGGCTATTGCATTCTAATGAAATAATTCCTTTTGCTTATTAGTAGCATCATCCTTTGCAAGGTCTTCTAAAGTAGGGATCTTGACTACTTTGATAGTTACATCAAAAAATTCAAAAGCAATACACTGCAAATGAGTCACCATTTTGTTCTTCCAATCAAGATAATTCTCTCCATCAAACTTAGGACTTTCTTTCCTAAAGTATGCCATCTGATCAACCTCAAGCTATTAAGCTTTCTCTCCGAGGCACTTGGCTCTGATACCAATTGTTAGGAATAGTCCCAAGAGATAACTGAGAGGGAGGGGGGAGGGGGGTGAATCAGTTATCTATAAGTTTCAATTCTTTATCCAATTAAGTATACTTAAACATAAAGCATAAACATAATGAAAGAACACTTGAACTCAACACAATATTTTGGTTACGGGGAAACTTAAATAGGTAAAAACCCCAGTGGGAATTAACACCCACTAATATTATGCACTAGTGTATTATGATCCTTTTTAGAAGATCCTTAACCCTGTTAGGAGTTTCTTTACAATGTATTAAGTATAGTAGACCTTGTTAAGGGTCGGACCCTGTTAGGAGTCTTTTACAATAGTCCCTATTAGGGGAGAGGACGCATTGTTCGAGAGCTCACTGCTCAAAGGGGTGAAGGCTACAACCTTCTGAATGACAGATATACACTATATTTGGATCTTGGTGAACTGCGCTTTGACCTACTGTCTGGATCAATTCCAATGTATAGCATAAACACTTTACTTGGTCACATAGACCTTCTTCTGATGGTTCAACACTTCGCACACTCTGCTCTACTCTCTTTGATCAACTATGAACCACACTCAAGCAATCACAAATGATTGCCTATAAATATCTTTTCTCTAAATTATATAATCAATTCAGCCTATTAGAACCACCTTGAAATCATATTAGAGAAGCCATAACAAAATCCAATAACAATTCAGTCGGCTCTACTAAGCACACAACACATTCTGGGACCTATCCAATAAGATAATTATAGACGCGCTCTACACACTGTCAGCTCTACCAAAACAACTGGATCTTTCTCCTCAAGATGAATTAATTCAAGCACTCTCAACCGAACATCACTAACTCTTATCTAAGCTTAAATCCAAGGGCACATACCCAAATGATATGCGCAACTCCATAACCAATATAATCTATGTCGGCTCTTCTAAA
Source organism: Chamaecyparis obtusa (assembly GCA_027943335.1). Taxonomy (NCBI): domain Eukaryota; kingdom Viridiplantae; phylum Streptophyta; class Pinopsida; order Cupressales; family Cupressaceae; genus Chamaecyparis; species Chamaecyparis obtusa. Next base: position 1,238,797 of record BSBK01002521.1, on the reverse strand, counting down.
CAAACATAGGAAACTTCTACTTGTGAATAGCGACTGCATAACTTCACTTCTACTAATTATCAGACTCTGCGTCCATGAATGTAACATCACTAATATGTCTTCAACATATATCCAAGTGCGCAAGGCTCCATGATAACTATATGAACAACCATACATAGAACACTGCTTGTTACTCTGTTAGGAACACTGCTGACACAAGCTGCTATTTAACTATTTGTACTAACAGTTAACCTCTGCACCCATGATATCATGCTAATATCATGTCCATGCTACATATACTAAAATCTTACTGCATAAGTCTTCCATGCATACTACTTTCCATATGTTGTCATCAATGACAAACATACAGTTAGTATTGGTCTGCTGGAAAATCTCCAATAGTATCATTAAAAATTTGAACATCATTGTACCTTTGTAAAACAATTTTGAATAATATGAAAATGAAATGCATTTTTTTTGTACTTGTATATCAATTTTGAATAATAATGATCAAAATTTCAATGTTCTTGCATTTGTACTCTCTTTTCTTGTACTTTGGAATTTTTTCCAGCATTCAAATAATTTAAAAAATTCATGGGAAGCAACTTGAAACACATAATTCAATGTATAAGCAAGTTCATAACTAATCAATTTAGTATGAAAACTAAATTTGTAACATTTTTGGTGACCTCTTAGGAGTGTTTGCCTGCTAAAAAGTAACAGATCAGTTGCCTTTGCAATCCACTTGGGTACTGAGTCATTTAGCTTTGAAAATTCAAAAAACTTGAAACCTTCTCAAATTGAAAATTGAAAACTAAACTTTGAAGTAAAAACAAATCAACTAGGTGAAAACTAAAACTGAAACAATGTGCTTTAAGCACTTGGAGAAAACAAACTACTACAAACCAAAACCAAACAATCCAAGTGACTAGAAAATGCTGAATTTTGTTCTTGGTATATGTCACTCAGGTGAGGCATTAATATTTTAGCCTGATGTCTCAACTAAAGCATGTCTTCCTTGGACATCATAACACTTTTCAGGACTTGGAGCTAAAAAAAACCAAATAAGTTACCTGATACATATTTAGTGAAGTGTATGTGCAATATTTTGTGACAATCAGCCATTAATGACTATTGTGACAAGATATCATAAATGTTTGATTGCATGTGCATCAGGTGGTTTTTTTTGTTGTAAAATAAACTAACCACTAACTAAAAACAACTAACTGTGTGCAAAAGAACTTATTTGCAAACTTGAAAAATACATCAAAAGCAATGTTTGAGGTGTATCCCATTAACTGGGATAGATAACTCTTCTCCTTCAAGTGTGGATAGCTAGAATGCATTGTGTAACTTGCATGATATTATGATAAATGGACCAGCTCACATAGCATCAAATTTTGAATGTCTTCCAGGTCTACTTTTCAATTCATCCCATTTCAAAACAATGTCTCCCTGCTGGAAAGTTTTGGGAGATGACTTATTATCAAAATTTATCTTCATTTGAGCTTGATGAAACTCAATTTTTTGCAATGCATCTCTCCTATTCTCCTCTAATTCATTTAGTTGGGCCAGCCTTATAACCATAGGCTCCTCATCAATCATATCAAATTGATTAATAAAATATAATGTTGGAAACTCAACTGAAATAGGTAGTCTTGCCTCTTTACCATAAACCAACATGAAAGGGGACATACTTGTTGATCTCTTAGGAGTTATTCTATCAGCCTATAATGCTGATTTCAACTTATCATGCCAAGAACAATGATTACCTTCCAAAGTTTTCTTTATAATTCAAATCGGGTTCTTGTTAGTGGAATCACCTTGCCCATTACCCTATGGGTAATACTTTAATGAAGTATTCATAAATACATCTTTCTTAACAACCTATTCTACAATTCTTCTTCCTATAAATGCAAGTGCATTATCTAAAATAATGAAATCTGGAACACCAAATCTACAAACTAGATCTTCATAAAAATTCAAAATAGTAGCCTCATTAGTAGGTTTGAGAGAAACTGCTTCGGTCCACTTTGTAAAATAATCAATGGTAGTCAATACCCACTCATGACCTACACTTGATGGTGGGTTAATGACTCCAATAAAGTCTAGACCCCATTTTGTAAATGGTTGGTCCACTTGAATAGGTTGCAATGGCAACGCTACTAATTTTTCTTTACCTGTAAAGATGGCACATTGTTTACATTTTCTAAACCAAACATGTGCATCCTTGAATACACCTAGCCAATAATATCCCACCTTCATCACCTTAAGATTTGTAGCTCTTGGTGAAAAGTGACCTCCAGTTGACCCTTCATGAAATTGATGTAAAACATGATCAACCTAGTTCGGTCTTATACATCTTAACAATACTCCCTGCAAATCTCTCTTAAATAATATATCATTTAGAAAATAATAAGGAATAGACTACAATCTGAAATATCTTATTTTTATCTTATCCAAACCTTCAGGACATTGTCTTGTTTGCAAGAAAGTAGTCATATCATCCACCCAATCTCTTTGTTCATTTGAAATAACTAGTTGATCATTATCTAGTAAAGCTAAAACAATATCAGAATCAACTTTAGGAATATTATCTTCATTTCTAGCAAGTTGTTCACACAAACCTTTACCTCATACTAGCTTAGTAACTTTGATTTCAATGTCATATTCCATTTCTTTAGTGATCCATCTATGCCTCTTAGTATTCAATTCTTTATTCAGCAAGAATTCTTTGACAAAAGGATGTGCAACCATGAGTTTAATCTAATTATTTGAAAGCATTTGTCTATTAGTCCTCATATGGAAACCCCTTTTAAAAAAATATGGATGATCATGTGACTGTCAAGTGTAGTGATTCTTGAAAAGAAGAACAGGTTCTTATCTAGGAAAATTCATCCTTGTGTGTTCCTAGATCAAGCAATGTTGTTAGCATAGGCATGATTCAAAGATTCATAGTTTATATAAGATCTCAAACCAGTCAAAAGGATGTGATAATGAGATTAAAAATAATCAAATGGATGGGAACCGAGCTCTTGTTATGTAATCTACAATCACCATGGCCCGATCCATCACAATTGATAAATGTGAAGTTTCACGTACAATTGGAAGTGTGTTTAAATGGTGGGTGCATGAAAGGAATGTGCTAGCTTTGTGATTTAATTTATCAATTTTTTTTGTGGAAAGAAGAATTCAGAAGCAACTATGACAACATCAATGATTCAGACTTCCATGACCACGGATTTGTCAAAATAGTAAAAATGGGTCTCAATGCGAGGGCCATATCTTTTTACTCAACCGTTGGATTTTTCTCAGCTTTGGATATGTTGTTTTGATGCAAGTTACACACAATCTGACTAGAGCGACCTTAGAAATTCTTCCTGGTTCATGAGATATGAATGACTATGTACAGTACTATCAAATCTATCATTTATTTTTAAACGTGGAAGCATAAATATTAGAAATCTATATGATAAGGTGGAGACATTAAAACATTTGATAATTTTTAAATTATTATAATGTTTTAATATTCTTCCAAAGAAGTTTTATCAGGAAAGAAGGAATAAAGATAAATATGATGGGAGGATTTTCAAGAATCAGTTGTAAAACTGAAAAGAAGCTCATCATTGGGAAAGAAATAAATATGCTGGCAGAAGATAGAAGAGAGGTTACATTTTTTTATAGGGATTGGAAGCTCTTCTATGGGGGCCTTTGTGCTATAGGAAGGGGTTTCTTTAGGTTTTCTTTGGTAATGTAAGGGAAAGGATATCAGATGTAAAAAAGAAAAGGTTTGGTGAGAGGAGCAATAAGATCTTTGTTATCTTTTTGTCTTTTCAAAGAAGAGAGATATGTGTGTCAAAGCTTTGAATTTGTATACATATCTTTTGATCAAGATCAATCTTTGAATTATCCTGGTTCTCTTTGAAATGAATCTTGTCTCATTTAGCTGCACATCTATTTATCATTAGATCTTTGAATCTTGATTATTTATGTATTTTGAAAGAATGATAATATTTTCTCTTTCTTGTTTCTCCATAATGTAGGGTCTCAATAAGTGGACTTTGTGTCACTTATCTATTGTTCTAAGTTGTTAGTTTCTTTTGCATCTATTTTGTGTTTACGAATAGATGTTTGTATCCCTTTCATGCTTTTGGGTTAAAAGCATTCATGTTTATATTTATTGGAAATTCCTTGAAAATCACACATGGGGAGCTCTACCCGATAAAATTCAGATCAAGGTTATCAATTCAATGATAACCTATCCAACTATTAGCTAGGATTGCACTTTCATCTAGGCATCAAGAGTTATTTCATTCTAAAGTGCAAATCTATTCACTAACAATGTCTAAATTTCTTCAGACTTCTAATAATTGCAAGCACATGCTTCTCAACAAATGGATAATGTAATTCATTATCTTTAAGTCCTTGATTGAAAAATGCTAATGGTTTCTCAAAACCTTCATCATTTTTTTGTACTAACATAGCATCAATACTGTCAATGTTTCCATAAGTATATAATATAAGATCTTTAGAGAAATCTGGATTTAACAATGTGGGAGCAGTAGCTAATGCTTCTTTAATCAATTCAAAACTTCATTTTCCTTCTTTTGTCCAACTGAATATCATATTTTTCTTAAGCATTGTTGTTAATGGCATCAATAATTCTACAATATTTGGTATAAATATCCTCACAAATTTAATCCTGCCTAAAAAACTTTGAATTCTTTTTTAATGGGCAGGTAATGGCAAAGAAAGAATAGCACTTACCCTTTCTAGTTCAATTGTAATTCTTTGTTTATACATAATAAATCCAAGCAATTTCCCTTCATGAACATCAAACACGCATTTCTTTGGATTCAAAGAAACACCAAATTTCCTGCATCTTTCAAATATAATTCTAAGGTGTTTGAAATGATCTACCAAATTCTTTGAAAAAATAGTAATGTAATCAAGATAGACAAGTACAAATTTATACATTAAACCTCTAAAGGCCATGTTCATTTCTTTTTGAAATGTTCCACCTAAATTTGACAAACCAAATAGCATTTTTTGATAAGTCATAGTTCCCCATTTGGTAGTAAAGGTTTTTTTATATCTATCTACTTTCTTGACTAAAATCTGATTATAACCAAAGAAACCATCCAGTAATGAAAATCATTCTGAGCCTGAAACAACTTGTAAAATCTATTCCATTGAAGGTAAAGGATGTCTATCCTTTAATGAAGCTCTATTTAAATCATGAAAATCAACACATAAACGAATATCTCCATTCTTTTTCCTAACTAGAACCATATTTGACACCCATGAAGTATGTTTTATAGGAAATATAATGTTTCTATCAATTAATTTATTCAGCTCTTTAATCATGAGAGGCTCTAACTTAGGATTAATTGGTCTTTTCTTTTGTCTAACTGGTTTTGCACTAGGTTCTAGCTCAATTGTATGTTGAGCAATACCAAGGTCAAATCCTTTTAAATCTGAATATTCCCATGCAATAATATCTTGAAATTCTTTGCATAAGTTGACAAAAGTATTACGTTCTTCAAGGGTACATACCTTTCCAAGCTTTAGCACTTTGTCTTTATCAACTTCAATATATTCATAATGTTCTTCTTTGACCCGCAAGCTAGATTTATCCTTTCTAAAATTGTCATTAGTGCTAAATATTGATTCTAAGGTCACAAGACCTTTGGGAAGCCTATTAGACTTTAACTAAATGGTCTGATCTTCATATTGATCATTTAACTTTTGTTGGTTGGAATCTACAAACTCAACTTCTTCTCTTAATAAATTAATAATTTTCTGGTCTGATTCAAATACCTACCAACTTTCTGCATTACTTGGCACAACTAGTCTAAAAATTATTTTTACATAATTGTGCCCTTTACACTTACTAATTTCAATATGAATGTCATATTGTGCACCAATTGCTGCAAGTATGTCAGCATATTTATTTTGATTTCTTAGAATAGATTGCAAATTAAAAGCTTCAAAACCTTCAATAAGATCCCAGACTACATGCCTATAACTTTTTAGAAAATCATTTTTTGTAGCATGTATTACTCTAACCAGATTAACAATTAACTCAAAATCTCCAAAAACTTGCAAACAACTGATACCTTTATTTATAGCCCATTTAAGACCATGAATAAGTGATTCATATTCAACTACATTGTTAGTACAACTGAATGCGAATCTAGAAGATGCATAATATATGTCATCAGTAGGTTAAATAAGCATACAACCTCCTCCTACACCTATTTTACTTCAAGAGACGTTAAAAAATAACTTCCAAATATTATTAGTTTGATGTTCTAGATTCAAATCTAGATTTTTCATGATATTTGGTACAAAATCAATAGTTTCATGAATCACATAGTTGCCCAAACTTGGTTCTTCCAGCTGAATTTCTTGAATTTTGGTGATATTTTCAGCAGCCCACTCATCTAATAATATATCTGGTACATTACCTAACTGAGTTTGAGTCTCACGAACCACTAAAATATCCTCTTGATCAAACAATATAGCTGTAGTCTCTTTTTCAAAATTAGTAATATAATTTTCAATACAATCTCTTGCAACTGGTTCTGAGGGAATAGTAACTTTAGTTCCATACCTAGTACGAAAAAGCATATGAGACCAATCTGCTGATAAATATCCTCCAATTTTAGTAGTAAAGTCCCTTGACAAGCAGATAGAAAAATAGAGAGGCAAATCAATGACATAAACATCCATAGGAATGGAACAACTAGGAAAAGCATGTATAGTTAAATCTAAATTCATTATAAGCCCAATAGTTTCAATAGTTGTCCCATCTAATTGAACTACCCCCTTTTCTAGTGACTCATATTTAAGACCAAGCTAGTCTACAATCTTTTTGGGCATAACAGAAGTTGAAGCACCTGAATCAATCATACAACTATGCACAAGGTATTGTCCTATTATGACTGTTATATAAAAAGGTGGTGATTTAACTAGGTTGGATGGCTGTTGAATTGATTTGGCATTTGCATCCATTAGGACTTTAGAAGGTTGTTGACCTAAAACATCAACACTAAGGTTAAATAATCTCAAAGCTTCCCGTAACATATCCTTTTGACCTGGAAGTGCAAGCACATCCCACATAGATACAGGAACATGTGTCTTCTTTAAATGTTCAACAATATTAAAATTTTGGACACCAACCTAATGTTGTTGTTTAGGAACAAAAAGCTCCTTTTATTGTTGTGATGGTTGAAAAATTATCTTTTGAGCTTGATGATGTTGTCCAAGTTGTCCTTTTGGTACAGATTGCGATATTTGTGTACTTGAAGGTCTTGGTTGATTTATAACAACAATTCCATGTTGTCGTTTACCCTTGTCAACTTACTGTTGTAACTTATCAACATGTTGTCGTTCACCAACAACCTTTGTTTTTTATCTTGTATTTGCTGCTACTGGTCTCCATACTTGATTTGGATCAAAATTTACTGCAATAATATAAGCTTCATCCAAATCTAACTTCATCAATGTAGTGTCAGGATCACCTTGTGGTTGTTGTTGATCATGCTGAAAATCTCCTGGAATAACTGGAGCTTGTCCTTTGAGAACATCATGCCACCTTGCTTCTAAGGCATGTGGACAATCTAGCCAATAATGACCAGCATTATAGGTATTATACCATTCTTCATCTTGTGCATAGTTATTCTGAGGAATAACTACCAGCTCCTTGGAAGTGCTTGGAGTGTTATAATTATATGGATGACTAGTTCTTTGACCATAATTCCTTTTCTTTCCTTGAACTAACCTTTGTTGATTTGAACTTGAAGCTTGGCCTCCTTGTCTTTGTTGATATAGAACTTGAGGAGGCATATTGTATTGGCCTTGTTGCCTCTTCAAATTTTTTATTTCATTTCCATAACTCTGCAAAGTCTTCATCATACTTTTATTTTTTTCTTTAAGCTTCAAATTCTACTCTTTTAGCTCCCTAAAAGGTGATGTAGCAACATACTCTTCAACTGCAACCTGTCTATTAAATGGTGGAAATCCTAGAATGACAGCAATAGTTGGTTGTATAACAGACACCACTGGTACTAAAGGTTGAATTTATGCAATAATAGGCATTGATAACCTAGGAGCTAACACACCAGCCTATATTAAGCTATTTTTAGCTTGTATGACAATATCAAATGCTACTGGTAATGTAGTTCCTCCCATAGATTGGATCTGAACTGATATATTCTTATCTAATGCCTTAAGATAAAATAGAAAAGCATACTCATTAGATGGCTTAACTGTTGTTCGTATCATATTCCTTGTTTTCTTGAACCTATGATTAAAATTAGTAATATGCTCATTTGGTGCTCTTTTGATAGTAGTCAATTGCTCAACAAGAGATAAATTATAAGATTTATCCTCAAATTGTTTGTTTAATAGCTCTTCAAGATGATCCAATGTGGTAATAGAATTAACCAACAATTCTCTAAACCATTGAAGTGCTTTACCCTTAAAAGATGTTGCTAATAACTTCATAGCCATATCTTGTTCAGTAACTTGATGTAAACCACATAAAGAAGATACATCTCTAATATGCTCAATAGATGATACATGATTTTCCCCCATAAAATATGGAAAAAATTTAAGTGCAACAACAAGAATATCATGATGAACTCGAATATTCAGAGAATTACCTTGATTGAAAGCCATAAAAGGTTGATTCCTAGTTTGTTGATGAGCCATTTGAGGTGATTGATTAAATACCTGATTTATGACAATGAGTTGAGGTTGAATAAATGTTGGTTGTACAACTATAGAAACTGGTATTAAATTTGCATTTGTTGGTAATTCAGAAGTAAATGCACTTGGGTCCTGTAAACCACTCAAAAATTTAAAATATTTGGGTAATTATTCTGAAACTTCTTCAAAACTCTCAAATAATGGATTCTTGAAATATGTGACAACTGGGTCACCTTCTAAAACAATACTTCTTCTACCTCTATTTTTTGACCTAGAACCCTTCTTAGTTGTACTACCTCTTGTGCTCCTTGATAGTAACTCTTGATACTAAAAATCTTCCTTATTCTTTCTTGTTGTAATCTTTTTCATAGGCAATTATAACTTGATCTGCAAAACCCATAAAATCTCAGATTCGACAGTTGTTGTAAAATACCTTCAAAAAGGATGAAATATTGTTGTTCACACTAAAACAACAATAAAATCTAGTAATTTCAGGAACTGAGAAGAAGTTCATGTCCCACTAGACGTGCCAGAAACCATTTTCAATCGGGATTATGCCTATATCCTAATATAATATCTATCATAAACTTGATATAACCTCGTGCTTTCATTTTGAAACATGGAAACTCTCTCGCATGGTGGGTTGTCCTAAAACGAGAGAAAAATCTTTGGATGAGGATGGTTACTAGATAGTTCTCACCTAAAACTAAATTGTATATGGGGAAATGGATGAAGAGATGTGGATTACTAAAACTAAGTGAGGTGATACACAAATGAAATTATTGTAGCTTCAGTAACCCCAACATAATTATTTAAAACACTATTGATTCACAATACCCAGACAATCAAGAAATTGCAAAAGTGATTCTAATGTAAGGATCCGGAAAAATTTTACTTACAAAGGGATGCCTTAGCTTCACCAATTTTATGCAAAAGATAAAAATCACAAACATAGACCTGCAACTACAAGTATCAAGATTCACATATCCAATAAGGAATAGGGCTTAAATGAAGGATATACACAATATAAAATCAAGAAATTCACAATATTGCAATAGGAACCAATGAGAAGGAATCATTGTATCTATATAACTAATGATGAAAAACCTCTGCTACAAAGTGACCTTACAATTTTCTCCAAAAATTCTTGCAAAAAGGTCTCTATGCAAAAATTATTGAGAAAAAGAAGATCCTCCAAATGAGGTGAAAAATAAAATATATAGGATTCAAAAACCCTAACTTGGATCCATAAAATAATGCATAAAAATGGATGTCAAAATTGCTTTGAACTATGAATAAACCCATCAAAATTTCCCTTAAGCCCATGTCCAACTGATCTGAAATTTAAAACTAGCCTCAACTATATGAAAAGCTCCTCAAAATAGCCCATAATTGATGATAGAAATAGTAAAACTCCATTTCCTCAAAATGCAACTCCAAGTCAAAACTGAAGGTCTCTTCTTGCATTAATATAATCAATTGTTCTAAGTGTTTTATAATTTCAACACCTTAGAATATTAATTTTACAATATACTACAATAAATTATTATTTTTTCTATTTTAAGACTTAATATTTATTAAATAATAATATTTAATAAATATTAAGTAGAATAATATATATGAATAGATAAAATAATAATTATTTTTTATTATTATTTACATATGCTAAATGATAAAAATAATAAAAGTTTATCATATGTAAATAATAACAAAAGCTTATAATGGAAAAGCATTAAAAAAATTACCCACAAAACCTAGACCCGAAATCATTATATGTCATGTTTAATAGAAAAGAGGGGTCTAGATGTGAAAAGGATTCAAACCCTAAACACATGTTTTATTTTCATTTTGTTCTTTTCTGAGAATTTTTGCACCTCCCTGTGACTAGGGTTTGAAGGATATGAAAAATGGGTTTGTTTTAGCTTGGAGGCTCTGTTCTTCTTCGTATGGAAAGGTATCTTTGATCTTTTTGTTGCAATGGCTTTTTTTTTCTGGATATTTCTCTACCGCAATGGTTTTGTTCCATGTGGATTTTTATTGAACTATGCATAACAATCTTTGAAATCTATAAATTGATCTTTGAAATGAAATGGGTTTCACTTCTTTTCTTAGAATCTATATCTTTTTTGCATATGTTTTCCTTTGAACTGTGGCCTTCTGTTATACTCCATATTGTAGAAAAAGATCTCGGTTAATGCATACTTTGTGATTGTATTTTTATGAGAAACAGGGTTTTCATTTACTGTAACTTGTGTATCTTGTTTACCCTATTAATCAGTTTTGGCTTCTTGCACCAGATCTAAAAATTTTGGTATGAAAGAAAACATATATTCTTTGCTGACATATTGGAAAATGAAGGTAATATATTCTATAGATGACATTTCTTTTGCAAAAAACTAATGTAAACACATTGTCAAAAAACAAAATGCTACACACAAATAGAGATAACTCATGCAATACAATTTTGATTGTCATGAAATTTAATGGGTTTTTGTGTTTTCCATTTTTTTTAACTCCAGTAAAAACTTCAGACAAACCTAGATCATGGATTGGGAAAAAAGGCAAAAACACAACTGGTTGTCTTTATTTTTACACTGTTTTGAATATGCAGTGGTATTGAAGCTACCTTCATAAAACAACTATTATCTCTTCTTCCTTTGACGTTATGAAGATTTTTCTCCCTTGGAAACTTAATTCACCCCTTTCTGGACAAAACCCATATTTTAATTTTTTACAAATTCATCCTTATTTGCCCAAAAAATGCACACACAAATCCTGTATTTTCCTTAACATCTACTCTTTTTTTATTTTTAGTTTAATGCTTAATTCTTGAGTCAGTAATGGCTTTCTAATTTTATCACATAAATCTATTGTAATTTTCCTTAGCCTTGCACATTTGGTCTCCTATAGCAAAATAATCAAATAAAATCAAAATTTTGTTTCCTGCAACATAATACTTACTATCATATCTTTAATATATTTCCAGATAATATAGATATTCCCTACATATACATTTGAGCTTATTCTAATTTATTGCACTGATGTCCATGTCTTGTTCATTTGATTTCATATAACCATGTAATGTATATCTCTTTTCAGGACAAATATATCATGAAATATTAGAATCTCAAAACCTCCTATAGTAGCTTAAATGATTCCCAAAATTGATCCATGAAGTCATTCTCTTGTAATCTCTTGTAGCATTATGATTGGAGTTATGCAGAAATATTATTGATTCCTATAGAAAACTTCTTCCTGCAACAAACTGATATTGTATTAACATTTAACTACCTCTTGTATAAATTATGATTCTTCGTACATCAAATTGAAACTATGTAGAAATGTAATAGGTTGAAAGGTTTCATGAAAAAAGGTCATGTCCCTTCAACAACCAGTCTTCAAGAGCTTCATTAATTCAATTGGAGGGTCACATACCTATTATGTATGCCCCCTCTATAGCCTCAATCAATCTTTGCCTCTACATAATTTCAGTTGGAAAGTTTCACACCTATAGTTTATGTGTGTCCCTTCTACAACCTACTTGGTCTTCATACCTGTATCTGCACGTGAAGCAAATAACTTAGTAAAACACGTGTATTTTTTTTCTCTTTTTTCTTCTTCTTGATTTTCATCTTTTGATGCCTTATCTACATAAGCACATTGTAGTACATAGAGTACAATACAAATATTTAGGAAAAGTTCCATTGCTCAATTCTCTTTGAATTGACCCTTTTTTATTTCATATTTGCAAGTCTAATCAAAGCTGAAGATGCAAGTCTAGATCTTCATCATAATTCAACTAACGGCCTCCCATTCAGGCAATAGAGGCTTTACCTCTCTCTCTTCATTATGTTCTATTTTGCAATGTGTTTATTTAGATGATGTTTTAGAAGCTGTCACGGCTTGTGTGGATCTGAATGCATTGTACTAAATATGTATCATTAAAATTTGAACATCATTGTACCTTTGTAAAATAGTTTTGAATAATATGACAATGAAATACACTATTTTTGTACTTGTATATCAGTTTTGAATAATAATGATCAAAATTTCAATGTTCTTGCATTTGTACTCTCTTTTCTTGTAATTTGGAATTTTTTCCAGCATTCAAATTGTTAGAAAGTAAAGTCCACCAAGATAACTAAGAGGGGGGGGGGGGGGCAGTGTATCAGTTATCTAATAATTATAACTTTTATTAACTTCAACATAGTTTAACCATGTAAGCAATATAATTACTAACCATAGAAAGATATTCATACACAATAACACAATGACACAAGATATGTTGACTAGGGAACCTCTTGATCAAAGAGTAAACCCCGGTGGGAATGATGCCCACAAAAGATCCACTAATATGAATATTCCTTATGAAAGGATGCACTTGGTTAGGAGCCTTATGAAATACATTCAGTACATATGAATCCTAGTTAGGAGATTTTGAATCCCTGCTAAAAGATTCTAACTCTGTTAGGAGTCATGGAAGACAGAAGGACCCACTACCTAAATAGCTTCAATGGCAAGATCATTGAACACACTGTCCAACTAATCTCTAGATTATTCAGTAGAATAATATCAATTCATTACTAATCTCAACAATATTTTACCTCTTCTCTGACTGTGCCAAACCACACTTCACTGCTACACCAGATCTCAATTTTAGATCTATGGACCTCGCATATCCTCTTCACAAATTCACTTCCACAATTACATATTCCACATATTCCACATTACAACAAGGAAAAAAATTCCTTCCTTTATACCACACTCAAGTAATTGCAAATGATTCAGCATCCAATTACAAAATAAAAGGTTTCCACACGTTACATCAAATTTACACAAAACTATCAACTTCCAATAAGAATAATTCTTCACTCATGTGACCTCAAAGTCTACGCTATCATCCACGTCACTATCAACATGTCTTCAACTTCCCTTTAACTGCACAAAACTAGATTCCATCCCGATTAGGAGATATCATCCGATTTCCACAAACTGCTACTCAGGAACACTGCCTGAATACTGCTTCCACCAAAATGCTCATAACTTCCATGAATAAATGAATTACTATATGTGATCTTAACCATGAACATATAACATATCCAAGAGTAAATCCTCAACATCACATAGCTTGATCTGTAATATCCCACGTGTGCTAATCAAAACATTGTTTGCTCCTCTACTAATCTCCAATAGATCACTATGTTGACATCAATGACAATCATAGTCATGAATGCAACAACTGCTACAGAATGGCTTCCAATACTCCCATAGGATATATTTAGCATTCATTCCTAACAATATCCCCCATTGGCATTGATGGCAACATAGATGAAAAACATCCAATGTTCCATAAATCCAATACTACAACACTGTGCTCTGAAAATGCTTTCAAGTCTTCTTCATCAATCAAATCTTGCTTCGTTATCCTATTCAATTCTCTCCAATAGCTGGTACAAATGGTTTTTTCATGTACACTTCTCCCCCATTTACATCAATGATATAAATTTCATCATTATGTCAACAACAACTCTAATGTCAAAAGACACTGTTCAGAAAATACATTCAGTAGAGTCCTCATGACTTAGCTCAAATACACATACTCCCCCATAGAGGAAGTACCAACATCCAATCCAGAAGAAAGATAAGGCTCATATACCACTGGATGAATGCAACCAATCTGCATCACTTCTCAAAAGTAGGCTGGGGCATAACCCCAAGCATACCTCTCAGACACTCAAATGTATCCTTAGGCAAAGGCTTTGTAAATATGTCTGCTATTTGCTCCTATGTGCTCATGTACTCAAATCTGACTTCTTTCTCAACAAATTTCTCTCTTACTACATGATACTTAATCTCTAAATGCTTTGTCTTAGAATGTAGTATAGGGTTCTTAGACATACTAACTATGCTAGTGTTATCGCAATGTATAACAATAGGTTCAACAAACTTTATTCCAATATCCTTCAGCATCTGCTTCATCCAAATTATTTGGTTATAATTATTTGTTGCTGCTACATATTCTTCTTTTGTTGTGCTCTGTGAAATACAATTCTACTTCTTTCTTAGCCAAGAAACCAATCTTCCTCCAAGGAAAAATGCTGCTCTTTTTATCATCAACACTGCCTCCCCAATCAACATCTGTATATGCGCATAGGGTAAAATCATCAAATTTTTCATACCACAATCCATACTCAATTGTGCCTCTTAAATATCTCAGTATCCTCTTTACTGCTGCATAATGTGATTCTCTCGGTTCAACTTGAAATATTGCTACAATTCCAACTGAATGTGCTATATCAAGTCTTGTATGTGTCAAGTACTGTAATCATCCAATCATAGATCTGTACTTCTTCTATTCAACTGTAGGAGTCTCATCTGTGCTAGATAATTTGTGTCTAGTTGCCATAGGTGTTCCAACTGGTTTATAGTTCTCCATTCCAAATCTATTTAACAAATCATTGAAGTACTTTGTCTGACTTACAAAGATACCATCACTATTCTGTGTTATCTATAATCCCAAAAAGTATTTCATTTCACCAATCATAATCATTTCGAATTTAGTTTTCATTTCATCGGCAAATTTATCACTAGCTTCATCTTCTCCTCCAAAAATAATGTCATCAACAAAAATAACTATAATCAGCAAACCATTTTCAATTTATTTTGTGTACAGGTTGCTATCAGCTATTCCTTTTGTAAATCCTAATTTCAACAAATACTTATCCAATCTTGCATACCAAGTTCTAGGTGCTTGCTTTAGTCCATATAAGGCTTTCTTCAGTTTACATACCATGTCTCCTTCTTGAGTCAAAGGAAAACCTTCAGGCTTCTCAATATAGACTTCTTCTTCCAATTCTCCATTCAAAAATGTTGAGTTCACATCCATTTGATATACCTTGAATTTCTTAAAAGCTGCATAGGCCAAAAACATTCTTACTGCTTCAATTCTTGCTACTGGTGCAAAAGTTTCTTCATAGTCAATTCCTTCTTGCTGTGAGTATCCCTTGCATACCAATATTTCTTTGTTTCTTACTACTTCTCCCTATTCATTCATCTTGTTTCTGAATACCCATTTAGTTCCTATAACATTCTTATCTTTAGGTCTAGGGACCAATTCCCATGTCTTGTTCTTTTCAATCTGATCTAGTTCTTCTTTCATAGCTTTAATCCAATGTTCATCTTCACAAGCTTCACTAGTAGATTTAGGTTCAATTTGAGAAATCAAACATAGCTATTCTTGTGCCTTATTTTGAGTTAGAACTCCTCTATCTATGCTTCCAATAATCTGCTCAACAGGATGATTCCTTGATAAGTTCCTATTAGGTGTCACTGTCTCAGATCTCACTTCAGGTGTTTGTTCTTCAATGATTTCACTGTGGCTTTCATTCAACAAGTCACTGTCAGTCTCATAGAATAATTTAGTAGTTTTAGTGTTAGGTTTAGGATGAGTTCCTTCATCAGATTCATAATCAAGCATTCTTTCCCAAATTTTAAACTTTTCATCAACTTTAACATTTGTGCTCTCAACAATAGTCTTAGTTCTCTTGTTATAACATTTATAAGCTTTGCTCTTCAAAGAATATCCAAGAAATATACCTTCATCACTTCTAGGATCAAACTTTCCAATATCATCATCTCTCTTTATATAACATTTTCTTCCAAAAATTCTAAAATACTTAACTGAGGGTGCATGTCCAAACCATAATTCATAGGGTGTCTTGTCTGTGTCTGCTCTAATTTGTACTCTGTTCATTGTATACACTATTGTGTTCACTACTTATCTCCTGAATATCTTCGCCAAATCATTCTCAAATAACATAGCTCTTGTTGCTTCAGTCACTAATCTATTTCTCCTTTGTGCAATACCATTTTGTTCCGGTGTTCTATGGGCTGAAAACTGTCTCTTAATACCATTCACTTCACAAAAGGTGTTAAACTCTCTAGATGTAAATTCTCCACCTCTATTAGATCTCAAACATTTAATTTTCATTCCAGATTCATTCTCAACTTTATTCTTAATGACCTTAAACTTATCAAATGCTTCAGACTTTTCTTTAAGAAATACAATCCACATCAATCTTGTAAAATCATCAACAAGAATCATAAAATACCTTTCTCCATAGAATCCTCTAGTCCTTGTAGGACCACTCAAATCTATATGAACAATCTCCAACTTTTTTGCAAATGTAAACTTCTTACTGGGAGATGAACTTCTCTTCTATTTTTCCATCACACATTCCTTGCAAATCATGTTAGTAGGCTTCATAATTTTAGGAAAATCTCTTACTACAAGTGTAGTACTTATTTTCACAATGTTATCAAAATTTATATGACAAAATATTCTATGCCATAACCAACTATCATCTATCTTAGTAATCAAACATGTCATCTCAATAGGATTCAACTGAAATACATTACCTCTAGTTCTAGATCCAGTTCCAATCAAATTTCTATCTTTATCTTTTATCACACAAGTTTTCTCGGTAAACCAAATTTGATATCCCTTATCAACTAATTGTCCAACACTCAAAAGATTATGTCTCAAACCATCCACAAAGTAAACATCATCAATATTAGTCTTTCCATCAAGAGTAATAGATCCTATACCTTTAATCAAACAAGGTGCATTATTTCCAACTCTAACAACTCCACCATCATAATTGTTAAACTTTACAAACTTTTTCATGTCTCCAGTCATATGATGTGAACAACCATTGTCTATAATCCAATCAGCTTTCTTTTCAACTTGAGAAACTAGGGCTTTTTCTTCCTTAACATTTGTTTCAGGATTTTCTTCTTTAATTGCTACAAATCCTATGTCATCATTATTCTTAGTATCACTTTCACTTAAAGTTCTCTCTATACTAGCTTCAAGGTCCTCATCATTAGCATAATAAAATTCCTTAGATCTTCTAGGCTTGAAATTGTTTCTGTAATTTTTAACTCTCTCAGGACATTTAGATGCAAAATGACCATATTCTTGACAAGTCCAACATTTAAAGATTTTCTTATCATCTGGTTCTCTCTTCACAAGTAAGGCAATACCTTCTTCAATCTTCTTGTCTTCTTCATTTCTAGATCTGTTGCAGCCAGTATAATCTCCACTCACACTGATGCTTCTTGACAAAGTAGGGCGAACACTAAGAGCACTGAATGTTGTCTCCATTCTAGGCAAATCTCCTGATAACCTCACATTCATTTTTGTTGCTTCCAATCTTCCAAGAAGAGTCTCTCTTGTAAATTTCAAAGTACAAGGTATAACTTGTTCAATCATCTATGTCGTCTGCTTAAATGCAGGAGTCAATGTCCTCAGAATTTTTCATATAACTTCATTTTTTATCTTTGTTCCTCCACAAGATTTTATGCCTGCAACAATTTTTGACATTCTACTAATATGGCTTCTAACATATTCATCTTTCATCATTCTTATATCTTCAAATGCACATATCCAATTATGTAATCTAACTTTCTTTGCATGTTCATCACCTTCAAAAGTAGAGTGTAAAGATTTCCAAATTTCATGAGATGTCTTCAAATATTTTACCTGACTATACTCATTCTCCGAAAGGGCTGTCAAAAGTGCTTCTCTAGCAAGTGTGTTACACATGAATAGATCTCTCTCATCATCAAAACATGTTTCAATATTATCCTCATCAATGATAGTCCTCTCATTCTTTGTATTCAACCAATAACCTAGTCCTAAACATACTAGATGTGTCTTCATCTTTTCTTTCCAGGTGTCAAAATTCACTCGATCAAACTTAGGGCTTTCTTTCTTAAAATTCACCATGGATCTCCTTAAGCTGTTAAACTTTTCTTTCAAGGACCTGCCGCTCTGATACCAATTGTTAGAAAGTAAAGTCTACCAAGATAATTGAGAGGGGGGGGGGGGTGAATCAATTATCTAATAATTATAACTTTTATCAACTTTCAAAGAGTTTAACCATTTAAGCAATATAGTTAGTAACCATAGAAAGATATTCCTACACAATGACACAAGATATGTTGACTAGGTAACCTCTTGATCAAAGAGTAAACCCATGTGGGAATGATGCCCACAAAAGATGCACTAATATGAATATTCCTTGTGAAAGGATGTACTCGGTTAGGAGCCTTATGAAATACATTCAGTACATATGAATCTTGGTTAGGAGATTTTGAATCCCTGATAAAAGATTCTAACTTTGTTAGGAGTTATGGAAGATAGAAGGACCCACTGCCCAAATAGCTTCAATGGAAAGATCACTGAACACACTGTCCAATTGATCTCTAGATTATTCAGCAGAATAATATCAAGTCATTACTGATCTTAACAATATTTTACCTCTTCTATGACTGTGCCAAACCGCACTTCACTGCTACACCAGATCTCAATTTCAGATCTTTGTACCTCACATATCCTCTTCACAAATTCTCTTCCACAATTACATATTCCACATATTCCACATATTCCACATTAAAACAAAGAAAAACATTCCTTCCTTTATACCACACTCAATTAATTACAAATGAGTTGCCATCCAATTACAAAATAAAAGGTTTTCACATGTTACATCAAATTTACACAAAATTGTCGGCTTCCAATAAGAATAATTCTTCACTCGTGTGGCCTCAAAGTTTGCACTATCATCCACATCACTATCAACATGTCTTCAACTTCCCTTTAATTGCGCAAAACCAGATTCCATCCCGATTAGGAGATATCATCCGATTTCCACAAACCGCTACTCAGGAACACTGCCTAAATACTACTTCCACCAAAATGCTCATAACTTCCGTGAATAAATGAATTATTGTCTGCGCTCTTAACCACGAACATATAACATATCCAAGAGTAAATCCTCAACATCACATAGCTTGATCTGTAATATCCCACGTGCGCTAATCAAAACATTGTTTGCTCCTCTACTAATCTCCAGTAGATCACTGTGTTGACATCAATGACAATCATAGTCATGAATGCAACAACAACTGCTACAGAATGGCTACCAATACTCCCATAGGATATATTTAGCATTCATTCCTAACACAAATAATTCTAAAAAATTCATGGGCAACAACTTGAAACACATAATTCAATGTATAAGAAAGTTCATAACTGATCAATTTAGTTTAAAACTAAATTGGTAACATTTATGTTTGTATTGCTACCATTTAACTAACTTCCACATAAACAATATACTTCATTTGTGTCAATTATTCTTGCAGATTATTGCAAATAAATTTTATTGTTAAATGGGTCTTTGACATATCGTATCAATAACTTTGACGGATAATCAAATTTCAATACACTCATACCTAAATTATTTGTGTTTTGTGCTTTGGGTTTGCATGTGGCTACCTTCAATTGAGTCCTTGCTAATTTAATTCTCCACGTCAAGATCAATATCATCACTATATGAATCATTCTTTACTTTGAAAATAGATGCAACATAAAATATAAATATAATTTAAGAAATAAATAGATTTAAATTTCAAAAAAAAGTTGACATCTTAATTTTGTAAATTTTGATCCTTGAACTTTTAGACATACTTGTAAATATTAGGGTGTTAGAATTAAATCAACAAAGTAATCTCACTTTAATGTCAAGGGAGAAAAGAAACAACAAATAATAAAATCTAGTGTAAAGTAAATTGAGAGTGTTGAAAGAAATCAAATAAACAATACAAGTGAAGGAAAACTCAAAGAAAAGTGAAAAAAAGAGACCTACAGGTCTCTGGAAAATGTATGGGAAAAATTCCCATACATTTTCCAAACACAGTCATTAAACTATTATTTCCTATATCTACTTGGCAATAAAATATAATTTTAAAATGCTATGACAAAAAGCCTATTCTACTCATCAAGAAGACTAGCCTCTTGGGGGACCCACCTGGGTGGTCACCCCAAAAGGGTTAAAAAAAATAATATAAATATTTTTTTTAAAGAGCAGCATAAAATATCTTATGATAAGTTCTGTTTGATTATTAATTTTATATTAAAAAAAAAAAGTCTTTTCTAAATCCCACATAGAGATCACAAAGTAATTTTTTTTTTTTAAAGTATTAAAAATTTTCTTTTAAAAAAAAACTTAATTAATAAAAAAATGGGGGGGTGGGGGGGGCCTCCGGCCCCACACCCCCGGCCCACCGCGCTAGGTAGGATGGCGGCCCTGCCAAGGCAAGGTACCACTTGCCGAGCAGTGCAGGCCCCTGTACGCGGGGGTACCACACTGCCGTGGTGGTCCCCCACACACAGTCCCCTCGGGGGACTTAAAACAATCGTATGGGGAGGGGGTATAAACCCCCCTTTATATAATTTGATTTTTTTTTACATTTGTTTATTTAATTAGTTTATTAATAAATAATATACCAATAATAAAAATAAATTAAATTATTTTATATACATATTATTTATTAATAATTTAGTGATTTAATTTATTATTTAATAATTATGTTGATTAATATATTATTAATTAATATAATTATTATTTAATAATTAATTTATATAGTTTGAAAATTAATAATTATGTTAATTAATTATTATTAATATAATTATTATAAAATCATTAACTTTGTTATGTAATATTTAATTTATTTAATTATTATTTAATAATTCATTTATTCAGTTATGACATTTAACAATTTTATTAATTATTAAATATTAATAATTAATACAATTATTATTTGGGAAATTATGGGGGTTGTTAGCATATTTACATGAATGGATATTATGGATAAATTTTAGTGCTTTTAAAAAAAAAATTAATGCAAACCCCATATAATAATTAATGAATTGGTTAGGCCTTTATGGGAATCATGATAGTAGATAATATTGTGTTTGAGACGTAGTCATTAAAACTATTGGTAGGGTTAAATTCTTTTTTTGGAGTGGCGTCTAGGTCGAATTATGATGTTTAGTTAAAGAACAATTTGGGCATTAATTTGATCATTATGTTACTTTCATTAATATGTTGAGTTTATCTCAAATACTTAGGTTACTTATAGTATATCCTAATTACGTGGGCATTTAAGTCAACCCACTCGCCACCTGGTATAGCAGAGCAAACTTTAGCCAACTGTTACCTCTAAAACATAAACTTGTAACCTTTCAAAAAAAAAAGTTGGTGTGTTTTGAGTGAAATTTTATGGGCATGACATTTGACGGATAATCAAATTTCAATACACCCATACCTAAATTATTTGTGTTTTGTGCTTTGGGTTTGCATGTGGCTACCTTCAATTGAGTCCTCATTAATTTAATTCTCCACATCAAGATCAATATCATCACTATATGAATCATTCTTTACTTTGAAAATAGATGCAACATAAGATATAAATATAATTTAAGAAATAAATAGATTTAAATTTCAAAAAAAAGTTCTGGACTATAAAATTAGTATTTGTGATTTCCTTCAACTCCTAATATAGGACTTTCAATAAAAGTTAGGTGTCAATGAAAAACAACACTATGATGGGATGCAAACAAAAGGTTGACGGTCTCAAGTTGACATTCAATTACCAGAAAACTAGTTTTAATTTTTTATTTGATTGCTACTACTACTAAACTACAATTTTATATGGTATCAAGGAAAACAACAAACTTGATCATGGAAGTTTAATCACTAGATTATTGGGTGCAAACACATTATTCTACTCCACAACATGACCAAACAAATTGGTTAGGAGTGGAAATTAACATTTATAATTATGGATAGGCCAATTTGAGCGTTCCAGGTAAAATTTGGACAAAAAATAAAAAGGCTAGTGAGAAAACCTTTTCCACTTCTTTGCAAGAAAAAAGGCCTAACTTCCAACCTTAGTTGTGAAATGTCCTAACAAACTACTATATATAAGTAAACTACCCACTTGATGACTCAAAAATAAATTGAAGACTACTATAGAAGGACACAATCAATAAAAAATATTCATATTAAACCACTATAGATGCTTGAAAGTAGAGGCCAAATATTAATGTTCTCCTAGGATTTCCCCTGTTCCTTTTCAAAATCAAAATGCAAGGAGGATGGACACTTTTTCCTTGTACCCCATAAACATCCCCCTTACTTGGGACATCCAATTTTTAGGAAGTGGGATAAAACAAGTGGTTGTGTCCCTAGAAACATTAGTACACTCAAATAAAAATGAGATAAATATGATAGTCGTGAGTAAATAAGTAATTATCCTAGAAGCCACCTTTAAGGTTAGATTTTTGAGGTGACATTACATTTAACTTTTAAGTAAATGATTAAGCCACCTTCAATCATAATACAATTGCATATGAAAATATTGTTTATAAAAGATTTTGCACATAACATAAGAATATGCAAATCACATTCAAATCATGCCATGTCTAGTTATAATTTCCATTGTTCAATTATATTTATTTAATCTTGGAGATCTTCAAGTACCAAATAGCCTTAGGCATTGTAAAAATAGGCTCATGTACTTTCTACTATAATGTTTATGCTATACATAGTGTAGTGTTTATTTGGAAAGAAAATATAGAAGTGATGGTGGAGGTGTAATTTGGTGTTGGATTTGGACTTAGCAAAATTTCATCTACAAGGTGCCAACATTCAAACATTTCAAAACAAACGAACTTGCATAACCCCTAGTCTCTTAAGTCTAAACCAATACAAACCCACCTAAGTGTGCTTGTGTCATGTACCAATCAATTTCCTCTTAAGTTTGAAATAGTAAAAACACACCTAATTGTGCTTGTGTCATGTACCAATTGCAATTATCAATAATGGAAATTAGTTTCCTGCTATACAAGGCAATTACTTGCAATAGGAAACATCTAAGGAACATATCGTGCTAAAATATGAATGAAAAATTAACTGTATGAAGCATAAAAGGTTGATTACTACAACATGGTGATGAGCTCCTAGGATTTCCCCTTTTCTCTTTCAAAATCAAAACCCAAGGATGGATACTTTTCCCTATACCCTATTAACTTCCCCCCCATCCCTTTACATCCAATTTTTAGGAAGGGGGGGTAAAAAAAAGTGGTAGTGTCTCTAGGGATCACTAGTTAGTACACTCAAATGAAAAATGAGATAAATATGATGGTTGTATTTAAATAAGTAATTAGGTTGGAAACCTTCTTCTAAAAAGTTGGATCTTTGAGGTGACATTACATTTAACTTTTTAAGTAAATGAATAAGCCTCCTTAAATCATAACACAATTGCATATTAAAATATTATTTATAGAACATTTTGTATATAGCATAAGAATGCACAAAGAGCATTCAAATTATGCCATGTCTAGTTATAATTTCCACTATTCAATGATATTTAATCTTGGAGATCCTCAATCACCAAATAGCCTTGGGCGTGTAAAAATGGGCTCATGTACTTTCTACAATAATGCTTATGCCATTTGAACTTTAGTGTTTATTTGGAATAGAAAATATAGAAGTGATGGTGGAGGTGTAATTTTCTTAGCTACTAGTACAGATGTGGGTACAAGAACTTGATACGTGGATGCATTTTTTTATTTATATTTTTTTTTTGGGGGGGGGGATGCATTTGGGTACACACACACAAAAATAAAAATAAAGAAGTATATAGAATTGTAAAACTAAATCATTTGGTAGTATGATACTTCATCATTGATCAATGCCAAATACCAAAGATAAATATTAAATGTCAATTGATAGTTAAAAAATATCCAAATAAGTCATATCATATATGTCTACATTGACAATTCCAATGAAAATCATTACTGTGAGTTCAAAATCATTTGAGCCCAAAGCATTTCCACTCGCACTAGATGAACCATGTATATGTATGCCATCTTCATCATCCATAGTGACTCTAGCCATATCTTTAACGGTTACATCCAAGTTGTTACACTTAGATCCCGCATCCCAAAGTTTGGTTGCCCCCTCCTTGTATTGAGGATCCCTACATGACAAAAGAGGAAAACTAGAATGAATATGCAACAAGCCTTCAACTCTTTTTGTAGCCAACCAGTTACACTTCATTGATTGGATAAAGGAGTATGTACTCCAATTCCGTTTAGCGGCAAAATAAATTGCAACCTAGAGAAAAAGACCAACAAAATAAAAAATAATAAATAAATTAAATAATGTTAAGTATTGAATTCTACAATACAAAAAAAAATTACTTGTGAGAGGATCTTTATTGTAAGAGATTGGAGGTACATATAATCTTGACCATGGAGGTACCACCATGTAGTAGCATCCATTTTGGATTGGTCATTAAGAACACAAGGAGTATGATTTCTTCTTGAAACAAACAATCCAAATTATTTCCTAACAATTTTCTCCACTTTTGGATCTTAGAAGAGTCTACTAAATCCTCACGTGTACCCATTAGCAACTTCAAAATTTCTTTATGGTGGTAATATCCTTGGGATAGAAAGTACACCATTGCTATAGTACCTCAGAAATAGTGCATATGCAAGGAGGTGAAATGGTGTGGTCATCTTGTTCCAGCAATGAAGAACGATTGTTTCCACCTATTTGAAAAATATTTGTGGGATCATTCTCTCTCTTTTGTATTACCACTTCCATATTCTCCAACATCATGTATATGCTATCATAGACATCCCCCAAGTATGGTGCATTTGTATTAGCAAAATAGAGCATAGCCATGATAGGGTCGGTCAATTCCAATACATATTCCACACGAGCCCATCAATTGTCATTAAAGATCAATGACTTCACCTTTTGGGCCCTCTTTGAATTTGATAGCTTCCATATGCCCCATTGGTTGCTAATAACAATTTGACCCAATTCCTCTTGCACCTTCACAAGTCATCTCATAACAATTTTATGAGATGCAAACCAGGTCTCAACAATCTAAGATCATGTTTTTTTTTGTTAGTAATTGTTAGATACTAAAATTGCACCCTTGTTAGATTACAAAAAACCTAACATTTCAAAGCAACATGGGAACTTTCCTAGATTGTGGATCACCCAAAAATAGAAAGAACCTTCAGTTTCTAGGTTGGTTCCTATTAGATACTTCACTTAAAGTTACAAACTTTCTGAGGGAAAGGGAAAGAAAGATGACAAAAAAGAAAGCTAAACCTATGGTGATGCACCTAAATGTTCTTTAGACCTATAGCACAGCTTGCATACACAAGTTAATCAATGGAAAAGTCTTAAGTACACAACTCAATCTTAGTAAGTCTTTGCATAAGTATTTCATAAGAAGGCTAGAACTCTCAATCACTTTAAGTGATGATGGGTGCTCCCCTTAATACCACAAACACATAACAGAAACAAAGAAACAACAACAATTTGCAAGAACTGAAAATGGGCTTCTTATTATCTCCACAAATGTGGAATTACAAATTTCAAAATTACAATATGCAAAGCAACATGGGCATTTTCCCTTACAATATTTTGTAGGACAAAGCCTCGAATCATTACCCAAATCTACCTAGAACTACCCTAGACAACACTACGGGCCTTCTTTATATAGGCAATTTCCACCGCTCGAGAAGGTTCCAAAAATTTAGCCCTTAAGGCCGACTTCCCTAAGAATTATTTTATTTTCATTTTATTTTACATAGGGTCGGCTCCAAATAATTACAAAATATGTTTTTAGGTACCCCAACTTCTGGAGGCCATAACTTTCTAACCGTAGCTCCGTTTTCCTATTATAACCACTTTTCAAAAATGACAGGACCTGATCTACAGTGCTTGACTCGCACAAACTCCAATCAGTCGGGGGTCGATCACAATCCGGAGCCTCTAAGGCCTTCAAAATTGAGCTCAAAGATTTCATACCCAAAAACCTCAATAACTTCACTGATACAGATGATATGACAATGAAACTCAACTAGTAGGCTAATATGACTAAGATGAACCTTCACTTGTGAAATTAGAACATTCCGAGATCGTATGACCAACTTACTAAAAATAGTAAGTTTTCGTAAATAGAAACTTTGCACAAGATAGCCCTTATTGAAAAGAAACCATAAATATTTTTGGGCAATGCAAGATTTCTCTTACACTTGGGATGCTCCTGCATCAATAAGGAAATCTATCTTTCGTAGCTAGAAATCTGCATTTTAACACATCTTATGACCTGCAATGCACATACATTCTGCAAAAAGGTACTATCATTGAGACAAAATTACAAGGAAATGGAAGAAAAGCTTCACAAGTAATCATATCAATCAACTATTATGCACACAATAAAATAGAGAAATGAGAAGGCAAAAATACTACTTATCCATTAACCATCAAGGTACTCACTATCATACATGTCCAATTTGAGTTAAAAAACAAATGCAAAAAAATGCCAATGGAGTCAACACAAGTCAAGAAGTACAAATCTACATAATCAAAACTCTTTATCTTTTTGCATTAAAGTTAATATTTACTAAATGGTTTATAGACCGCCATTTAGTAACTATTAATGACATTTGATTGATGCAAAAAATAAACAATAATAATAATAATATATCCTAATTAATATCTATTAAGCAATCTAAGAGAAATAAAGAATAAATATTAATTAAAATATGTTATTATTATTATGAGACATAAAGTCTCTTGTATATCTCATGGACATTATATTTGAATCATTTTAAGAAAATGAAGCACACAAAAAAAACAAAAGCCTATGTCTTTTGGACGACATTTAGGCTAATAAAACCCTAATCATACGCGCAACTCCTCTTTTGCATTTCATTTTGTTGTTCTCCATGCCACCAACACAAGAGAAAGTCAAAGTATGTTGTGAATTTTGAAGGCTTTTCTGAAGGGCTTTCTTTGCACTAACTACTCTTATGTAGGTAAGTACTTATTTTGATATTTGTGAGATCCATTTGAAAGAAAAAAAAATATGAAGCTTCAGATTTGTATATCTTTTTTGAGCCTCCAAACTACGACATTACCTATTGTATTTCCATTGTTTAAAATCTGTGAGGGTTTTTATCTTTAGTTTCTTCTTTGACTTTCCTGCATATCTAAATTTGTATCTTGTTCCTTACTATCCAGTAGTTGTAACATGTTCTAAATCTGTCTTTGAGGCTTATATATTTTCTTTGCTTCAATATTTTTATGTAATGGTAATTGGTGTTCCTTTCCACTAGCATGAGGGCCTTTTCTTATTTAAATCATGATTCTACTCCAGATCTGATACTTATCTTCATGGGCACAAAACACACCTTGTGGTAGTAAATTCATATATGTCGGACAATGTTTGACTCTTTTCCCTCCTTTTCTGGTATGTAGCATATGACAACAAGTTTTATCATTGACATTCTCTTTTGTCATTTCCCTCCATTGCTGGTATGTGTTGTTGTTCCTCATAACCGAAGCTCTTTCTATGGTAAAATGTCACTCAATTTGATTGCTCCCATTTTATTATGAATGGTCCCTTTTGCATCCAATGTTAACGTGTGCATCATGATCTTAAATCTTTTTCTCTAAGACTGAAAACCTCATGTGATCAAGTTGCTCCATTGCATTGTGGTCATTCCATTGTTGTAGCTGAATATGGTTATATAAATATTATGTCTCTCATCTTTAGTTGTCTAATCGGTATTTGTGCTTCTTGTAGCATTGCTAGGATGCAATGCTGCATTTTCAAGATAAGAGGTTGACATTTTATCAACAAATCATATATGTATCTTTCATATATGTATCTTTACTATCAAGGAAATTTTCCTCATTATGAGCTCATGTCTTCAACTTGACCACTGATTATT
The DNA here is from genome assembly GCA_027943335.1 of Chamaecyparis obtusa. NCBI lineage: Eukaryota > Viridiplantae > Streptophyta > Pinopsida > Cupressales > Cupressaceae > Chamaecyparis > Chamaecyparis obtusa. The sequence continues at coordinate 1,210,425 of BSBK01002521.1, read as the reverse complement.
TCTCCAAAGTAAAATATTACTCAATTTGTAAAGGAAAAATATGATTGGGAAAAATGTCTTTGGACCTTAATGTACAAGAATGTGTACTACACTTGTCATCTTGTGACATGAAATCATCCAGGGAGCTTTCCTCGATTAGCATATTGTGCTTATCTTTTGATGAAGGCATTGTAAGGACCTTTTTTTACTTTTCATTATGTGCTTTCCCTATACTTCATTTCTCATTGGGTGGAGCACTTGATATTGTTCATTTAGATCACTATCATAACAATCTTAATGTACATGATCACAATGACTACCTCTATGATGTAACTTTTTCTTTATGATATACCTCAAAATGATCATAAGTTTACATGATAATGTATGCTCTTCATTTTTTATTAAATTCACTTGTCTTGTGTCTTTGGAGTATTATTTGGTCTGATCACTTGGACCTTAACTATGCATTTCACTGATAATTGACCTATAGTCTTTATTGATTGAAATTTGATCATAGAAATTTTATTTCTATCTATGTAAAAGATCCTATTGTTACAATGATATTGTTGTCCCACATTTATCCTCTTGACCAGATGCTTTGTTTATATATATGTCTCTCATTAGCAAGCTAGGCTAAACCCTTGTGAGAGCCACATTTACTCCACTTGCTAATGACATACACCTGTTATTGCACATGAAGAAAACTAGTTAGGAATAAATCATTGTTCTTTCAAGTTGGTAGTGATATATGTCTATGTGGGAAAATTGGTAGAGTAGGGTATAGTCATTGCTTAGAACAAAATGTTCTAACTCATTACATCTCTTCTTTTTCAGGTTCAGGATAGTGAGGAACAAGGACTCAAAAGTGCAAAGATTCAAAAGCTCAAGGCTCAACATCTTAAAGATTTATTTCCACTCCTGCCAGTCATTCAAACAATGACTGTCCTCTACCTTACTTCTTTTATTTTCTTTATGTACACATATTCATATATGATTTTCTTGAAAATTCAATGAATCATGTCCTAGCTACTTTCACAGCTTGTGTGGAGAAAAAATGCAATACTTTGATGAATAAAACTTACATTTTCATAAAATATTTGTAGAATGTTATTTCTATGTCATGTTCTCTTCTTCATTAAATGTAATAATTTAATTTTATTTTCAAAGTTATTGTATTTATCATAAAAGCACAAAATGTAAGAATAATCAAAATGCACATTTTGATTGAAAGCATGATGGCTCTACCAAATTGAGCCTGAGTGAAAATTTTGGCAACAAAAATAATTAAGTATCACATAAGACTGAAAACCTCATGTGACCAAGGGTACCACCTCATGTGATCAAGTTCAATTAAGTATTTTCTCTAAGACTGAAAACCTCATGTGACCAAGGGTACCACCATCCCAGAGGGAGTACAACATAAGGATCCATAAACAAATCACAAATACAAGAAAAACCCTGAGCTCAAAACACATAAAATTAAGTATTTATTTTGGCACCGCCCTTAGAATGGGACCAAAGGACCATATCAAAAGAGTTATTTTTTTAATTCCTATATTTTTTCCTTCTCACCATGTGTCAGTTGTCTTCAAATTTGGCAGCCTCTAAAAGAGAGACAAATAAAAAATGTAAGGGAAGATTTGGGAGCCTTACCTAGATTGGGATCTGGTCAAATACTTTAGTAGATGGGCAAAAATCAAGATGCCAAGGTTTCAGCACTAGAGTAAATTTCTCCTTCGAACTCCAAAAATGCTCACATAAAACCTTACTTCTTCCTTGAATGTTTTAAAAAACAACAACAAAAACCCCTTTTCCACATGATAAATTTGACCACAATCGTCAAGAATGAGCTCCCAATTTTTAGAAATCCAAGTATGCAAATCATGTAAACTTGTCCACAAGCCCCTGAATCAACCAATCACACCCAAATTAGAGAAAACTAAATATTGTGAGAAATTTCCTCTTTTGTCTCTACATTCAAATCTACAACAACGACCTTTGATGATGGGATTACAAGAACCCCCAAACCAAATATGTACTGGTGTTGAAACCCTAGCTATTTCTTGGTCAATCTTGGAGGGTAGAGACCATGGTCTTGAGATTTCTTAACTCCCTTCATCCTTGTCATGCATCCACCTCCATGGGTGGCACCCATGACTTGAAGGCCCCTATTATTCTATACAACATCAATTTCACTCATATTCTCTCTAGTTGGCAACAAAGTTTTAACTGGTGCACCAGTATTTTGCACCCACGGGCCTTGCTTGACTATCCCATGTTGAAGTCCACCTGCACATGTCAATGTTTCTCCTTCCAAAAACACTACAACATCTTTGCACCACATATGATCCTCCAAAAAAAAATTTCTCCATCATGAATAACTGTGCAAACCTTTTAGGCTTTGTTACAGAGCCCTTGATTCATTGTGCTCAAACTAGTCTAGCCATGGCTAAGAGGAAGACCAAACTTCACTTTGGTAGCAGATGAAGGAACCAAAACCCTAGCCCCAATGCTAGGAGATTTCAAACAACTCCACATCGCCATCACTTACTTCTCTTACTTTAATATTTTTTATATTTTCAGCAATCTAAGATCATGTTAATAGTAAGTTAATAACACATTAAAAATATGTAAATAACACATTAAAATATATTTTATTCAATTCTACAAAATATGACAACTGAAAATAATTAAATAAAATTTACCTTCAACAATTCCAATCTTGGGAAAGTTCTAAAAATTTCTTGTGACATATGGTGGCTCGTCACAAACATCTAGACTTCTCCACCCTCTTGGTATATTTATTTCACCCACTCTATCTAGGTGTCAATTGCTTGCATCACCAAGTTGAGAGAGTGTATGGTGCACAATGTTGAAAAAATGTGCTCATGTATCTTGCTTCAACCAAAGCACTTGCAACCCTAAAAAATATTGCTCCTTTGGGAGATACCACAATGACATTTATCAATGGATGATTTTTGCAATCTTTTCATCCATCGAAAACAAAGGAAACACCTAATTCAACCCAAAAATCTCTAATTGGTCTCAATGAGGCATGTATGAAGTTCTTCTCTCTTTTCTATAAGGTGGTATGCACCTTTTCATACCAAGGACTTGTGAAACCAAGAGGTGCATTATTGATTGCTAACACCATGTCCTACCAATATGGTGATCTCACTAAGTTGAATGGAAGAACATTGGAATAGATGCAATGTGCAATTCTTTGTTAGACAATATCTCTTGCTTCCCTTTTAAACACCTTGTCCAATGGAACTCTCTTGCGAGTTGAAGTTTCTACTTCATCTTCCACTTCCATAGAGGATATAGGCAAGAAGGGATGTTTGGAGGCCACTACTCTATTTGCAGGTAAATTCATTATGTTTCCTTTCGAAAAGTATAAGCACTTTGTTTTCCTTTTTCAATCAATTTGTCAACATCTTCTTGTTCTCTTATGAATCTCACTATTTGTATAGGAGACAAACCCTTCTTATTTGGGACCTCACACATTCCAATCCCTTTATAGCATGCCCCATAAAGTGAAGTTTCACTAAAAAATAAGAGTTATTAAATTGTGTATTACAAAAATTACACTTCCAAACATATCCCCCACCTCTTAGAACTTGTGAAATCATTGTGGTATGTCTTCATAAAGGAGACATTTATCAATTTTAAATTCTTGGTTTCTGTAATGCCCCCTTTTAGGTCCAATGCAATTTGGAAATGATTTATCTAATTTGCAAGAGATTTATTCCTTTAACTACTTGCAACAACAAAGTTAATTCCCTTAATTTTATGCAAGGATTCTATTTTCATCAAACTTGTATAGTGATGATGGTTTCCTTGTTCGATGAGTGTGATATGCTCCAAAGTCTAAGATAAATTTTGATTATGCCTTATCTTATCTTTCCTCTAAGAATCTGAGATTATGCAAGATCAAGATTACATTAATATCAATGCATCTAGATAGTGTGTATGAATGCTATTCTTTGTATCTGTTCCCGATTTACCCTTATAAATGCAATGGCCAAGTATCAATAGAATTGTTATCTCTGATGTAATGCTTATCACTTACGCAATATTTATGCCTGATTGAAATTTCTATGTTCATACATTCTAGTATATCTATAAAGTATATATAAATCTGATTGAATGTTCTTTTAAGATTGTTGTATTTTATTCAATATGTTTGTAGTAACATCTCTTTTATATTTGTATAACTCTTCCTAATATGACTTGGTAAACATTGTAATCTCCCTTTTTTCACTATTCATGAATGTTGGGACACTTATTCCCCTATTCCCCCCGTTGAATTGTGGTTGGTGACCTTCTTATAGTTTGCAATTTGAATAGATTGCACCTCTGCATGATCAAGGAGACACGTCTCCTTCCTAATGCTTCTCTTTATAATTGTATCACTTTGTAGCATTGATTTGTTAAGCCTCTTTAATGGTAGTTCTTGCTAGATTATTGATGTGGTAATTGCCATCATCCCTTAATCGTGCTTTAATCATTTAACACGATAACTTCCAACGCTTTAGTGGATTATGTATTTGTCCCTCCTACTTTTTACTTGGAGACAAAGATAATTGCATTGCTACTGTTTGTCATTGCATTAGAGGATATCACCCTTCCCACCAATGTTTTCAAGGTTAAGCAATGTGTGAAGACGATGACCCTTATCTTCTGCATCGAGGTAATGTTCTTTGTATGTTTACACAGTCGATGACTGATAGCACATCATATGGTCGGTGAGGGAGCATTAGAAAATAAATCCACCCACACACAATTGTCTGCATTCGTATGTCTGCATGAATTTTTTGTTGTTAAGTTCGTCAACTAAGAAATAAGCCTCGTTTTACTTTATATTGTAATTATTTTAAGATATAACTATAGTATTATTATTTATATTATAATTGTATATTATTATATTAAGATTTATATTATGATATTATGATATTATTTTATTTAATATTATGTTATTATGATTTTAATATATTATTATATTATTATATCTTAATCATGTTAACAATTATAATAATATATTATTATTCATTTATTATTATTTTTGACATTATTATATATTTATATTTTAATATTATTTATATTTATATATTATTATATCAATAATATATTATATTATTATATTTAATAATGTGACTACATAATGTTATATTATTTTCTTTCATTATTATATTAATAATAAATTATATTATAATTTATTATTAGTGATTCAATTATTAATTTATTATTTAATATTGAATTTTATTGGAGAGAGAGGACATTACAGTCCGCCCTTCCTGAAATTGCTTGCCCTCAAGAAATGTAACTTTCGATGTGTGTAATTCTTGTTGTGCAATTCTGATATCAAACTTGAATCCAGTGACCCTGAAATGACAATTTTAACTTGAGGTTAAGATTGTATTACATTCATAAATATAAACTTATCAACCTGAAAATATTTCATCATATTATTCAATTTTAAAAAAATCCAAAAAAATAAAACTTATCTTGATTTGTTGTAGCACTTATGTTCTCCTCCATTAAGTGTTGCTTTTCTCAATGATGAGTAAACCAAGAATGTCCTTTTGATCAAGCTTCAACACTCACCAAGAATGTCCTTGATCAAACCTCGACGCTCACCAAGAACATCAAAATCAAGTTTCGACACTCACCAAGAATGTCTCTTGATCAAGCTCTGACACTCACCAAGAATGATCTTGATCAAGCCTCGACACTCACCAAGAACATCTAAATCAAGTTTCGACACTCACCAAAAATGTCTCTTGATCAAGCTCTGACACTCACCAAGAATGCCCTTGATCAAGCCTCAACACTCATGAAGAATGTCTAAATCAAGTTTTGATACTCACCAAGAATATTTCTTGATCAAGCGCTAACACTCACCAAGAATGTCCTTGATCAAGCCTCAACGCCCACCAAGAACGTCTAAATCAAATTTTGACACCCACCAAGAATGTCGTTAATCAAGATTTTGACACTCACCAAGAATGTCCTTAAATATTTCATTGAATATTTATTAACAAATCAAGTTTACATAAATATATTAATTACTACTTTTTCATTACAAACTAACACGGACTTTCTAGTTTGTTATCACATCTAGGGGTGAACCTCCTCGAATCTCCATTGGTTTTCTGCTCCTTTTTTTGCTTGGATGTTATTGAGATCTCCTTGATCATACTTTGTTCTCTTATGTGGTGCTTCTTCATCTTGTCTTGCTTCAATTATATGGACTTGGCTCTTTTTTATGCACTTGTGCCCTCGTTCCCATGGCTCTTTGCACCTAAAACATATACCTTTCTTTATTATTTCATCTTTCCCTTGGCATCGATGTCCTGTATTCCACTATTCTTTGCAGGAATAACATTTTCTTCCCCTATCATCCTTCCTTGATTCCTCATATGTATGTTGTGTCTTAGTTGAAACATTCTTAGTTCTTTCCTTTGAAGAATTTGATTCAACCTTCTTGGCCTTTTGTATTGCTTCTTCTAGCGTTTGAGGCTCTAGAGGATTTACTATAGTTTTGATGGAGTCTTTAAGCCTCTCAATAAACATATAAGTGAGTCTCCTTTGGGATGGATTTTGAACCATAACGGATAGAATTTGGAATTGATTGGCAATTTCTCTATGGTCCCTGTTTGTTTAAGATGGGTTAACTCTTGGAAGTACCATTCGGGATCTCTTTGGTTGAACCTACTCATGAGTCTTTAAATAAATTCACTGTAGTTAGTGATATTTTTATGGCCTAGAGTAGTGAGACCATGGTGCTACCAATTGTGGGCTGGCCCAGTTAAGTGGAGTATGGAAAACTTAATGTCATTTTCTTCTGTCATGGGGCTGAGGGATAAATATGTATCTAGTTTTTGGACCCATGATTGGGTGATTTCCTTCCCCGATCCCTCAAAACATGGTAGGGACAACTTACTTATCCTTGATTTAAGGTCCTTGTCAGTATGATTCTTCCTTCTATTTCTATTTTCCATGGTTTTGGTCTCATAATATTCCTTAAAGGGAATAAGTCGCCGGATTGTTGGTTCTAACCTTGCATACATTTGGGTTATTTCTTCTTCACTATTTGTGGTTGGTTCCTCCTCTTCTAAAATGGGTTCTTTTCTTGGAAGGAAAGGCAGAATGGTAGGCCTAAGTGCGGAGCTTTGAGTTGAATGTTCCTTTTCAGAATGATTGGAATGAGTATCTCTTCCTATATTAAGGATGCATCTTTCATTATGATGGCTATTGTTCATATTTTGAATGGCTTGGAGAATTAATTGGTTAGTTCTCTCAAATCTCTCATTGGTTTGTTCCATGAAGCTTCTTAGTTCACTTGCCAATTGCTCGGTCATAGCTTTTGTGCCTTTCTTTTGTTTATATGTTTGCATGAACTATCCTCCACAAGATGGCAAGATTATGCTCTGATACCACTATAATGCCCCCTTTCAAGTCCAATGCGATTTGGAACCGATTTATCTAAGTTACAAGAGATTTATTCCTTAGTACTTATAACTACAAAGTTAATTCCCTTAATTTTATGCAAGGATTCTATTTTCAACAAACTTGTATAATGATGATGGTTTCCTTGTTAAATGAGTGTGATATGCTCTAAAGTCTAAGATAAATTCTGATTATGCCTTATCTTATCTTTCCTCTAAGAATCTGAGATTATGCAAGATCAAGATTACATTAATATCAATGCATCTAGATAGTGTGTATGAATGCTATTCTTTATATAAGTTCCTGATTTGCCCTTATATATGCAATGGCCAAGTATCAATAGAATCGTTGTCTCTGATGTAATGCTTATCGCTTACGCGATGTTTATGCCTGATTGGAGTCTCTATGTTCATACATTCCAGTATATCTATAAGGTATATAGAAATCTGATTGAATGTTCTTTTAATATTGTTGTATTTTATTCAATATGTGTAGCAACATCTCTTTTATATTTGTATTAACTCTTCCTAATATGACCTGGTAAGCATTGTAATGTCCCTTTTTTCACTAATCAAGAATGTTGAGACACTTACTCCCCTATCCCCCCCCCCGTTAAATTGTGGTTGATGGCCTTCTTATAGTTTGCACCTCTTCGTGATCAAGGAGACACGTCTCCTTCCCAACGCTTCTCTTCATAATTGTATCACTTTGTAGCATTGATTTGTTAAGCCTCTTTAATGGTAGTTCCTGCTAGATTATTGATGGGGTAATTGTCATCATCCGTTAATCGTGCTTTAATCATTTAAGACGATAACTTCCAACAGTCCAGTGGATTATGTATTTGTCCCTCTTACGTTTTACTTGGAGACAGAGATAATTGCATTGCTACTGTTTGTCATCGCATTAGAGGATATCACCCTTCCCACCAATGTTTTCGAGGTTAAGCTGCGTGTGAAGACAACGATCCTTATCTTCTGCTTCGCGGTAATGTTCTTTGTATCTTTACACAGTCGACGACTGATAGCGCACCATATGGTCGGTGAGGGAGCATTAGAAAATAAATCCACCCGCACATAGTTGTCTGCATTCATATGCCTGCATGAATTCTTTGTTGTTGAGTTCGTCAACTAAGAAATAAGCCTCGTATTAGTTTATATATATATATATATATTATTATATATTATTATATTAAGATTTATATTATGATATATTATATTATTTTATTTAATATTATGTTATTATTATTTTAATATATTATTATATTATTATATCTTAATCATGTTAACAATTATAATAATATATTATTTTTTCTTTATTGTTATTTTTGACATTATTATATATTTATATTTTAGTATTATTTATATCTATATATTATTCTATCAATAATATATTATATTTTTATGATATTTTTTTTTCTATTACATATAAGGTAATCAACAAATCAAAAAGAGATCAGCAAAGTTACATCACCGAAGAATACAAGGAGGCCAAGCCTCACCCCGAATAACCAGTATCAACAATCATAGAGAAAAAAAAAAAAAGGGAACCACTAGCTAGCTAAGAACATCATTATGATTTTCTATCCAGGCGGTCCAACCTAATGGACCTTCCATCCAAACTGTACTTTTGTGCTCTTGGATCTGCATCAACATATATAACTCTTCTTTTCTGACATTCCTGTTTTCTCTAATTTCTTTGTTCAGCCTATCACACACTTGCTAAAAAATGCAAAGATCGTCTAAAGTTCTTCGCCATTGATATCCATGCTTGAGCTCATAGTAGTAAAATGTAGCGTGCCCATTACGGAGGAACCTCCTCATCTTGTCCCACTCACTCACAATGGTAGCCTGCACCTGCAGGAAAATTTTAAAATATGTGAGTTTACGAAAAAACTCAGTAAGATCCCTGCGCTTACCTTGATACCTTTCCTCGTTCCTGCACTTCCAGATCTGCCAGAGAATGTTAGATGACAAGATATTCTAGAAAAAAATTGTATCTTTAGGAAGACCATTAATATGTCCAGAAATAATCTCGAAAATATTAACATTGATAGGGTAAACAATGCCAAAAACGTTCCATATTTCTTTGGCAAAAACACAATCAAGAAATATATGTCTACAAGTTTCAGGAACTTTACAAAGATTACAAATATCAGGGTTAGCAAAATCTTTTTTCACAGGCAGCTTATCGAGTAACAGTAACCATTTAAAGCATCTAATTTTGGGTTCCACCAGATTCTTCCAAAGAATTTCAAAATATTTTTTAAGATCATCAGCTTTATAAGTAGAGTACCAAACAGCATTAATATGATCAATAATATCAGTATTGTAGTCAATTATCTTATAAATATTCTTGGTCTTAATCAGAGAAGTAATGATACCACCTGGCCATTTGCATTTTAAGAATCTGTGAGAATCAGCATGACAAGTAACAGGAATATCAACAGCAGCGCACACAATCATGTTATAAGTTCTTTTATGAGATTCAAGGATATCATATTTAACCTTGAGCTTGTCCCATGGCATAAGACAATCACCGTCAAATAGGTCCATAAATTGTTTGATGCCTTTCATAGCCCACATTCTGGCAGAGCACCCTTGAGTGAGGGCTAGAGGTTTATCATTTAAGTGAAGATTCCACCAAATGGATCTTTCACCATGGAGTTGAGAGTTGGAGTGAAACCCCTTGTTAGTGATAAATTTTCTAACGTGGTCCCAAGCTTTCTAGATAGACTTAAAAACCTCAGAGCCTTGAACCATAATAGTGAAGTTACCAAGAAGGAGATCACAAAAGGGGAGGTTAGTCCAAGATTTAGCCTTTTTTGGGACCCCCCTTTCAATATTATTTCTTATCAGCACTTTCCAAGGAGCATCACCCTCCATGGATTGAAAGATCCATTTGGCGGACAAGGCTATACCTTGAGTTTTCAAATCCTTCAGCCCAAGCCCCCCAAGGGACTTGTCAGTGTGGCACCATGCCCATTTGACGGAATGAATCTTGTTGTTCCCTTTACCATCAGACCATAGGAATTGTCTGATAGACTTTTGAATTTGAGCAATTTGATAATTATTAAAACACCAGGCAGAAGAATAATAAATAGTGTAGGAGGACAGAATCTTCTAGCAAACCTGAATTCTGCCAGCCAAAGACAAAGTCCTATTATGCCATTTATTCAACTTATTATCAATTTTATCTTTCACCCAAGACCACATGTCCTTGAGATCAGGCTTAACAGAGAAAGGTATACCGAGATACCTGATAATCTTGTTAGGACCTCCCCATTGAAAATCATATTGAGAGAACCATTCCGGGGGGCGATCTTCCCATCCTAAACAGATAGATTTAGTTTGGAAAATTTTTGCCCCAGATATGGAACAGAACAGATTAAGCTTCGTTATCATGTTATTGAAATTATTTTCTGAAAGTTCAAAGAAAAGAGCGGTGTCATCCGCAAATTGACAATTGATAAGCTCTTCATTATTAGGCAGATAAATACCTCTAACCTCCTGAGACATGGAGTTATCACGAAGGATATAAAATAGAGCCTCTGAAGCAATAACAAAGAGGGCAGGAGCCAAAGGGCATCCTTGCCTGATGGATCTCCCAAGAGAGAAAGGAGCAGAAAGGATACCATTCACCTCAACTTGAGCAGAGGCATCTCTAAGAAGCATAGCCACAGTATTGCAGAAAAAAGGCGGGAAACCGAAAGCTTCCAACATCATAAGAATAATATTCCACTCAGCCTTGTCATAGGCCTTTTCAAAATCCAAGAGAAGCATGGCAGAATTTTGATGAGAGTGTCTAGACCAATCCATAGCCTCCCAGCTGGTTATGAGGTTTTCAAGGATATATCTTCCCTTGATGAAACCAGTCTAGGAAGAATTAAAAAATTTAGGAAGAATGTTGACCAACCTGATAGCCATAACTTTGGCCAAAATTTTATAAGAAACATTCAGAAGGGTAATAGAACTCCAGTTTCTGATGAGAGTCTTATCCCCATCTTTGGGGAGAAGTTTAATAATGCCTTTATTAATCTCTTTACCTAAAGAACCATTATTCAAGGCCTCAGAATAGAGTTCAAGAAGATCCTTGCAAATCCAACCAATGTTGGATTTATAGAACTCAACAGGGAAACCATCCGGACCCGGGGCTCTCTCGTTATTGAGAGCTTTAATAGCTCCTTCAATTTCCTCAACTGAGATATTTTTAGCAAGAAGATCAATATCCTCCGGTTCTAATTTCTTAGGAATAAGATTTTTACAATTGACTCTGAGCAACTCCGCCTCAGGAGAATCTTCAGAGGAAAAAAGAGACTCATAATAAATAGCAAAAGCCTGAGTAATAGCTTCAAGATCAGAAATGTCTTGGTTGTCAATTAAAAGTCTATCAACAGATTCTTCAATATGTTTATGTTTAAGGAGGTTAAAAAAAAATTTTGAACCTCTATCTCCACATTGGAGCCATCTAGATCTAGACCTGATCCTAGCTCCCTGTATTCTAAATTGGTGGTGTTTTCTAAGAGAATCCTTAGCTGTCATAACTCTGGAAAGAAGAACTATATTAGAAGAATCATTCTGGATGTTTTCCTCAACAATCTGTAATTCAGAAGAAAGCTGCTTCTTGACAAACCTATAATCTTTAGCTTTTTTTTGCCCAATAGTTTGCAGAAAAATCCTCCAAGATGAAAGGTTAATATTCCATTTATCAATTTGAGATAAGTGTTTAAGATTATTTTTATTTAAGCCTCTAATAATCTGAATAGCAGCAAGAACATCCTTGTCCATGAGGAGGCTAGAATTAAGGATGAATTTATTACATTTAGGCTTGTTCTGAATGGGGCTACTGATAAGGTTGACTTTAGTCAAAAAAGGATGGTGATCAGATAAAGTGGTAGCCATAACTCGAACAATGTTCCCAGCATTATCAGGGGTAAAAGAAAAAAATAGCCTATTGGCATAAAATCGATCAAGCCTGGAGTAAATCTTGGTATTACCCTGCTGAAAATTGCACCAAGTGTGCCATAAACCTGGATTAACATCCTTACTCTCAGCAACCGGATAAAAAAGGTACTTAGAACCAATCAATTTATTCCAGAAAGGTCTTTCATTGTCCTTCCAATGGAAAGGAGTACCCCCCAGCTTGTCCTCATGGGACTCAATCATATTAAAGTCACCACCAAACAACCAGGGGATATCGGGGGCGTCAGAGAGCCATTTCCAGAGATCACTTCTTTCTCTAGAATCATTAGAAGCATATATAGCACAGATACCAAAAGTATAGTTATCATGTTTTAAGGACACCCAAACAGCTCTATTACAGGGAGAGCAACCACTGTTAAGAATGCAATTGCCCCATTTACTGTCAATAAGCAAGGCAATACCGCCTCTGCCTCTGACATGATTAGTGCAAAATTTAATAGCATCTTTCCATATATAATTGAGATTGGAATCCAAGGTGAATCCCACAGCCTTAACTTCTTGCATCATAAAGAAATCTATCGAATGCAGAGAATTTAACAACCGTTTAATAATGAACTTTCTATCAGGGGATTCCAAACCCCTAACATTCCATGAAAGACAATTCATTGAGACACAATGTTAAGGGAGGATTCCGCAATGTATTCCTGCTCAGTTAAAGCTAAAAATCTGTTAGAAGTGTCCCCCTGTTTAGAGATTGAGGGCTTGTTTTTAGAACCAGGTGGTCTACCTCTTCTTCTAGCAGCAGAGGGGTCATTATTCGAATTGTTCTCCGCCCCCACAAAAGAGTCAATTTCCATGGAAGGCCCAACTTTAGAACTCGGAGGGATTGAAGTGGCCGGTATGATCTCAAGATCATACTCATCTCCAATTTCCTGAAACAACTTGGGTGGGTGTTTCCGAACTTGATCATTATGAGATGCTTTACACCTGACCTCGTCTTCCTTAGCTATGTTATTAGTCAGAGTTGTATCTGAAGTCAGGCAAGGTTGATTAGGGCGGAAAACTTTAGGCACAACATTGCTATTGCCCTTCTTCCTCTTTTTTTTATGGGGAACAATAGTGAAACCATCATCATTATTATTAAGATCTATCGCAACATTCTGATTAGGGATGGGCTGAAGACCGGCATTAGATTTCACAACACTGGCTGAGATAGGGCTAGACGCCATACTATTCATTTCAATAGGGTTTTGGCTAGGGGGGGGACTTAGAGGCGACGGGAGGAGATGAAACCAGTTGGGGTGCCCTATTCTGCACCTTCTCATTAGCAACATGAGGATTAGCCGCCTCCTTGGAAGAGGTATTAACATAATTAGACCTTTTATTAATAATCGGACAGTCTTTGCGTAAATGCCCTTCCTTTCGGCATAGGAAACATGCATTTAAACCCCCTAAAATCTCTACAGGGCAACAAAAGATCTCATTAAGTATATTAATCGAAATGTCTTTAGGGAATTCTTTACCAGGAGATAAGGAGATCAAAATTCTCGCATCCATATGCGGGACAAGCCGCACAGTTTCATCCATGCGGATGATTTTTCCAATTGGTTCAAGCAATTGTGGCAAGAAATGCCATAGAAAAGGGGGAATGTTTTTAACCAACACCCACCTAGGAGCCGAGAGGGCAAGAACCTCTTCATGGACGGCCTCTGGTGACTAGGCAATGGCCCTGAAATTCGTCGACCCAACATTCCAGTATTGTTTCTTGATAACCACTTCCTGAGCATCATGATTCACAAAGAAAATGACATATAGACCCTTCTGTATTTGTCTACAAAAGGAGATGTGCAGGCCTAGTTTATTATTCCAGTAATTGTGGAACCAGTCGTCCATAAATTTCCTTGGAGGACACTTATCTATATCAACCGTAGAAAAAAAGATAGTTGTATCTCTAAGCTTTTCTCTTTCTTTAACTATTTCTCCTAACATCTCAGGATTAGGAACGACAGAGAAAGGAGGTAAAGGAGTGAAGGGGTTCTTACCATCTTCTTCCGCTTCAGCATTATGAAGGTTAGCACATTCAAACCTCACCCTTGTGTCGATGTCTGGAGATCGAGCCACGGCTTCAGAGAAGGACCTAGGCCGATCACTATTGCGGGTGGATGAGGGATTACCTTTGTTTTGGACATTTTTATCAACATGCGATGGGGAGTTGCCAGGTACAGGTTCAGAGGCCTCGCCATTAAGACCATCCTCGACCATTCTGCTGTCATTAATATCGAGTGTGGGAGAGAGGTTGCCCGAATCGAGGGCCTGCATGGTGGAAACCATGTGGACAAGGCCGGACGGAAGACGCCACCTTGGCGAAAACCAAGGTCACCGGAAGCAAATCGCCGAAGAGCACCAAAAATCACCGCGAAAAACACCAAAGAAGAGCCTATTTTTATGATATTATATTTATTGTATTAATAATATATTATATTATTATATTTAATAATGTGACTATATAATGTTATATTATTTTCTTTCATTATTATATTAATAATAAATTATGTTATAACTTATTATTAGTGATTCAATTATTAATGTATTATTTAATATTAAATCCTATTGGAAAGAGGGGATGTTACAGTTTCCTTCCACACCCTATGAACTTTGACTATTGGTCATTCTTGCAATCTAAAAATAGATAAAGAAACAAACTTGAAAAAATTCATCAAAAGACTAAAGAATAGGGTTTAAATGCTTATCTTAGATGTTTGATTCTCCTTTGTGAAAGCTATTTGGCACTCCATGAATGATCTTAAAAAAAACATTTGCCTTTCGAAATGCCAAAATGGAGACAAAATGAGTTGAGAGAAAAAGAAAAAATAAACTGATATAATTTTAGGTTGAATGGCCTCATAAAGAGTTGTTTAAGGGTTTTTGAGGAAAAAAAACACACACATTTTAACATGTTTTTTTGGTCACTTAAGTGACCTACCCACATATTCTCTCATATGTGCTCTGAATGTGCACAAGGTACGCACCATGAGTTGTGGATGCACAGGTTGAACATCTTGTGCGCACCATGTCCGCACCCATAGTGCATCCAGATCTAGTGTGCATCTTGCAACTAAGGTAATTTGGTGCTACATTTGGACTTAGCAAGATTTCATCTACAAGGGGTCAACATTCAAACATTTAAACAACAAAAGAAGCTTCATAAATCCCTATCTCTTAAGTCTAAACCAATACAAACACACCTTAGTATGTTTGTGTCATGTACCAGTCACCTGCTTCTTAAGTCTCAACCAATATAAACACTCCAAATTGTGTGTGCCATGTACTAGTTACAATAATCAATATTAGATATTAGTTTACTATTATTCAAACCAACTACTTGCAATAGGAAATATAAATGGAACATAGAGTACTAAACTATGAATGCAAATTTGACTATATGAAGCATAAAAGGTTGATTACTACAACATGGTGATGAAGTCTCTAATGTGCCCATTTTTTATAAATTATTTTAATTAATTAATAGTCCCAAAATTTAAATAATATTACAAATAGACTTTTAATTAATTAATAAAAGGGGCCCATTTTTATTATTGTTGTTTGAAGGTGTTTGTCGTGTCAGCGTTAATTTGTAAACCCTTGGGAGTTTCTCTGAAAGGGTATTTATGACCGGCATGTAGGGTGTATTTCTCATGTTGAGATTTGATATTTTATTTGTATTTGTCAATTCCTGTTGGGCTTCTACTGGCTGTCATTTCAAAGGTGAAAGACCCTCCCTATTTGGTTTGTTGCAGTTTCGGTGGTTCACAACCACCCTAGTTTGTCATTGGAAATATCATTTCGATATTTCACTGTGCACCAAAATCTGTTGTGCTTTGTTTGTTTCAGATTTGGCAATTTTGAAACACCATCTTTGTATACATCTATGAAATCTATTTGCATCTTTGGCATTAATACAGTTTGTGGTATCGTAGATACTTGGCATTCATTGTTCTAGTGTCCGTAGCACTATTATTATTGAATCAAAATTACTTATGGTTTCATCGGTATTTGGCGACCATATACCTAACAAATCTAAAGTGCTATCATTATTTATCTATCCGCGATCTCCTGCAATATAATTGTTATTTGTGGCGATTTATCTTTCTTGTGCGGATGCATGAAATACATCTTTGGTATTCACTTTTGATGCAAATCGAATTCATCTTATTGGCGAACAATGCATTTTTGCAATGAAGGCTTCATAATCGTCCGAAGGAAAACTCCTTTCACTGTAGGGATCAACTACCGTACGGACTACAGAAACACCATATGACCCTACTTTGATTTTCTCTGTATGACCCAACCACTTTTCCAACTGTACGTTGCCATTATCGTATAGGCTACATATTGACCTCACCATATGGACTTCCTTTGCTGGTCTCACTGTACAAACTTCCCTACACCGTATGACCACATCCCTTCCACCATTCGACCGTACAGTCTCATCATCTACCATACGGGCCACTTTACTGGCCAAACCGTACGTGTTAGACGCAAATGCTTGCACAGAGGTTTGTTTGGCCCAAGAACTTGACTAGGTGAGTTTGCAAATCATGAAAGGAACATTACAGTGGTACCTGTTTGCACAGTGGAGCAGTAGGATTGGTCTGAATTGCCGTCGTCTGAGTTCAATACATTACAATGGTATTAGAGCTGGTTATCTTGCCAGCCTGTTGGGATAATTGAGAGATTTTGGGATTTGCATCACACTATGGCACCCAACAGTGATGGAGAATGGTGGTTGAAGGCACTACAAAAGATTGGCAAAGTTGTAATGTCCCATTTTCTGGGCACATTATTTCATGCCATGTTGTTAGCCTTTTTATCATGGTCTAGTGGGCTAACAGAGGCTTGACAGTGCTCAAGGAGATTATTGGCCTAGGTGATTTTAGTTTCAGGCCAATCAGAGCAGTTTCCATAGGTTTCCAGGGTGCTTACTATTTATAGTAAGTCGACAGGGTTCAGAATTCTTGGCTTTTCAGTATTGAACTTAGAGTGTCTCGCCGAGAGCTTTCCGACAAGCTATCACACGATGTCATCCAAGCTCGTTTGATCCTCTGTTTTAATGCTGGAAGATTCCTCACTTTACTTATTATATCACTTTATAACTCAACGGCCATATTTATTTAAAAGTGACTTAAAGTGGAAATATAAAGAGACAGAGTGGGAATATGAAGAGACACAGTGGGGAAACTGAAGAGTCACAACTCCCCACTGTAGCCATAAGAGGAGGCTTGGAGTCTCATTGTGTATACTTCAGTTTTATGGATTTCATTTCTCGTTGAGAATTTGGGAAGCTTTAGCTTTCGAATTAGAATCCTGAGGACGGAAACCTTCAGACTTTCTTGGTGGATTGGACGGAAACCTAGTTCATCCAGGTGCAGATTCACATCAGAGTTCACCATTATTTTACAGGTTCTTGGTCATTCGATCTTCCTGTTATTTTCTGTATTTCAAATTGGATATTGTAATGCATGGTTATTGTATTGCTGTTGTATAATACAAACCATTTTTTGAGAAGTTTTATAAGATTATATTTGCTGGTTATTCAAATATATATATGTTGGTTATCTGCATGTTTCTATTTGTTTCAATCTACTTGAGATATATTTATGAAAAATCAGAGAATGGCCGATTAGGGTTATTTTAGTGGTATCAAAGCCATGCATCTTGACAGCTTGTGAGGTCCTCTTTCAGTAACGAATTTGCAAAGATTTTGTGATAAGAAGAATTTTTTGTAGTAGCAGTATTTATCAGAAAGAAGTTAATCGATTTGTGGAGGATTGATTTTTATTAGTCTGGTTATTGAATTCTTGGGATCACATCTACAACCTGGCATATTTGGGCACATAGGCATATATTTCGGCAGTCACCCTGTGTCTTAATGCGGGTCTTGTACCTCGAATTACCTGTGGTTCGTATCTGAACATGGTAGCGTGTATTGACCCCAACACGCATGATTGCTACGACAGATGCACTAGGCCTAGGAATCACTACTTCCCTGTCGCAGCACACAATCTTGGGAGTTTTTTGAAGTTAGGTGGTCATACACTTGTGACAACAACACTGGTGCGTATATGAATGCACAAGAGCGTCTAGAAAACTCCCCTTTGATGTTTTAACTCTTGGTTGAGTCTCAAGCTCTTGAGCTGGCGGTAGACTCCAATGCACGCGTGTCCAGTCATGCGCGCCTAGACTGCAAAAGTGGAAAGCAACTAAGTCGAGTAAGCTCACACAGTGACCCTGCAACTGACGTTGCCTTGCATTGACACCTAGCTACATACAACACAGTGATCGATTTGTGAGCGGCCAACAGTCGTTCTTAGTCGAGTGCGTGTTGGCTCTCTTCGCACATAGGTTGATGGATGAACCAGGAAGGCCGAAGGCAAATACAGGTATTGTCGACGAAGTATTAACTCTCACGACCGTCCAGAATAGTAGGAGTAACCAGCGCTCATCTCACGCATAGCTATGTGTAACATAGACACCTCTTGATGCGGGTAGCTTGGAGCTAACTCTGTAATAGGTCTTGCATTCACAGTTTGGATGGGCAAGCCATTACCCATCTAAGATGGTAGTGTTGCAGCATCTCGGGGCCAACACCAAGCATGGGTGGCCACTGTTGGGACAACCTTACACTCACGACTGGACTAAGTCGTAGTAAGAAGACTTATAGGATAGTAAAGAGGAAGCTCGGGTATCAGCTCAGAAGAGAATGACACTCTTGAGACCCAAATTGAGAGTCTCGACTCCATTGGGAGACCATAAGTGTAGCGTGCGACCTCCTGCAGTCACCTGGAAGTGCAGCTAACTCCTCAACAAACCACATTAACCAAATCTAAGGCGTAAAGAGGTACACCTGGAGCTGTAATCCTAATATATATAGACATTTAGTTATCTTTATGGATTTCTATGATGCCAGTTTGATAATCATTGTGTTATTTGTAGTAGTGGTCTTGAAATATTGAATTGAATACTCAGTTGATCTTTATTCACTGTTAGAACTATTATTGTCTAGAATTTATTTATGTATCTTGGAAATATTTATATATTGGTTAGCCACTTGAATGGCCATACTCTTCAAACACCATGCTACATACTCTTTGAGATAGTGACACAAGGGAGGATGGGGAGAGGGGCCAAAGGCATGCCCTAACTAGATCCACCTTGCAAAGATCACACACAGAAGCAACAACACACCAAAGTGAGCGAGAGAATGTAGAAATTTTCATATATTAAATCTATTGATTCATACATGTCAGGTTGTAAGGCCTTACCGGTTTAGGCTAGATATTACAATTAAGTACAAAAGTCCTCCAACATGCGAGGATCTGCCAACAATCTCTAATCTTCTAGCTTCTATCTTCTAACTTCTAACTGAACTGACCTCCAAACTCTAACCAAACAACTACATTTATACAAGAGGCTACCAAACAAGTCAGCCTTTAGATCCACCGTTAACGAAAGGATCGACCATATCTAGGTCCACACACTTCCCAATGATAGATACCATCATTAAATCCATGACCATAATTAAATGCAAGAGTCGTCCTCAACAGAAATAAAAAATAAACAACTCGATAAGCAAAGAAACCGAGCGCCAGACAAGAATCACCGAGCGCTAGGGAAATTCACTAAGTGCCAGAGAGATAACCAACCAACACTGGTGAACAAAGGAAACCGAGCAACACCAAACCAACTCGGTCAAAGAAGGAACCGAGCAACACAGGAAACTTCAAACATATTTTTGGTGACACAGGATTGCCAAGGACCCGAGATGCTCCTACATCAGACACTTGGGGTAATTTGAAAATAATTCTCCGAATCATGAAGTAGGTACGATCTGAGCTGCATCCAACTCAGATTGTGAAATCCATGAACTATCTTAAATTAGTCTATTCTTCCACTTTACTAGATATTCCATATACTATTTTCCTCTTGTACTTCTGCCAATTCTTTGCTCCAAAATCTACTCAACTTCTTCCATCTGTTTCTTAGGATAATCCATTGATACTATCATGTCTTCATCGGGTTCATGATACTCATACAAATCAACAATGTTGAAAATAGGTGATATATCCATGTCATCAGGTAACTCAATCTCATATGCATTTCTACTATCAAATTTCTTCAGTATCTTGCAAGGATGAAACTTCTTCATCTTTAGCTTTCCATATGTTCCAATAGGAAATCTACCTTTCTTCAAATGAACCATGACTTCATCATTGACTGCAAAAGTCTTACGTCTTCTTGATCTGTCAGCTCTATCTTTGTATTTCTGATTATTTTTCTCCAACTTATGTTTCACATCTTCATACAATGTCTTCATGTACTCAACAAACTTTATTCCTTCAGCACTTCTCTTTCTTTCATCAGCAATATCCCTCAAATCTGATATACCTCTCAGTTGTATGCCATTTACAATCTCAAAAGGTGTTTTTCCAGTACTCTTATTCACTGAATTATTGTATGCAAACTCTACTTGTGCCAACACAGAATCCCAATTACTCAGTGTGTCTCCAACTAAACATCTCAAAAGATTTCTCAAACTTCTATTCACAACTTTTGTCTGTCCATCAGTTTGTGGGTGAAATGTAGAATTATATTTCAACTCGGTGCCAAACTTTCTCCAAAGGGTCTTCCAAAAGTATCCAACAAATTTATTGTCTCAGTTAGAGATAATACTCCTCGATAATCCATGCAATCTGACAATTTCCTTAAAGAAAAGATCTGTTATATGTACTATATCTGATGTCTTTCTACAAGGTATAAAATGTGTCATTTTTTAAAATCTATCCACAACAACAAATATGGAATCATTACCTCTCACCGTCTTCGGTAAGCCAAGAACAAAATCCATGCTGATATCAATCCAAGGTTTCTCAGGAACAACAATCTAGTATTCTGACTTACTTCTTTTGCAACTTGATAAATTTCACAACTTTTCACAAATTTTTGAACATCCTTATACAACTGTGGCCAAAAGTATTTCTCCTTAAGCAAATTCAATGTTTTATCAACACCAAAATGTTCAGCCAAACCACTACTATGTTTCTCCTTTATCAAATTAGTTCTCATTGCTCCTCTCGGTATACACAACTGAATACCTTTAAACAACATAGCTTCTTGAATAAAATATTCTTCCCATTTAGTACTCGGTTGATCTTGAATAGGTGCTCTACACTTTCTCCACGGCTCATAAAAATCAGGATCAAATTCATAAGAATCTCTCATGTCATCCAAGCCAAGAACTTCAATTTTCATCTCGGTCATCAAAGATCTTCTTCTACTCAATGCCAACAACTCGGTTAGTGACTCCACTCTTATGCTTTATCACAAATGTATAACTCTGCAAATACTCAACCCATTTCATATGTCTCTGATTCAACTTATTCTGACTACCCAAATACTATAAAGCCTTATGATCGTTATACAACACAAATTCACTCCATATCAAATAATGTCTCCATTTCTTCAGTGCTTGAACAATAGCCTAGAATTATTGATCATAAATAGAATAATTCATTTTTGCATCATTCAAGTTTTCACTAAAAAAAGTAACAGGTTTACCTTCTTGACTCAATACATCTCCTATTGCACTTCCACTTGCATCACATTCTACTTGAAATACCTTATTGAAATTAAGTAATGCCAAAATAGGCAATTCAGCAACCTTCTGCTTCAGAGTCTCAAAAAATTTATTAGCTCAATGTGTCCGCTTGAATTCTCTTTTATCTCCTCTCATAGTCTCAGTCATAACATTACAAATTGAACTGAAATTCCTAATGAACTTTCGGTAAAAACTTTCCAAACCATGAAATGATCTTACCTCACTAGCATTCTCCAGTGTAGGCCAATTCAAAACAGCTTCAACCTTTTTAGGATACATCTTCAAACCATCAGCTGAAATCACAAATCCCAAATACACAATCTCCTCTTCCATGAATGAATACTTTTTCAGATTTATCAACAACTTTTCTTCTTTCAACCTCTATAATACTTGTTTAACATGTAACAAATGTTCTTCTCTGGTCTTACTGAATATCAAAATATCATCAAGGTATACAATCACAAACATACCCAAGAATTTCTTCAAAATTTCATTCATCAACCTCATAAAAGTACTCGGTGCATTAGTTAAACCAAAAGGCATAACCAACCACTCATACAAACCTTCTTTTGTCTTAAAAGCAGTCTTCCACTCATCACCTTCTCTGATTCTGATCTAATGATACCCACTTTTCAAATTAATTTTGGTAAAATACTTTGCTCCAGTGAAACTATCCATTATGTCATCCAATCTTGGTATAGGAAACTTATATTTCACTGTTATCTTGTTGATTGCTTTGGAATCAATATACATTTGCCATTCTCCATTCTTCTTAGGTGCCAATACAGCAGGTACTGCACAAGGACTCAAACTTTCTCTGATCAAACCTTTCTGCAACAATTCTTGAATCTGTCGGGTCAATCCCTGATTCTCGGTAGGTGTCAACCGATGTGGTGCCTTATTCAGTAAACTAGCTCCGGAGATTAGATCCATGCAATGATCAATGCTTCTCTTCGGTGGAAAACCATCAGGTACATTATCAAAAATGATTTCACTATACTCGGTGAGTAATTTATCAATCTCCTCAGGTATATGATCCTCTATTTTCTTACTCGGTTTGTTAGGAATCACAACAAAACATACATCATTCTTCTTCAAATCTTTAACAAACTTTCTTCCTTCCATCAAGCAAACTTTCACAGATGTGCAAACACTACTAACAGGTTCTTCAATCAAAGGTAACAACATTTGTCTTCTTCCATCAACCCAAATAGTATATTTATGTAATCTCCCATCATATATAGCATGTCCATCATATTGCCAAGGTCTACCCAACAAAATATGACAACAATCCATAGACATGATATCACATAACACCTTATCATAGTACTTTCCAATTCAAATTCACATAACATTGTTCACTTACCAAGAGTGTATGCTCATCTTTGATCCATAAAATTTGATAGGGCTTCAGATGTTCCAACCTTTTCAACTGCAACTTCATAACCATTTCCTCAGATGCCAGATTCTCCGAGCTACCACTGTCAATGATTACCTTCCAAACTTTGTCAGAAACTCTACATCTGGTCTTGAACAAACTTTTCCTTATCAAATCTTCCTTATTACTTTCACTCCAAAGTGCTCTCCTTATCATCAAGTTATTTTCCTTCTCAGGTTCATTCGGTGACTCTTCTTGCACCAAAGCATTTCTACTGCTACCGACCTTCTTACTTGCATGTGTACACTCAAATGATCTAAGTCCTTCTTCTCCACAATTGTAACAAGTTCCTCGGAAACCACATTTGTTATAACCACCTCGGTAATTACTACCTCTACCTCTAGATGAACTTTCACCTTTCCACTCAGCCTTGCCTTTATCCAGATTTGTCTTTTCAAGTTCAAATCTACTGTTTTCACCATAAGATTTAACTCTTCCTCTAGGGAATCTACCACCTCTACCTCTTTGTCTTTTCTCATGTCTCTTGTTCAATTTCTCCTCAGCTTTCAATGCAAATTGATAAGCCTCTTCAATGTTCTCCAATTTGACCAAACTGATTTCTTCTTGGATGGAAACTCTCAAACTATTCAGGTATCTAGCAATTCTTTCCACATCATCTTCATCATGTCCAGATCTGATATCTAATCTATAGAATTCCTCAGTATATTCTTTTATTGAGCTATCTTTCTATCTCAAACTTTGCATTCGCCTAACTAGGTTAATCTGATAATCACAAGGTAAGAACTTTCCTTTCAATTTATTCACCATTTTA
Source organism: Chamaecyparis obtusa (assembly GCA_027943335.1). Taxonomy (NCBI): domain Eukaryota; kingdom Viridiplantae; phylum Streptophyta; class Pinopsida; order Cupressales; family Cupressaceae; genus Chamaecyparis; species Chamaecyparis obtusa. Next base: position 1,186,210 of record BSBK01002521.1, on the reverse strand, counting down.
TTCCATACCTTGATTTTGTCTTTGCCTTTCCTCTTTCTGTCCAACTGCAGATGTTCCCACCACAAGGATGACTTTTCAACTTTGTGCTTGCAATTTTCACCTTCTTTTCCTCAGATACATTTTCATATTCAAAATACTTTTCCATCTCGGTGATCCAGTCCACCAATTCATCAGAATCCAATTTTCCACTATACTTAGGAGGATTAAAGTGTGGTGTAGACTTCAGATTTGTCAAAGCCTTCAACAGTCTTTCCTCACCTTGATACATCACCAGTGCAGGTTCTACATCACCTTGTTCTTCCTCAATTTCATCATCACTAACATCTTCAAGATGTCTTCCTCTTCTCTGGGCTGTTTCAACACATTCTAATCTAGCAGCAATTTGTCTCAACATGTCTTCCAATCCTGGATCCGCATCTCGCCTCCCACGAACCATCTTGAAACCCTTTGCAATTGTAGGCCAAATTGCAATCTACTACCCCACAACAAATCAACTAGGGTTTGACAAGAAGGAACCCTCAAACCTAGATTCACAAACCTAGATCCAGATCTAACTTGGCTCTGATACCACCTGACGGAAGGGAGGATGGGGAGAGGGGCCAAAGGCACGCCCTAACTAGATCCACCTTGCAGAGATCACACGGGGAAGCAACAACACACAAAAGTGAGAGAGTGCAAAAATTTTCATATATTAACTCCAATTTAATTCATACATGTCGGGTTGTAAGGCCTTCCCAGTTTAGGCCAGCTATTACAATTAAGTATAGAAGTCCTCCAACATGTGAGGATCTGCCAAAAATCTCTAATCTTCTAGCTTCTATCTTCTTACTTCTAACTAAACTGACCTCCAAACTCTAACCAAACAACTACATTTATACAAGAGGCTACCGAACAAGTCGGCCTTCAGATCCACCATCAACAAAAGGATCGACCAGATCTAGGTCCACATGCTTCCCAATGATAGATATCATCATTAAATCTGTGACTGTAATTAAATGCAATAGTCGGCCTCAACAGAAATCCAAAATAAACAACTCGGTAAGCAAGGAAACTGAGTGTCAGACAAGCATCACCGAGTGTCGAAGAGATAACCGACCAACACCGGTGAACAAAGGAAATCAAGCAACAATGAACCAACTCGGTCAAAGAAGGAACCGAGCAACACAGGAAACTTCAAACATATTTTTGGTGACACAGGATTGCTAAGGACCCAAGATGCTCCTGCATTAGATAGCCACATGGGCTAACTATTGTATACATTAGAGACGTTCTCACCAAGTTGAATATAACAGTACCATCAGCACGTGTCTTAGTCATTCAATATTCAGAACTTATAGAAAGTTCTTTAAATCTGGAAACTCATTCCTGTATGCTGGGAGTGTTCACTCGCATACATTTTTTCAGTTAACAGTGGTGTTATAAGAAGTGTTTATTTTGGGGAATGAATTTAATCTCTGCAGTCCTACATCACATGAATGGCATTTTTTTATTCTATGTTTGTCTTTGGAAACACATAAGTTAAGATTTGGTCAAAACAGTATGCACCTACCTCTGAACATTAGTAGACAAACAAGAATCCACATTGCATAAACAATTCAGATCTCCAATTCAGATACACAGAATTCTGGATATAGTTCCTTGAAGACAAGACTAGTACATTTTAATCTAACCCATTACTTGCTTAGTCTGAGAACAAACAAGTCCGTGCATAGCTTGTTCATTTACTTACAACCAACACAAATCGGAAATTTTATTGCAGAAATAACTTTTCATAGTTTCAGAAGTGATTCGGTCCCTTGTGTGAAATTTGGAGAAAATTAAATAATGAAATCATTGGAAAGCCCAATATTTTCTAAAGAATTCAATGACACATTTTACGATGTGTAGCTCAGAGATATTCGGAAAGAATTGAAGATAGGCAATGAGTTATGTTGCCTTGGATGGCAATTGGAGGAGCAAAAAATTATGAGAAGCGTGTTTGTCAAACTTGATGAGATAAATTCATATCTATCAAGGATAGATCCATCAGATTGCAGGCTTTTCAATTGGGCCATGCATCCTTCAATGGTTGCCTTGGCGCAACGTAGATTTATGAGTCATCCACTTCGAGATGTTAGGCTTGCAGTCGCCTCATGTCTTAGTGAAATCACTTTGATTACAACCCCTATTATTTCGTACACCAAACACATTTGGAGATAGGTGTTACAGCTGATTGTAGACAGTTTAGATGGGTTGAGATATGACAGAGATTATACCTTTGGTAAACAGGTAAAAATCTTGGAGTTAATGGCAAGCACTACAATTTTCAGTCACATGTTGAATCCAAGTTATGATAAAACGATTCAACAATTATTTCAATGTCTCATAAACAATTACAGGGAGCGTCATCCAAATGGGGTGAAGACATGCATAATGACTATCTTATCATCGATCTTAGATGAGGACTATGACATATGCAAACAATTGCAATCAGAATTGTTGGCAATATGGAGAGAAAGAATAAGGTACGCATCCATGGCATATGAGCTCTCAGCTGAATTAATTAAGCTCCAGGCTGAAAATTCATGAGTTCATTGACTGAAAATGAACGAGTATCATTAGGCTTACAGCTTGCAGGATCTCCGGTGATGGGCCAAGACCTAGTGAGTACAAGGCAGATTTGTTTCTTATGCCAGGAGGGTTGGTCACAGGGGCATGCTTGCAAGATTGATCAAGGGGAAGATATATTGCAGCCTAGTGATAAAGACATTACAGTTGTGACTACACCTCTTCTGAGACATAGTGGAGAGTGTTTAGAACTCTACTTTGGTGACTTGGTGGCTGAATTTGATAACTCCATGTTTATAGGTTGTGGTAACCAGTTTGAGACCTTTAGCGATTCATGTAATGAGGAATCATGTGACTTCTTTAGCAGCACTTTCCTCATACATTATACTAATATGGATGACCTATTTTGTAGTACATCCCAGGATAACACCGATGAAAAGTGTGCCTTAAAATGTCAGCTGAAAGTCACTGATGATGCCATTATTGCAGCCCTTGTTCGCCATGATAGCACTCACCAGATTATTGATGACCTATACAGGATAGCTCAGAGGGATAGAGGGAAAGACGACATAAGGATTGGATCCTATATGGCAGATTTACAGGGGGTCAAAACAGCCTTTGAGGATTGGAAATCAGAGTTCCTGAGTTTACTTACAAACCGTGACCACCTGTTACAGATTGTCGGGAAGTATGATGAGCAACTCAGGAATAAGGAGTATGAGGTCGATAAGCTCAATAAGGAGCTTAGTGCTACTTAGAGCACTTTGGAGCATACATGTATTGCTCTACAAGAGGCGAGAAATCAAATTGTGGTCTCTAGCCAGTACATGGAGCAGGATGAAAGGGATATGTCTGAATTCTTTCAGAAGGTGATTCAGAAGCTTGACAACATACAACAGACCAATGACTTGGACAGTTGTCCAAGAAGATCTTTGGGTCACCGAGAGTTTCTTGATGAGTTAAACCACTTTCAAACGGTGGATAACTCCTTGTTTGAGATGGGTGTCGAGTTGACTTTTGATAATCCCCTCTTTGAGATAGATGAGAGAGATACTTCCTATTCTCGGGATGAGGATGAGGTTGGTTGCAAGATATGGGACCCGAGTGTAGTTATTGGAGATGAGTCTTGGTCACCAAGTTGGAGTAGCAGAATGAGCTCAGTTGCTGAGCACTCCACAGACCTGGATGGACAGTTATGTCTTGTGGCATGATGGGTGATATGCCTTTCCTTGCACTACCTCTCGTGGTTGGTGAGATGTCTCATGTTGTTGAACATCCCTTGGTTCACTCCTCTTTTCACACAGGTGTGACTCCTCTACATTATCATAGCGATTTATCTAGAGCCTATGGTAATTCTATCACCACATATTTTAGGCATGATGACGATGATCAGGTAGAGTTTCTTCAGTACAGGGTTATCGAGCTTGGTATGATGGTTATGCTGGTTGGTGTGAATTTTTCACACGATAGTATACATTGTATGACTCTGGATATTGAGAGACAGTCATGGAATCTTTAAGCTGATTTAGGATTTCTAGTAGAGTTGCTCAATGCATTGCATGTTAGCCTTATTGCATGGGATGCATTTTGTTTTCCATTCCGCCCACCTATCGGGGACCTTCTTTTCTGATTAGTGGATAGGGGTGGGATGGATGATTGGTTGGGTACGCTCCCCTGCTTGCAAGTGGAAGCCTTGTCCGACAGTCTTGATAGCTTGCCTCTTCAGTGCAGTTCTTGGTTCGGGCTACAGATCAGAGGGGCAATGTTGTGGCAGTTGTACACTCCTGGTGTTTCACTCAGTGTGGGCATACAGCGTCATGATATTTCAGCTAGCTAGGGAGATGGATGCCCCTTTTGTTTATGGGATCCAGGAGGGACATACTCGTGGTTGGTTTCATTCTAGGAGCCGGTCGATTTGAGATTTGGGTTTCCCTGACATATGACCATAGAGGCACTGGTGATCCAAGTTCGAGTGAGGTTCTCAGTTGGGTTGAGGACTTTCTCATCGTGATGACACCACAAGGAAGGTTGGCATGATAGATCCTGTAGTGATTTGGGATCCTGCCATTAGATTGGTTGTTGTTTGGTTACTGTGTGAGTGGCTTCACAGGTCAAAGCATAATGTATGTTTTAGTTTCACATGACAGACTGGTGGAGCAGCTTCCCTGAGATTGGTTTGGGATCTAGGTATTATGATCACAACATGCAGATACCGATTGCTTGAGGGCAAGCAATCTCCTAGAAGGGATGATTTTTAATGTCCCCTTTTCGGGGCACATTATTTCATGTCGTGTCGTTAGCCTTTTTATCATGGTCCAGTGGGCTAATCGAGGCTTGGTAGTGCTCAGGGAGATAATTGCCCTAGGTGATTTCAGTTTCAGGCCAATCGGAGCAGTTTCCAGGGTACTTACTATTTATAGTAAGTCGACAGATTTTAAAATTTTTACCTTTTCAATAGTGGACTTGGAGCATCTCGCCGAGAGCTCTCCAGCAAGCTATCACATGTCGTCAGCCGAGCTCGTTTGATCCTCCATTTTAATACCGGAAGATTCCTCACTTTACTTATTATATCACTTTATATCTCAACGGTCATATTTATTTAAAAGTGACTTAAAGTGGAAATATAAAGAGACAGAGTGGGAATATGAAGAGACACAGTGGGGAAACTGAAGAGTCACATCTGCAGCCATAAGAGGAGGCTTGGAGTCTCATTGTGTATGCTTCAGTTTTATGAATTTTATTTCTCCTTGAGAATTCAGAAAGCTTCAACTTTCGAATCAGAATCACGAGGACGGAACCCTTCAGGCTTTCTCGGTGGACTGGATGAAAACCCAATTCATCCAAGTGTGGATTCACATTAGAGTTCGCCATTGTTTTACAGGCTCTTGGTCATCCAATCTTACTGTTATTTTCTGTATTTCAAATTGGATATTGTAATGCATGGTTATTGTATTGTTGTTGTATAATACAAACCATTTTCTAAGTTTTATAAAATTATATTTGTTGGTTATTCAAATATTTATCTGTTGGTTATCTACATGTTTCGATTTGTTTCAATCTACTTGAGATATATTTATGAAAAATCAGAGAATGGTCGGTTAGGGTCATTTCAAAAGAGCTCAGCGAGGGTATTGATCTTCCATTAGATAAATTGGAAGTATGTTTGTGTAAGGTGGACCAATTACCTTCAAGATTTATACAGAAGATCCTTTCTCTGATTAAGGATGCCTTAAGTCAACCTAGGTTTTTGAGACATCATGACAAGGAAATGAAGTTGGCAACTGCAACATGTATCAATGAGATTTTGAGAATCTAGGCTCCTAGAGAACCGTATGATGATAACACCATGATAGAGATATTGCATTTGATCGTTGATAGCTTTCAGAGCCTTGATGACTTCATTGGTGACCCTTTTGGTAGGAGATCTACAATATTGAAGAATTGTGCAAATGTCAAAGTAAGTAACCTCGTCTTAGATCTAGTGTTGCAAGACTTGATTCATGATATGTTTCATCACTTCTTGGTCATAATCAAGGAGTGTCATGATCAAAGTTCCTTGACTCGGACTCGCCCATGACTCGGCAGGGTCGACTCGACCCGTGACTCGACCCGTGACTCGACAACGACTCGGCTATGACTCGACAACGACTTGGCTATGACTCAGCGAAAAAAAATAGAGATTTTCTACAATTTAAAACTTGTTTCACGCACCCATTAATGAATAAAGCTTAAAAACACTATAACATCATCAAATAGAATCTAACTTGATCACATACATAAACATACATCCATCACATAAGTACAAACATAAATTGTAGCTGAAGGAAATAGAAAACACAGATATGTAGAATTATAAAATATAAAATATAAATGTTGTCAAATGTATATAAAATCCATGACATCAAATGTTCTCAAACATGTGTAAAGTTGTAAACAACAAAAATAGGTCTATGGTTCAGGCTCTAGGTCAGCCTCATCCTCAAAGTAGTATGTCTGCCTCCTGCAAATGCATCTAAGGTAGGTCCTGGATGACTGACAAACCATAGTCTCTGCCTGTGAGGTGCCACTCTAATAAACATCAGCTCCACGGGCAGCTGATCATGCTCTATCCTCCTCCTCTGCCATAGCCACAGCCTCAGTCTCTCTGTCTGTCTCGTCAACCCACTCATGGTCCTCCTCAGTGAAGATAGGATCAGTAGACTTGGTGAGCCACTCGGACTCTGGATCGATCTCTGCTAGAGTGATCAGAGAAGAGTCAGTGTCCAAAATCTATCTGGTCCTAAGACGAAGGTTGTAATAAACGAAGACAAGATTGTTCAACCTCTCCACAGACAGTCTATTACACCTCTTCGAGTGGATGTGCTCGAACATCAACCAATTGCACTCACATCCAAAAGCGTTGCATGGTTGACTCAAAATACGAATGGCAAGTTTTTGAAGGTTTGGGGTTGTACGCCCAAACATTTGCCACCATCTATCTAAAATAAGGAAAAAAAAAATCAGTCTCATTTCCAAATTCTAACTTTAAAGATAGATTATAAAATCAAAATGCATAAGCCATAAACTTAAGAGTTAATTTTAAGTTTAACATATATTTCTACTTAGCTGCAATGTTGTCCTAGACTCTTTGCACATCTTGCTTCCAAAAATCGCCCCTTGTGGATTATTATATGCATCTATCTCTTGCACTGTAGATGGAGTATAGGTAGACATCTTTTGCATCACTGTATATAGGCCACTAAGAAGCTCCTCATCTACCCTGAAGTTATCAAGGAAATGAAATGACAGATTAAAGAAATAAGTTGTTGCATGGATGGGCGTATGAAGCTAGTTTTGTCATCTCCTATAAATGATCTCCCAAATGGGGCCATACTTATCCTCAACTCCTTTATACTTGGATCTAATGGCCTCCTTGGCCCTATCCATGCCCTCATATAAGTAGCCCATAGAGGGCTTAATCCCATCAACAACTCCTAGGAGAACTACGAGGGGCTCAATGACCTGCATATAATGTTAAAAAAAAATTAGTTAAGTGACAAGTGTGCATTAAAAATTTAAAATAAAAAAATTGCAAACAAAACATAAATATTTTTACCTCCATGATCTCTTTACAAGGGGTCCAAAAACCTAGCTCATCAAAAATATAATTTGCCACTTCCCTACCCACAGTGGTCATATAATAGGATGAGGCAGTCCACTCCTCACCAACAAACATGCGTCTCAAAGCCGTCTGTGATGTCAACAAAGATTTCAGTGTGAGAAAATTGGAGGCAAATCTCATGATACCAAGACGAGCCAACTCCCTTTGCCTCGTGTATTGCCTCATCATGCTAAGGACCAATGCATGATTGTAGATAAACTTGCAAATATTTTTGGTCTTATCAACACATGATTTGATCCATTCAATCTTGCCAATATCCTCTAACATGAGGTCAAGGAAATGGGCTGCACATGGAGACCAAAAAAATTTCGGGTGCCTCTCTACCAAAAGTTTACCTGTAGCAATTTTAAATTAATTAGAAATTTAAAAGTGTTAAGAAAATCTTAAACAAATTCATAGATGCCTCTCCATCAAAACTTAAAAAGTTATAAGTTTACCCGTAGCAATATAACTTGTTGCATTATTAGTCCCCACTTGCACCACATTTTCTTCTCCCACCTCAAGTATAACTTCTTCAATAGACGCACATAAGTATGTGGCATTCTTCACATGTGAGGAAGCATCAATAGACTTCAAGAACATGGTGGTTCATGAATATAAAAAAAAAAATTATCAATTATCATGGATCAATAAAAAATTCAAAATTAAAATTAATTATTCAATGCATTTGGGGAAGTAGAATTCAATGAACAATCACCTCCGTTGGAAACAAGAAAATTTAGGAGTGTCCTATTCTTCATATCCGTCCAACCATCTGTCACGATGGTGGAACCCTTTTGCCTCCAAGAATTTTTGTGGTTCTCTAGCTCAAGTTGCATATCATTAACCACTTAACTCAACATTAATAGGGGCTTTAAAGCCTGCCTCACAAATGGTGACAGAATCTATCATACCTTGCCAATAAGGAGGCCTGTCACAAATAGATTACGATTAATCATTAGACAAAGCATAGTTCAACTTCAAACTATAAAATTTAAAATTTAATTTTAAACATAAAAAAATCAAATAAAAGAGAATTACCTGGCTGCAAGAAATGGAATGTTGCAAAAGTACCAAAATTTGCAAATTTATTTTTGGGCAGCATCATGGACCTCCTTGTTCCAACCCATGCTCTCAAGTGAGGGTTGTGCACTAGGAGTAGTGCGTGGCACAAAATAATTGTCCAACCTTGATTTTCGGACTCTAGGGCCAAGGGTAATATTGCCACTAGGTGCAGCAGTAGAAGCACTAGCACTAGGATAAAAGGGAGGCATGGAAGAACCCTCTCCAACACAACCTACAGATGTGGATGCAGATGCGGGTGTGGAGCCAATAACATTTATCTCTTCCCATTGCCTCTTTCTAGTTTCCTTTTCTTCAGCATATTTTCCTAACTGGACATAACAAAAACTAATTGCCTCAGGAGTTGCCAATGTACATGGGCCAACATCATTGCCAGGTATGCTGACAATATGGTGTTTAAGCCTATTGATGCCACCATGAAAAATTTCTTTACAAAACGTGCATTTTGTTTGGTTTCTTTGTCTACCGGGAAACTCTTCGGCATATTTCCAGCATTGGGAAGAATTAATGTTTTCAACTTTTCAAAACTTCAAATGTGGCTGCAATAAAATTATAAAAAAAAATTTTAAAAAATTAAAAACAATGGAAAACCATAAACATACAAGAAAAAATCAACAAAATCTAGAAAATTTAACACTTACCTCTTTCAAATGAGTTGAGAAGTCTTGGAACAGCTGCTATGAGCTCCTTGATGCTCTCAATGCAAACCTATGCTTCCCCAATCTTATTTTGTGGACTCCTTGATGCTCTTCTTCCCGACTGGTTGCAACCCTTTGGCCTCTATTTTTTCTTCCTCTCTCTTTTTCTCTCTTCTTCTCCTACAAAGCAACTACAATGCCTTTTAGGGCAAATAGAATAACACTTAAGGAAAATAAAAGTTAAAAAAAATAAGTGATTTTATATTTTTTTAAAGCCCAGCTCGGGCCTGCCACGGTGCGGGTCATGGGCCACAGACCTGGCGGGTCATGGCATGACCCACTGACTCGGTGAGTCATGCAGGTCATGACCCATGACCCGTCGGGTGACCTGGCTAGGTCAGGAAAACCCAGGAGGGCTGGCTCGGCCCGCAAGTCAGCATAACTCGCTTGACCCACGACAAGTCAGGGAACTCTAGTCATGATACTAAGGTTTCAGTTGCTATGGAGAGCCTTATGATTTTGTGCATGGAAGAGATGGATGAAATATCCCAACCTATCATATCTATGTTGTGGGTTGTTCGTAATCTAGAATGTGTCCCGTCTATGACAACATGTAGATTGGTCGATAATGTATTCAAGAATTGTGGAGAAAAACTAATATCTCATTTGCACAAGTGGGAGAAAGTAGATGACAACGATAAGGGTGATGCATTACACGAGGAGGGTGAAGGCATGATTACAAGGTTGCTCCAAGAGGATCTGCTAAATCTTGCTACTACATGTACATGCGGAGAAACCTACAAAATGAATTTGTTTGCATGGATTTTGCCAAGACAACCTAGACAGATCAAGGTGACATAAGCTCTGCCACTACTCCATTTCATGAGCTAGGTCTTCAGTTCGTTGAGTATGGAGCCCTTCCTTATGTGTAGCAAGCTATGTCCGTCGCCAAGGTTGTGTCCGTCGCTAAGGTTGTGTCCGTCCCCAAGGCTGTGTTTGTCATTGAGGCTTTGTTCGTCATCGAGGTTGTGTCTATCGCCGAGGCCTTGTTCGTCACCAATGCTATGTCCGTCATCAAGACTCTGTCCGTTGCCAAGGCCATGTCTTCCGCCAAGGCTCTATCTGCTGCCAAAGCTCTATCCATTGTCGAGGTTGTGTCCATTGCTGAGGCTGTTTGTCATCGAGGCCCTGTCTGTCGTCGAGGCTCTGTTAATCCCTATTGCCGTCGAGACTCTATCCACCGCCAAGGCTCTGTTCGCCGTCGAGGCTCTATCCCTTGCTAAGGTCCTATCTATCGTCGAGGCTCTGTCTGCCCCCAAAGCTCTATCCACTGTCGAGGTTGTGTCCATTGTTGAGGCTATGTCTGTTGTCGAGGCCCTGTCCGTCACCGAGGCTGTGTCCGCCGCCTAGGCTGTGTCTGTCGCAGAGGCCCTATCTGTCACCGAGGCTCTGTCCGTTGTCATCATCGTCGAGACTCTATCCGCCACCAAGGCTGTGTCCATCGCTAAGGCTCTGTTCGTCACCAAGGCCATGTCTATCATCGAGGCTCTTTTTGTTGCCAAGGTTGTGTCTGTTGTCGAGGCTCTGTCTGTCGCCGAGGCTATTTCCATCGTCGAGGCTGTGTCTCCTGCCGAGGCTGTGTCCATCGCCGAGGCTTTGTCCGCCGCCGAGGCTGTGCCTGTCGCCAAGGCTGTGTCTGTTGCCGAGGCTATGTCTGTCGCCGAGGCTCTATCCGTCGAGGCTTTGCTCGCCGACGATTTTCCCTCAGTCGAGGTTTTGTCTGCCGTCAAGGTTCTCTCCCTCGTCGTCGCCGTCGAGGTTGTGTCTGTCGCTGAGGTTATGTTTGTTGCCACCAAGACTCTATCCGTCATTGAGGCTGTGTCCAATGTCGACGCTGTGTCTGTCGCTAAGGCTGTGTCTGTCGCCGCCGAGACTCTATTTGCCGCCAAGGCTGTGTCCGTCACCAAGGCTCTGTCTGTCGTCGAGACTCTGTTTTTCACCGAGGTTCTCTTTGCTGCCATCGCCATCAAGACTCCGTTCGCCGCTGAGGTTGTCTAACGCCGAGGCTCCATCCGTCGTCAAGGCTCTCTCTGGCGTCGTTGTCGTGGTGTCCTTGTCTATGTCCCTTGCCATCGTTGTATCTATGGTTGGGGACATGGCCAAGTTCGTGTCAGCGTCAACGTCCGTGTGTGTGGCCATACCAGAAGAGACTGTTGAACATGATGGCATGAAAGATTTCATTGATTGTCAAAATCTATTGTGCTTTGTTTGTTTCGGATCTGGCAATTCTGAAACACCATCTTTGTATACATCTGCGAAATCTATTTGCATCTTTGGCATTAATATAGTTTGTGATATCGTGGATACTTGGTATTCATTGTTCTGGTGTCCGTAGCACTATTATTATTGAATCATAATTACTTCTGGTGTCATTGGTATTTGGCGACCGTCTACCTAACAAATCTGAAGTGCTATCATTATTTATTTGTGCGCGATCTCCTGCAATATAATTGTTATGTGGCGATTTATCTTTCTTGTGCGGATGCATGCAATACATCTTTGGTATTCACTTTTTGTGCAAATCGAATTCATCTTATTGGTGAACACTGCATTTTCGCAATGAAGGCTCCGTAATCATCTGGAGGCAAACTCCTTTCACCATAGGGATCAACTACTGTACGGACTACTGAAACACCGTATGACCCTACTTTGTTTTCCTTCATACGACCCCAGCACTTTTCCAACCGTATGCTGCCATTACCGTACGGGCTGCATATTGACCTCACCTTATGGATTTCCTCTGCTGGTCTCACTGTACATACTTCCCTACACCGTACGGCCACATCCCTTCCACCAATCGACCGTACAGTCCCATCATCTGTCATACGGGCCACTTTACTGGCCAAACCGTGCGTGTTAGACGCAACTGCTTGCACGGAGGTTTGTTTGGCCCAAGAACTTGACCACACGAGTTTGCAAATCACGATGGGAACATTATAGTGGTACCTGTGTACACAGTGGAGCAGTAGGATTGGTCTGAATTGTCGTCTTCTGAGTTTGGTACATTACAAAGTCTTTTCTTTTTCAAAAGTGAAACCCAAGGAGGATAGACACTTTGTCCTTGCACCCCATTGACATCCCCCCTCCTTGGGACATCCAATTTTTAGGAAGTGGGATAAAAAAGGTGGTTGTGTCCCTAGGGAACGCTAGTTATATACTTAAAATGAAAAATGAGATAAATATGATGGTTGTGAGTAAATAAGTAATAAGCCTGAAAACCACCTATAAAAAAGTTGGATTTTTGAGGTGACATTACATTTAACTTTTTAAAGTATGAGTAAGCCTCCTTAAATTTTAACACAATTGCATACAAAAATATTGTTTATAGAACATTTTGCACATAACATAAGAATGTGCAAAGCACATTCAAATTATGCCATGTCTAGTTATAATTTCCACTGTTTAATGATATTTAATCTTGGAGATCTTCAACCACCAAATAGCCGTGGGTGTGTAAAAATGGGCTCATGTACTTTCTACAATAACGGTTGTGTCATTTGCATAGTGTTTATTTGGAAAAAAAATATAGAAGTGATGGTGGAGGTGTAATTTGGTGCTGCATTTGGAGTTAGCAAAATTTCATCTACAAGGTGCCAATATTCAAACATTTAAAAACAAACGAAGCTGCATAACCCTCTGTCTCTTAAGTCTAAACCAAAACAAACACACCTAAGTGTGCTTGTGTCATGTACCAGTCACCTGCCTCTTAAGTCTGAAGCAATATAAACACACCTAATTGTGTTTGTGTCATGTACCAGTTACAGTTATCAATATTGGATATTAGTTTCCCACTGTACAAGGCAACTCCTTGCAATACAAAACATATATGGACCTTAACGTGTTAAAATATGAATGAAAATTTGATTATATGAAGCATAAAAAGGTTGATTACTACATCATGGTGATGAGCAAAGTCAATACTGTTAATCATATTTTATTGTTTCACCAAAGACTAATAAAACAGAATTTTCTCTATTCTACCATTATTTATCTCAGTTCATACGTATAATGATGTTTCTTTAGATAAGAATAAATATCCATATGGAATCCACAAGTTCAAATATACTAACGAATGATGATGGAAACAGTTAATGCAATTTTCAATATCGTTGCCTTTTAGTACAAGTGTCATAAGAAAATTTGAACTTTTTAGTAAAAACATGAAAAGAATTTGTGGCGAAGGATAAAACAAAATGCTAAGAATTAGCTTATGCTTTCATTATACAGTGGCTATACTCGTTATAATTTACAGCGCAATTGAACAAAGATTTTCTTAACAAATCTCATCTCTAGATGATTAGCAGCTAAATAGAACTAAATTCCTTGTGCTGAGATCAATTTGACGTATATAGTTTCTTTGTTCAAAGGGATAATTCATCCTCCAATACCACCTGTATTAAGGCCTACAAAAATGTTTCTCCTTCTATCAGGGATAGCCAAGGGAAGAGGACATGCCGGAGCCAATTAATTTCCAAAGAATACAAATACAGAAACTCGTGTGGGAAAAGTTCTAAAGAAGCAGATCAAGTTCCCACGTGTAGGAGTGTACATGTAACAGGCAATAGTTTGTGCATTTGATAAATTGACAGCACCGGTCCAGTGTAACTTTCTTGTGTTTTCCCAAACAATGTTCAAGAATTGTACTGACATTCTGAAGGTTTTTCTGTCATGCAGTGCTAAAATCTTTAAGAGATTCTTCTTCATCCTTCATGATTGCTTCAACATGCAGCAATGACTCAAGTGCATACTTGACAAAGGATTTTTGTATTGCCATCTCATCAAGTATCATAAGATTTGCATCTTTACATGCTTGCTCATCTGAAAAAGCAAGAGTCCACCTTCCATCAGACATCTGATTGGTTTTGTGTCTTCCACTTGCTGCTATTTTGGAGCCAAAGGAGGGCAAGTCTGCTCGAATTCGCAGATGTAACCACCTTGGATGGATTTCATCTACTTTTGGCTGTAAACAAAAGCAAAATAATATACTCTCAGAGCTAATTTATGGAGTAATGAAATCAACTGCCTGTTTCAAAATGATTTTTGCATTATAACTCATGAACATGGTCAAGCTATATTATAACATGACAAAGCTACTGTAGTCTTGCAATAGTGTAATCTTTTCAGCAACAGTTCAGATTTTGGAATTGATAATTTTAAGTTCATATTAAGGAGATGTTTAGATAAAAACTGAAATCTGTTAAACCTTCATAATTCTCAATAGAAGGAGTTCATTCTTTGAAATTTGATTATTTTTGTAAAGATAAATCCTAAATAACTCCTAAAAGCATTAACTTTTATGGAAAAATAAAAACAGATAGTAAGCTCCTCCAGCTTCAAAAAGGCTTCTTTTTGAAAGTACACAATAAATCACTATTCAACATCAAGCACAGGAAGAGAAATAATTTGAACATCAAGAGCCAAAGAACTAATTTTCATTATATCATTATCATCTCCTAAATATAGCCCCTAAGAAGGTCTATTTCCTTGGAAATATAATATTCTTTAAGATGAAGAAACTATTAAAATATCCAAAGGTTTAATCAATTATGAGGTCATAAATTAATTACCAAAACAAAAAGTGAAATGTGTTTCCCAAACAAATAATATAACACATTAATTCCATGGCTATTCCATCTATAGTTGCATTGACATATATTTATTTCTAAATCCCTATTGTCCACAAGTTCTATGCTTGCTTAAATTTTAGAGATGTAAGTACAACAATTATGACTGACTTCCAACACCTTAGAATACTTAAGCAAGTTTCCATATGACCACATCCATTCCTGCAACAATTGCATCATTTAAAGCATTACTCCAAAAATGCTACCACGCATATGAATGCTTACACAATCCCCAAAACCATAGTGCAAAACAAAACTATGTTTTATGTGGGAATTAATTCCAGAAAATATGAGTGGTGAAGAACAAGAACTATCCTTGTCAATGACTGATAATCCTTTGACATGCTGCATCTTATCTACTTGCAGTATGGTTTATATGCAAAATTTCAAGGAAGAGCATAACAAGTGAAAGAAATAACATTGCGTGGAAAAGGAGATCAACATATGCATTTTACGTTGGAGAAACCCAAAGTGGGAAAACTTCTATGTTTATTTGAATTTTACAGATGTAAGTACAACAAATATGACTGCCTTCTAAAGCCTTAGAATCCTTATATAAGTTTTCATGCCATGTCTACATCAATTGCATTCTTTAATGCACACTCCAAAAATGCTACCACACACATGAATACTTAAACAACCTCCAAATAGTGCAAGACGAAAGTATGCTTATGTGGGATTTAGTTCCAATAAATATAAGTTATGAAGAAAAAGAACTATTTTTGTCAATGACTGATCATCCTTTGACACAGCTGCATCTCACCCACTTGTTGTATGGATTATTAGTGTAATGTCCCCTTGTCCAAACTTATGAAGTTTGGAACTAATTCAATCAGAAGAGACTCCTTTCTATCAAATTTACACCCTCAATGAGCTTGGGCAGAAGCAATAGACTGGTTGCAAAGCAATGGAAGCTAACATGAATGGCGATGATCCTATTTCTTATATATTCTTACTATGGATGTATTTCTTGAACTGAAGTATTTAGTTATCCGTACTAATTGTTATTCCTTATATAACTTGATGTGTATGCAATGGAGGGCTTTACTCTTGGTCAAAGAGTGTGCGCTATTACTGGTATCTCTTCTATGGTTATGAGGATTATACTTCTGCTATCAATTATCTGCTCTAACTGTGTGCCTGATATAGTGTATTTGTTGATGGTGATAATCTGAAGTTAGGCTGCCATTGTGTTCAGATGTACGATTTAAAGGTTATGCAGTATTTATATTCCTATTTCCGATTTCAATCTCTGAGCCTCATGAGATCTAATGTTTTTCATTCCTTTCTGTTCCATTACTTACTTCTTTCCTATACGCACTTCTTCATAATTGGTTAATGAATTATTGACTATTTTATCATGATCACTGATTAATTAATATTTGGCTTGATCATTGCTCATATTATCATTACTGTACACAGCATGGTGGAGATTGCCGAATGTATTTACTTGTATTTGTATCTTTTTCCTTTATAATAATAATACAGTTGCAGAGAAATATGTTTTCAAGCTCCATACATTGAAGCATGTTTGATATGCTGCAATATTAATGCCTGGCATTGTCAAATCACTGTATTGATAATTTCATTTATCCACACAATCAGAATTACCCATATAAGGTTTGCATACCCATGTCGTGCTTATGAATAGTGAGATCAGTTTGGTCTCGAGAGAATGAATCTTTTCAACATATATTCTTCTTACTTCATTTAATACCTCCTATTCCCATTTCTGAGTGTATCCTCTTCTGTCGATGTTGATAAGGTAGTCTCCGCCCTGGGTTATGTTCCTTCACCCGTATGCCAACGATATTGAAAGGAAGTAAAAATTGTTCCTGGCGCATGTTCCTTCTTCCTGTCTGTGTATTCACTAGGTGGTCTCATGCCCTTTGGTATCCTGGTTCGATGCCTCCTATATTCTCCTCTTATTCGTTGATTTCCTCTTATCATCTCCCGTTCCTCCCCTTCCCTTGCGCAGATCCTTCCTTCTTACCCCATGTCCCCATGCGGCTGCTTAAGTGCAATTTGTGCTTAAATTTGAGCAGTTGGAGTGTTACCATGCCACTTTTTAATCACAGGAAAAGGATAATTTGGAATCTATCCCTACTTTTGTGGAGCAGCCACTGCTTGACGTTTAAAAATAAGCTTTGAAAAAAAGGGAGGGGCTGGAATAAGCAGTCGCTGCTTATTGAGAAAAATGACATATGGCTCCACAAGATATTTTCCCTCTTTTATGTCTCCTAATTTTTCTCAAAACATCTATCTACAAAAATTTTTATCAGAATTTCATTTAAACATTCTATTTTGGATATCTCCTAAGAAATAAGCAGTAAAAATCAGTAATCATGGGGCCACCAGCTCCATGAATTGCTGCTAGCAATGTTGAGCAGCAGCTGCTAGCCAAAATAAGCTTAGCAGCCGCATGGGGCCCTGCCCTTATACTTATATGTGAACAAGGATGGAAAACGACCTTGGTCGTGACCCTTCAAAATTGTCTATATAATTCATGATATAGTTTATATATATTTTAAGATATATATATGTTATTATATTTTGTTAATTATTTTATTTTGATTACAATATATTCAATATTATTATTATATTATATTATTATTAATTTATATTTTATTATCACTATTTATTGATTAATAATATTATTTATTTATAATATTATTATATTTATTTATTAATAATATTATTAATAATATGTTCTTCTATTATTATAATAATAATTTACTTAATTATATCATTTATTATTATGATTTAATTATAATTATATTTATTTTTAATTATTTAATTATTTAATCTTATATTCGATTCTTATTATCATTAAATTTTGCTATGGAAAGGGGACATTACAATTAGCGAAATTGCAAGGTATAGCCTAGAACAAGTGAAAGAAATAACATTGCATGGAAAAGAAGATCAATGTAAGCATATAACCTTGGATAAACTCAATGGGGAAAAACTTTGGCAAAGAATCAAATATCATCAAACTGTGCAAGCTTGCTCCCTTCATGAGGGACCTCAAGAACACCATTCTAACATCCTAATATTTGCACCATGTGAACTCTATGGCTAAGCATAGTCCTTGGAGTTCATGTATGTTGATCTGTGCAAACACATGTCAGCCAATCATGATGATGCCCAATTTTCTCCTTTTCATGCATGATTATTCTAAAAATGTGTGGATCTATTGCTTGATTAGCTAAGATCTTAGTTACCGGATTTGTACTGGCAGCCCCTGCATCCAATGCGGATGCGGATCCGGAGCCAAATGCGCATAAAGTGCATTTGGAGCGCATCCACAGACGTGGATGAGCACTCAAACAGCATTCGGAGCACATCTAGATAGAATCTGGGCCCCATAAGGAATTTTTCACTTAAAAAACAGATTTTAAAGTGTTTTATTTATATTTTTTTCCATAAACCCTAAAACGGTCCTTTACTTTGTTGAATATTTTTGAACTATCAATTGACATTTAATATTTATCTTTGACATTTGGCATTGATCAAAGATGAAGTATCATACTATCAAATGATTTAATTCTGTCTATTTCTTTAATTTTTTGTATTTATAGAAATTTATAATATATATATATATATATATATATATATATATATATAAACGTATCCAAACCCACATACCCAAACCCCAATTTTTTTTTGCCCGTATCCACATACTGGATACTCGTATCTGTATCCATATTGGTAACTTAGGCTAAGATCAAACTTTTTGAATAATTCAAAGCATTTTGGGCCCTTCTAGGATGGTCCTCTAGTCACCACCTTAAGTCAAGTCACTAAGATTGGGAGCAGGGGGTGTCAGATTTCCTAATAAGGTGTTTTCAAACTACCTTCAACAACATGTTATCAAAAAGATGGTTGATGACTACACAAACCTCAACAAAATGGTGTTGCTAAGATAGTTGATGACAACACACACCTCAACAAAATGGTGTTGCTAGAAAGTATAATCATACAATTGGAGACATGGTGTGATATATGTGAAAGGATGCATATTCTAGGCTGAAGCAGGTCATGTAGTTGTGTACTTATTGAATGAGGGACCC
The DNA here is from genome assembly GCA_027943335.1 of Chamaecyparis obtusa. Taxonomy (NCBI): domain Eukaryota; kingdom Viridiplantae; phylum Streptophyta; class Pinopsida; order Cupressales; family Cupressaceae; genus Chamaecyparis; species Chamaecyparis obtusa. Next base: position 1,167,045 of record BSBK01002521.1, on the reverse strand, counting down.
ATCAAAATGCTTAAAAACGTCACTCTTGAAGAAGCATGGACTAAGAAGAAGCCCTCAATTTTCACATTTGAGAGTGTTCAGGTGTACAACTTTCATGCATATCTACAAGGTGCAAAGGACAAAGCTGATGAAAAGTCCTTGAAATGTTTTTTGGGTATAGTTTAGAATCAAAGGTATATCAACTTGTGAATCTAGCTAGAAACAAGCTGTACATCAATAGGAATGTTTTTGATGAGAAAAAAGAATACAACACCTCTTCATCACTGTCACCTGTCAATCGCCAAACATCTAGAATTACTAAACCTGAAAATGAGGAACCTGATGACCCTAAACATGGAACAGAATAAGGTGAAGAAGCGAAAGAAGAAGCTATGTTTCCAATAAACAATTTTCCACCTCTATCTCCATGTCCATCGTCATCTTTTGTACACAGAATAATTCCTAAGTAGTATTATACCACAATGAAGGATGAAAGCTAGTTGTTGTAGATAAGTCATCCTTTGGGCCAAAGTCATGCAATAGGTCTCATGAGGAATTAAATTTGGATCCTATGTGCATAGTTAGTTAGAATTCCAAATCATAAATAGACAAGAAGGCTCTCAAGTCACCACCTTAGAAAGAGGTCATGGATGTAGGATATCAAGCATTTTGAGGAACAACACTTGGTAATTTGTTGATCTTAGTCTAGGGAAGAAAGCTATCGGATGTAAATGGATCTTCAAGATCAAATTCAAGGTAGACAATACAATTGACAAGATCAAATACAAATACAAAGCCTGACTTATGGCTAAAAGCTATGCTCAGAAAAAAGGCATTGACTATTAAGAAACCTTTGACCCCACTGCAAAAATAAAGACTATCCAAATGGTTTTCGCAATGATAGCGCATTTACTTGGCAGGTTCATCAGATAAATATCATGAGTGTCTTTCTAAATGGAGATCTTGAAGAAGTTGGCTTTACGACATAACATGGGGGGGTGTAATCAATGTGGACAACAAATAATAGCGTTAAGGAATGTAAAATCCCTCTATGGTCTAGAGCAGGTTCCTCAAGCTTTGTATATCAAGATCAATGAGCATCCCCTCCAACATTGGTTCACCAAGAATGCATATGATCCCAATATCTACCTTAAAGAGGAAGGGGGAGATTGTGATTTTTATTGAGGACAACAGATTGTAATATAGTTCATTGTTAAATTGTATCATGACAGTGCTGGCTGCATGGAGCATTGATGCCATAGTGATTGTCTTTGTGCATCGATCACCAGATAATTGGGAACCATGCTAAGGTTCATTTATTTTCTGAATATATTACAAAACTTATTTACATGAGACAAGATCTACCACCCCTTGTCTAACCACATATACCTAGTTATGAAGAATGTAGATGATTTGAAATAAGGAATATGACATAATCACATTAACAGGATAATTCATATTTGTATATCAGACATTGCTACCAAATCTATATCATCTTGCATATATTTATAACTTTATATTAGCAATAGTAGTTGATGAATCATATACCTTCCATAACTTGGTTTAAGAGCAAGCATTTGATAAAGTAAGAAGGAGAAGTTGAGGTAATTGTCCCAACTTTCCAAGTTAGCCAAAAAGGGGACAATACATACATGCACATCCATATACCTAAACATTAAGTCAAACTTATTAGAAAACATATTGGGACAAAGGCATGATGGGTCTGGCTGAAGCCTTTTCTCAACCAAGCCTAAGAGGGATCTAGACCACAAACAGTTGCCACCTTGTGAAATTAGGCGGAGGTTGTAAGGGGTGACTTCACTGAGTGAGTGCCTTCTTTTCCTAGGCCACAACAGTCCTACTAGAACATCCTCCTCACTAGCCTCCCGTGACTATGGACTTACACCTCAAGCCCTTTCCCTCTCAAGGTGGGTTTCAGACAGTTAAGAGACTTCACATTATTGTCATCAAGGCCATATGATTATCAGTAATAACATGTGACAATAAACATAAGCTTTATCATTATTCCTTTCATATATATACATAAACAATATATGCTTAATTACTGATAAGGAGGTTAGTCTAATAAAGATATCAAAGAATATAAATATATAACAGATCTGCATGAGGTTCACACTGCTGTAAGACCTCTTGGCTGTGTAGTATCAGTTTGTGATTTTCTTCAATAGTGTCTTTACTACTGTATGTTCTTTGATCCTTATCTCTGCTGTTTGTATTTACTTTTATTTCTCTTTCTTTGATAGTGCTGTATGTAATTTGACTGCCATGAAGACCACTCTTATTTATATTCTCTCCTCTCCTTCCTGATAAATGCCTTCCACAACTAAGGACTGCCAATATATATATCCTTTTGGAGAAACGAAGGAACACAACCCTTGCTGGGATCATGGCCTTTCTGAAGAGAGGCGCCTCTTCATCCAATTTAATTACTTAACTTGCTTCATTGCTAACAATTTTTAATGATAACAATTACCTTCTCCAAAAATTAGCGATTAAACTCTTTAAACAGCGATTGTGTTCTTAATGTAATTGGCAATTATAATTCAAAACCAAGAGTAACTACTGTTGCATTTTAATTGGTCCAGATAGAAAAATGTGAAAGCATGGTATTGCAGGGAGACATGAAAAATTGCACTAGGCATAAAAAACCAAATCATATGGGGGGTTTCTTGATTGAGTAATTTACAGGGCGGATATTGTGGTGGTTGATTGAATTCTTTTGCTTGTTTGTGTTTTTATGCAATGGAGAAATCTCAAATTTAATCTCCTAACTCCATATAATTATGCATCATGGAGAAAATAGATACACAAATGTCTCATAGGAAAGAGTTATCTTGCCTATCTAAAGGAAACAATTTCTCAACCTGCTAATCCTTATGAATTGACAAAGTGGGAGATCAATCATGAGAAAATGTTTGCATGTATTTGTTCATTAGTCTCTCTTGATTTGTAATTTCAAAAAGGTTTTGACCACATCCAAGATTGCATCTCCAAAATCAAGCAAATAAGAACATAGCTTAAACATTGCAACATAATCAAGGAAGATTTACAATTGATTCTTAATGTGTTATTCAAAGCTTGTTCCTAAGTATTCAATATTTGTTTCTCACTTTCATACACATCTGTTAATACCGACCAGTTTACTGAGAGGGGGGGGGGGTAAATCAGTAAGAACTAATTCTTTAATTTTAATACTTGTTTGAACAATATTCTTCTAAAAACAATCAAACATATGCAAGCATAAAAGTAAGTACACAGATCAACACGAGATATATACGTGGAAACCCTCGGTTAGAAGGAAAAAACCACGGTGAGACAGAGCTCACAACTTCACTACTGCAGAATGAAGGCGCCCTGTTAGGAGCTTACAAAGCACTTGTTAAAGTGCTACCCGGTTAAGGGATTTTACAGAAGATCTGTTAAGATTTGAACTCTGTTAGGAGCTGCCTGGTTATAGGACTTTGAACATCAAGAAGATGTTACCCTGTTAGGGGATTTTTACAACAAACCGATTAGGTCCACCCTAATGAAGGGATTTCAATTTGCTTTCACTACTGATAAAAGCAATGATCTGTTATGACACTAAATGTCTGATTAGATCATACCTCTTTCCCGGTTTGCTTGGTTGTTGATCTCTGCTACCTCTGTGTCTGTAGCTCTTCTCTCAGAAGATGTCTCTCCTCTGCTCTATGCAATCACCAATAATTAACAACTTTTCTTGCATCCTATGACCTATATTTATATTAGAGCTCATCGTTATGAAACCCTTAACTCATAGAACCGTCAGGCTGTAAACTCAACAAGAAAATCATGCAACTAGCAGTTAAGCCTTGCGTTCTGATTTGGAGTTTATCTTGCAAAACATGCACTGAAATAAAGCTAACTCCTGTTAAAAAGCTAACTCCACTTCTGAGCAGTGGATATCCCGTATAATCCGGTTCTAACTCAAACTGCTCCGCAAAACCCAGTGCGGATCTTTATGCAGTTTAGACCAGTGTAACCTTATTCGCGATTCAACTTTGTATGTACTCTGAGACCGATACTATGTACTTAAATCGGTCTACCAGTGTATTCCCTTTTCTTCAACTACTGGTGCATAAACCGTGGTTCTAGTCTATCGGTGCTTTCTAAGTAACGTGAGTGACCGGTGACCTTTTACCGGTGCATGGTGTTTGTGACTTTACACTAATGACAATCTTGAATTCCTAACAATCTTCCCCTTTGTCATTGGTGGCAAAAACTATACACAAAACCATACTCACTTGTGAAATTGTAGATGACAATCTATAGAACACTTCCCCTGTCTGAGTGCTCTGGTGACTGTTCTGCTTCGTTGCTCTCTTTCCTCTGTCTGCACTTCTTCTTATCTACTCTGTTTTTGTTTATCCTTCCTGCTCGCTCTCTTCTTTCCTCTGTTTTTCCTTTCTGCTCTGCTTCCCCTTTTTTGCCTCCATAGGACAAAGGGTGTGACATCTCTTAGATTTGAAGTTTTGTGAAGATGTCTTTGTATATTATTTTGGCAGATTGAAGGAATGGTGCCCATTGACCGGTTACATATTCTATGTTCTTTTGGGCTGCTTTCAAAGAAACAATGATGTTCTCCATATCTTCCATAGTTTTGTAAGCTGGTTCATTGATCAAAGCTTCTGTGGAGTTCTCCATTTGATTCATAATGTCAAAAGTTGGTGCCAAAAAATCTGAAATCCAATAATGTCTTGGATCCTCTTATTCTTTTCTTCAGCAAATTTTCTCAGTGTAAGAGTTAAACTTGTCATTTCTCTGCTGAAAGAAGTTGTAGTTTTGTTCTTTATATCAAACTGAGAGGACAGGGTTCTGATTTCCTCTGAGGCCTTCTCATATTTCTCTGATAAATCTTGCAAAAATACATCAAAGTTTGATGTCCTACTCATCAAACTTCTACCTCTTGAAGTTGTTGTTGGAGCATTTTTAGGTGGGTTGATACATTTACCTTGACATCTGCAACCTGTTTGTGCAATATCTCCACTCTTTTCTTCTCATAGTGGTCGATTGCCACTGTTTCTAGGTCTGTTAGATCCTCACCTATTGCTTGTGCCATAACTTCAAGCTGGTCGATGACCGGTTCATCTTCATCAACGTCAACGTCTGGAACAAAGTCGCACAATATGTTCTTGACAGTGGTCAGGACCATGTCCTGTTTTCTCTTGGTCAATTCCTTGAGCTGTCTAGTTGACATCTTGCTGATGTCTACCACTGTATTGGTGGCCTTACTCCTTTTAACTTCCTTCTCTTCAGCAAAAGACAACTTCCTCTTTGATGAGGAGCTTGGTATGTCATCTTGTACCTTTTGCCTTTGCTCTTGCTCCGGTTGAATTTTCTCAGTGTGCACTGGGATTTCTTCCTCTTGTCCCTTAAGCTTGTCCTCTCCTAGTTGAACCTCTGCATCTGGTAGAGCTTGTTCTACAGGTGGTTCTTCCTCAGTCTGAGCTTCTTGTTCCGGTTGCTTATTGACTACAGCATCTTGTTCTTGTTCTTCCTGTAGGATTTCTTCTTGTTGCTCCTTCTTAGCAGTATGAAGTTCTCCTAAGGGTATATCACTGTCAATCCCTTGCTCAACATTTACTTGTTCACCAACTGTGAACTCCTCTATCTAACCTTTTTCAATTCCGGTGGCAGGCTCTATAGCCGATGTGAGTCCAATCGGTGGTGCTTGCATTCGTTCAGATTGATCCTGAGGACCTAATTTATCCAATACACTGAAGTCATACTTATGCCAGTAGTCCAGAGTCGCTTTGTATACTTGATTCTCATATCCGTTCAATATCTCTGCAACTCTATCTGGTGTCTTTAGGTTCATGGATGCTTCTTCTAGTAGAAGCTTTATTCTTTCTTCACTGAGTCCAGGTCTGACCTTTAGCAATGTTTCCCTAGTGATTCTGGTGTTTGTACCTAGACCGGTTCTCCATTTTGTTTGTAGCCTATTGTTTAGTTCTGGTGGAAACTGGGACCTATAGTCCCTTGGAGTCCTGTGATAGTCCATAAAAGTTTCCACTATTACTACAATAACTGACTGTTTATCGTCTTCTTCTAATACACTGAACCACTTTGCAGCATTATCTACTAATCCGAAGTCCATTACTTCATCGACTATCTCATTAACTGTCATAGGTTTAGTGTTACCTTTACTTGGAGCGATGAGGACAACTGGTTCTGTGTTCTTTTCATCGGTGATGTCGATGACCGGTACTGTGGAGCTCTTTTCTCTAACGGGAGCTTCTGCTCCAAGCACTCCTTTGCCTTTACCAGTGTCAGGGACTGGTTGAACTGTGGCTCTTTGGCATTCTTCCTCAGCTTGCTGTTGCGCCTGAAGAAGTTTAGTCCACATCAATACTCCATCGTGCACTTTCTCGGCTTCCCCAATAAGCATGAGACTGATCCTCCTTTTTGTCGAGAAGTTTTGCTGATGTAGTTCAGCTTGTTCTGTGGCTTCCTCCATAGTGAGGTGATTTTGAACCTCTAGAAGAGCTCGTATCCTTAGCTCCTTTTCTCTACCATAGAAGCCTTCCACCGATCTTCAATAATTTGTAGAAGATCTTCAGGCAGGGTTGTGTGAAGTGCATTAGGATGTAGATTGAATTTATGAAGGCAGAATACAATTGCTTCTTCAATTTTTCTTTTGTCTTCATCATTTGCTAGTTGATATCTTCCCCTAACAGAACCCAAACCACCAAACTCTTTTAGTCCTGCCACAAATTCATCAATTGTGAGCCTTCTTCTCCTTGGTGGATCTTCCTTTACTGGTTTGCTTGAACCTCTCTTTCTTTTAATTAAAGGAACTGTATCTTTTGGATCTGTCTCCTCTTGTTTTGTTGCCTGAGCACTGGATACTTGTTCTGCTTTCTGCTTTCGAGCTTTGGGTTGCTCGGTGGCCGGTTTCCTCTTCGGTGTGGGGGTCCTCTTGTAGACATTCTTGATTGGTGTCCTCTTTGAGAGATTCTGAAGAATTTCAGTATACGTGCCAAACCGATTGGCGCCGAGATCCAGATTTGCATCATTTAAGGCATCAGCATATACCTTGGCAACTTTCGCAATGATCTCATATCCCAACTTAGGAGCATATACGTCTCTAGGTTCCACTGCTTGAATGATGCAATTGTCGGTAGTAACTAGAAAGCATACATCGCCCTTGTATAGGTCAACTATAGTTGACAACACCCTCTCTCTTTCGTGCATTTTTAATTGGAATGCTTCAAAATGTTCAATCATCGCATTGCTTAACTGGTCTCCCAGTTGATTGGCCATCTCAGTGATTTGATGCATGACTGGTTTATTGGTTCTCCAAGTCACTTTTTCGATACCTGGGAAGAAGTCCAAGTAGTAGAAGTTTAGGCACATCAGAAGGGTTTCATACTTCATGGATTTCTTTTTCACAACTCCAAGCTTCTTCATGTTTTCGAATATTTGGCTTTGAAGCATTGCACAGATGTCGTATTGGGCATTGTCATGCATTATCTAGTGTGCGGCGTGAATAGCTCCACCCGATATGCTCTTCAGATTGCTTGACTGATAAACCTGGTACCTAATAATAGCAGACGCAAAACGTACTCCATCATTCTCAATGTCGTTTACGGTCATAAGTCGACCCATCAGGTCTTGACTTAGTTTGTTGACGACAGCATTGGCAATGGTCCGCAAGGTTAGAGCTTCCCCTTTTTTGCTATATCCAGTTACTCTGTGGAGATCATCTTTGGTGATTTCATGACATGCACCTCGGGAGAGCCAGAAACCTGGTTCGTGAAGATGGCTCAGCACCAATCTGATTTGGTCTTCCTAGAAGATTGCTAGGTAGCATACTCCATTTATCAATCCGGATGATTCGAGCTTGGCATATTTGTCAAGAAGTTTTCCTTCTTCACACAGTGACAGGTACTCGCCTTGAATATATGTTTCACCCAATTCTTCCTGTTTGGCATGAATAAACGTCGTGACATCTTCAGTTAGAGGACTCCTTCTGGTACAGAAGAGAGCGCACCAGCCATGTCGTTCTCTCTATTTCGAACCGGCAAAATGTTGTATGCTGGCCAGTCCACCTGATCTCCCTTGATCAATTTTACTATAGCAGATGAGGCCATTCTTACTAACTGGTTGCTTGCAGAAAGTAGCTTAGATCGGTATTTACACAGTAATTCTCAGTGATCAAAGCACGAGAATGTTACTTAGCACAAGAATTCGTAAATCACAAAGTAAGAAAAGTAAGAACTTGTGAGTAATTCTCCTTTCTTTTAGAGGGTTAGGTTATAACGGTAATTACCAAACAATAACTATTCATTAAACGGCTACAGTAATAAATGCCTTACCTAACTTTTCTTTCCGTTTTTCCTTACCGATTGTCCAGCTTTATTGGTTGGGCAAACCCTGGTTTATTACTTCTTCCCGGTCTGGTTCTCCTTGTAGACTGAGTGAGTCCATTTCTCACCAGTCTTACCAAGAACGGTAGAGGATCTATCGGTTCCCTGTAGGCCTTCACGGCTCAGTTTGTAGAAGAGATATCACCATCTGTAGATGATGATTTTTCCTCAATCTTCTCCTCAGCGGAACTCTTCGATTCCTTTTTGAGCCAAATCTGTCTGACTGATTTTTCAGTCTTCTCTCCCTTGTTGATCTTGTCAACCGGTTTTGCCAGTTCTTTCTTTTTGTTGAACGACCAGTTCCTACAATCTTTTGCCAGGTGTCCAACTTTGTTGTAGTGATAGCAGACTATCCCGGTTGTCTTCCATGGGTTCACCCTTCTTGGATTGGGTGACTTTCTCCAAGAGTCATTGTGGCTGTGTGTTCCACAGTTTGCACAATTGGTTGTGCTTTGGTTCTTGTTTCTCTTGGTGAATACCGGTCTTGGAGACCTGAATGCCATGGTCTTTGATCTGTATTCTTCAGCCTTGTGTCCAAATTTGTTGCAGGCATAGCAGTAGCCTTTGAAACTTCCCCTGCTTCCACTAGATGCCGATGTGGGGCTGGACCAACATTCATTGGTCTTGTGGCCATTTTTACAACAGTTCTTGCAGTAGCTATTGTTGGGCCTTACCGGTGCTTTTTTGTAGTCATTTGCTTTATGACCTGGTTTCCCACAATGGTTGCAAGATATGTTAGAGGTCTTCTTGCTTTTATGTGCCAGCAGCTTCTTCTTCACTTTCTTGCTTGTCTGGGCTCCAGAAGATTCACCATTCTCTCTGGTGATATCACCGGTGAATCCAAGACCGGTTTGGTCTTTGTGTCGTCTTTGAGCTTTAAGTTGCTCATCGAGCTTGACCGAACTTTCATTGTATCTTCTCAGGGTTTCATTTCTTTCTTCAAGGACTTTCTTTTGTTCCTTGAGTTGATACACCTCAATCGCCAATCTCTTGCATGCATCATCCCTATCTTGCCATGCCTTGTGTATGCTGGCATTTTCCTGAGTGATACTTTGCATGTCCTCCTAAAATTGTAGAAGCATAAGTTCAGTTGCCCCTACAGTGTCCATTGCTCGGTCCCTTGCTTTCTCAGCGACAGTCAAAGACTTGACTGCTGTGTTCCTTTCATCTTCAGTTTTTCTCATTTTCTCAATCAGTTCAGTCATCCTTAGGGCATTCTCCTCTTGCTCCCTCTTAAGGTTGGAGATCTGATCGATCAAGATCTCACTCTTTTCCATGAGTTCAGAAACTGCCTCCTCAGCTTCATCAGATCCACTCTGCCCAGAGAGTTCATCAATGGTTTCATTGCTTTCATGCAACTGTAGAGCCAGTTCCTTTCTCTTTGCAAGTGATCTCCTCAGTCTATTTTTCAGAGAGGCAATAATGTCGTTGGCTTCCTCAAGTTGTTTCTGATACCGGTAACTCTCCATGATCTTTCTCTCAAGTTGTTAGACTTTGAAGTATAGAGAACCAAGGCTCTGATACCATTTGTTAATACCGACCGGTTTACTGAGAGGGGGGGGTGAATCAGTAAGAACTAATTCTTTACTTTTAATACTTGTTTGAACAATATTCTTCTAAAAACAATCAAAACTATGCAAGCATAAAAGTAAGTACACAGATCAACACGAGGTATATACGTGGAAACCCTCGGTTAGAAGGAAAAAACCACGATGAGACAGAGCTCACAACTTCACTACTACAGAATGAAGGCGCCTTGTTAGGAGCTTACAAAGCACTTGTTAAGGTGCTACTCGGTTAAGGGATTTTACAGAAGATCTATTAAGATCTGAACTCTATTAGGAGCTGCCTGGTTACAGGACTTTGAACATCAAGAAGATGTTACTCTGTTAGGGGATTTTTACAACAAACCGATTAGGTCCACCCTAATGAAGGGATTTCAATTTGCTTTCACTACTGATAAAAGCAATGATTTGTTATGACACTAAATGTCTGATTAGATCATACCTCTTTCCTGGTTTGTTTGGCTGTTGATCTCTGCTACCTTTGTGTCTGTAGCTCTTCTCTCAGAAGATGTCTCTCATTTGCTCTATGCAATCACCAATAATCAACAACAACTTTTCTTGTGTCCTATGACCTATATTTATATTAGAGTTCATTGTTATGAAACCCTTAACTCAGAACCGCCAGGCTGTAAACTCAACAAGAAAATCATGCAACTAGCAGTTAAGCCTTGCGTTCTGATCTGGAGTTTATCTTGCAAAACATGCATTGAAATAAAGCGAACTCCTGTTAAAAAGCTAACTCCACTTCTGAGCGGTGGATATCTCGTATAATCCGGTTCTAACTCAAACTGCTCTGCAAAATCCAGTGTGGATCTTTATGCAGTTTAGACCGGTGTAACCTTATTCCCATTTCAACTTTGTATGTACTCTGAAACTAGTACTATGTACTTAAATCGGTCTACCGGTGTATTCCCTTTTCTTCAACTACCGGTGCATAAATTGTGGTTCTAGTCTACCGGTGCTTTCTAAGTAACGTGAGTGACCGGTGACCTTTTACCAGTGCATGGTGTTTGTGACTTTACACTAATGACAATCTTGAATTGCTAACAATATCTTTCCATGGGAGAACCACATGTTGATCCTATATTTGATGATTGTGCAAATCTCCTAATCCAAGAAGAAACAAAATTAATCCAAATGGTTCTAACCAAGTCTTCTAAACCACAAGAACTAGTGGCTACTGAGCCTAAGGTACAAAAAGAATCAAGGAATCTTAATAAGAAGCAAGAAGAAAAAGAACAAGGTACATAAAGAATATAAATCCTCTCTCAAGGGAATCATCTAAGAAGGAAAAGCCTAAGAGTGCATATTGCAAGGAAACAGGGCATGATGAATATTAATGTTATTCAAAACAAATTGATGAGTTGAAGTATATTCTTAAGAAGAATCAGATCAATTTATCTGCAACAATGTCAAGGAGTTCATCACCTTCTTCATCAAAGGCAAAGAGACATAAGGGGAAAGCACCTTTTGTAGCTCAAAATTCTCATTTAGAGAGGTGGACACTTGATTCAGGAGACTCGCATCATATAGTTTCATCATAGAGTATGCTCTTCATTTTAATCTTGTTCACCACCACATATCCTAATGGTTGACAACACATATATCGTGTTTGTGGGAAGGGATTTATTGACATGGATGACAAAGCATTCAATGATGTTCTTTGTGTTCTTTCATTGTCAACCAATATCCTTTCTCTATTTCAAATCACACATGGTAGAGTAGGGAAGAATGTTGATTCCACACTAGATTCTGTCATCATTCGGATTCGCATAGCAGAGATATAGTTGCAATTGGGGAGGTTGATAATCAATCTCGAGTCTACACCTCACATTTTGCTCCTATGTTCCTTCAACTGATGTACGCATTACGGCTTCTAGTGTGGACACATTTGAAGAGATTCAATATGGTCATTTGAATATTCGAGTTCTTTCATCTTCTAAGGTTCTAGAGACATGTTAATATTCCATCTCGTTCATCTACTATTGCATTTTTTGACTTCTTGTGATATAGTGCATCAGGACTTACATTGTCTTTCAAATATGGTTAGTTTGGATGACCGTTTGACAAACATTGCAAGTTTGTTCATAGAGTCCCAAGTTTTAGATTGGGAGACACCATTAATCACATTCATCTTCACTTTGATGATGATGAATCCTATTGGTTGTTGTTGCACCAAAAGATTGAACTATTAATGCCCGATACAACCACCAAACTTATAGAGTCCATGGGAGGTGATTAAGTCATGTTGCGAACCCAAGCACCACACTACACATCACAATAAGACCAAGGGTGCACACCTTGCAACAATCCCCCGCACCCCGCCAACGCAAGCGCAGGATTCGAACCCGTGACCTAGACTTTGACACCAGTTGTAGGTTGTTGTTGCACCAAAAGATCGACCTATTGATGCTCGATACAACCACTAGACTTATATCCATGAAAGGCAGTTAAGCCATATCGCAAACCCAAGTGACACGTTGCACATCACAAGGAGACCAAGGGCACACACCTTGCAATAGATCCTTAATCAATTGACATGAGGGAACACTCTGTGATGTCCCCATTTGTCATCACTCTAGCATTGTAGTTAGCTTTAACTTTCTCAAAGAGCGCCAACCTTGTCAAAAGGGATGTTTGTTGTTGGAAGTGAGCTTAGTTCTTGAGGACTCATATGACACTTTCCAAAGTGAATTCTACCTTCTGGTGTTTTGTCGAAGATTCTTGGAGAGAGCGTCTATTTATAGAAAGACACCAATTGACCCTGATTTCATTATTCATCATCAATATCATTACAGTAAAGTCAGATTTTAATTCCAATGTTGTTTAGTGCTTTTCAAAATTTAGACAAATTATTGATTTTCAATTCAATTATTTCTCAAAGGCTGCATAATTTTATCAAATAATTCAAATAGAAATTTAGTGTAACAGCTCATTGGAAAGGGAATTAAATTTTTTAAGCCATGTATGCATGAAAACGGATCCTTGCTTATCAAATATAATCATTATTTCAAAAAACGGTCTTTTGGAGCAAAAAAGGGTTATTTTGTTGGAAAGTAAATTTAAAAATATATCTTCTAGAAAGTTTGGCGGAAAAAGTATAAAACAATATTTAGAGAACTCATTTGGTCATGTAGATTATTTTATTTCCCCTTGTGAAACCCTTGTGGTTCTGTGGGATTGAACTTGGTTCATCTCATCCTTTTGGAGGACAATATCCCTCTTGAAGAAGATTACCCACAGTGGAAAAAGATCCTCCTTGCTTAATATGGTATGACTCATTCAGAGTTACGATTTGTGCAAGAAAGATTTTGCTTGTAGATTTATCCAAAATCTATGCTTTGCTGAATGCTGAAGACTTGGAGCCATTTCATTGTTTGTCTGCTGAATGTTGTCAGTTGAGGTTGCTACAACTAAGGGCATATAAAATGAAGATTTGTGCCAAATAATATATTTGTGAGAATGTGACAAGAAGGGTAGAAGGTTTCTAGAGTATTCTATTGCTCTGAGTTTATTTTGTATTTCTTTCATCCCTCTATGCTTGGCCCCTTCACTTGTAGGTGTTTTTAATGGGTTACCTAAAAAAAACTTGAGGTGCGCTTATGTTTTTAGTTATCTCTACTATAAAGAAGAGCCAAAGATGAGGCATCATGGTGTAAGGAAGGTATTTTCTCCATTATAAGGCTGAAACGTGGACTTTGGGCATTCATTGTTGTTATTTCTTGGTGTGCAACTCCCTATATGTTTGAATGCTGCCTTTTTTAGAGGAGTTTGGGGTTCCAATACAATTTATTTGGAGTAAGGTAAAGCTAAAACTCCTTGATATTTCTGTTTGGAGGCGACTGAGAGTGTGAAGAGGTTGATTCCTTTGTATATTCGTCTACAACACTCTGATATTAAGTTTCAATAGCATAGATTTCCATGAAGCAACATACTATCAATGTAGGGCATCAACATTTGACATTGTAACATTGTAACATTGTTGTTGTAGACAAAACTTTGTAAAAGCAAGCATATCATTTGACAATCAATACATTGTTGGAGTTTGAGGTTAGATTGTCATTATTAGTTATCTCTTTAATGCATGCAAAGTGTTTGTTGAAATGTCTATGATATTTCTATTCATTGTGTATTTACTAGTTGAAACAAATATTGTCTCAAATTGAATTATGAATGATCCAATACCAAAATACATCAAAAATCATAACCATGAAAAGTGTTGAATGAAATTCCTGCATGATAGAAGATAGAAAAACTTTGTGGGTGCTGGAAAAAAATTGTTTTCAAATTCGAGGTGGACATTAATCACTTTGAACCCCTCCAAACCTCTTCTTCATTTTCTGCACGATCATTCCTCATTGGTTGGCATGAGTGTGGATAATTTTGAGCAGCATTTGGAGGTCTCTTTATCTTCAGAGTAGATATATTTGTCTTTGGATTATGCTCTGCATCTGTTTCTAGGAGTTAACGTCTTTGTTAGTGCAGCCTAAAACATCTAATTAGATGGTGGCAGCTCAAAGCATCAAAATGGAGACAATTGAGAAAGATTCAAAGCCATTACATTTCATCTATCTTCCCTTATCTTCCTTTCAAAAATGGGAAAACATCTTGTATACCATCTCGGTTTTGTTCCTTCCTAAGGAACATTGTTTGAACAGATTGGACCATCTTCAACATTCAATGTGTAATGTCCCCATTTTGAGCGTGCATTGGAGTTAGTGGATTTAGCCTATCATTGGGTCCTTGTAGGCTAATACTAGTGATTAGAGGACCCTGTTGTGGGTTTTGGCCCCTTTTTGAGGGGCTTACTATTTATAGTAAGTCAACTTATGGTTCTACTGAGCTCAAAGGATTTAGAGGAGTTATATGATGCTTTCAGATTTTATTTCCGGCTTCCGATTTGGACTCCAAGATTCTTGGAGGGAGCATCTATTTTTAGTAAGTCACCCCGTCAGGTTCATTCATCATCTTTCATCATCAGGATCACTCTTGTGCTGTCAGATTTTGATTCTGATGCTTCCTTTGTTGTTTTCGCAAGATGGGTGAGTTATGATTATTATTTAATTAAATCAGCTAAGGTTGCCATTTTTATTGGGAATGTATTATGGGCAACTTAGTGTTATAGCTCGTTGGAACCGGGTTGAGAAGTTTTAAATCCCGAGCTCATAAAACAAGGACCCTATGTGTCAGAATAGCATTATTTTAATAAAATGGTCATTTTCAGCATTGAAGTGAAGAGAAATATAATAGTTTATTATATTTCAAATGTGCACATAAAGCAAAGTCTTTTGTAAGTGAAAAGTGTGTGAGAGAAGATATCTTTTATTATAAAAGCAATGCTTTGGGCAAAAAGCAAGTCATTCTTGACTTATAAATTTTATAAAATTTGGTTGTGAAGAAGATGGCTAGGATTTGAGGACTGATTCCTCTCTTTTGGCAATTTGAATCATCACTGATTAATGGTGAATTTTGCAAATTGAATTCTGGAAATTCATACTGAATCTGTAAATGTAAATCTTGGTGCTGAGGTATACCAAGTTTGTGAAGATTTGAACAACTACAATAAAGATTGAGAGTTTATTAATCTGATTCGAAATCCTCCAAGTGTTCAATTTAATTGGAGAGCTGCGTTATCTTCCTAGAGGCTTGCGTCTCCATTCTAGAGGCCCACATTCCTTTCCTAGAGGCCTGCATAGCATTTCATGAGACCTGCATTTCATTACAAGCAGCTGCGATTTATATTTGGGAGGCTGCTAATTATTTTCTGAGGATTGCAAGGCTTCATAGTGGCTGCATACCATTTCTCATTGGCTGAGAAACATTTCCAACTTGCCACATTTCATGATAAGGTGCCAATTTGTATTTATTTATTGAAAAGTTGTTTAGACAATTTGCAAATTAATAAATTTGGTCTTTTCTGGTGAAGTTCTGAAGTTAGAATAAATTGTTATTTATTATTATTCAATTCTAGAGAGATTCAAAAGGTCAAATATTATCAAAACAAAACAAACTTGCAAGCAAATCCAAAAAATAAATATTATCTTCATCAAAGAGCCAGGCAGGCTCTTTACACAATGTCAAACATCTACAATCATTACAAGAGGCTCTACATTGAGGAGGGGCTGCATGTACTTTCTTCTCTCTTATGGTGGGTATATTTTCCTTGCATGGGATTTTGCCTGTATTATTATATTGAGAGAATTTTGTTTTCATCTCCTTTGGGGAAGAGTTGTGTCCCACTGGGTCTTCTTCTTTTCCCTGTTTGTGAGAGATTGCATTGCATTTCATTTGTACATGGGTACCTAACATGGCCTAGTAGCTAGGAGCCATCTTGTATTGTTTGTATTTGTGTACATTCTCCCTAAGTCACACTTAAGGGACATGTTAGTGTGAAAGAGGTGTTTTGCCTAGCTAGTTCATCACCTAAGCCCTAATCAAACATGTTACTTAAGTTTAATTAAGGTACACACCAGGTAGTTGTCACTTTATGTAACAAGTCATAAGATTAAGGCACATATCATAACCTTATGCAATCCTACGTTCACCTTGGCCTACATCACCAAAGGGTCTCCTTTGTAATCTCGGTTCATTTAATCAATCTATCATTTGCATCCTTTGATAGAATAATTTTTTTCTTTCATAGCTAATCTCTCTTGTTTTTTCATGAAGTCTCTAGATCTTGGGTGGCTACAATCTTTAGCCAAATCTTACATAGTATAGAGCATTCTATACCAACTCTTACACTAGGCAAGAAAGGTCCAAAGATAATGAAAAGTCTCTTATTATTTTGGTGTTATAATTAGACATGCAGAGTTAGAAAGTGAACTGCTCAAATGTGGTGATTTTTATGAGTAAACTGTGTCTAGTATGAGGATTTTTCTTACTTAGGAGGTTTGTTAACAACCAAATGTCTTTCCTAATGATTGTTAAAAATCTTTTACACTTCAGTAGAATTGAATCTATGCCCATAATTGAAATATTTAACAGGCCATATGTTTATACTTCTCAAGAAAGTTTGATCTCTAAAAGGTTGTTAAGTTGCCAATTTTCGTACCCCTATTCTTATCATTGAATACTACACTATAATATGCATGCTCTCAAACAAATCACAAAAAAGTTAATAAGAACAGAAAAAACTTCAAGCATGTCCTCCTAATGTTAATAAGGCCTCAACACAAACAAAAAAATGAATGAAATGGAAAGCATATGTGCCAGGATTGAACTTACTTTTAGGCCTGCTAATGGAGCATGTGCAATGACAACTCCAGACTGTGGTTTGGAACGAACTTCTTCTGCGAGAAGCAGCCATCCATGAGAACCCTTAACCACTGCTAACATGCAAACATGCATTTCCTTCCCCTCCTCAAATGCAATTCTGCAAGGAATTGCGTCACCTGGATTAACAATACAGACTTGAAATTTTCAGCGGATCCACATTGCAAATATATTCTAAGTGTTAATGATATAGAACTTTACAAATCAATGTACCAGGACAGGGTATTTATTTGTTAAAAACTCACCTAAACTCACTTCAACACCAACTTTTATAGCAACAAAATCAAGGCCAGCACATTTGGCTCTACGACTGGCAGGAAATTCTTTTATAAGATCCAATGGAGGAATTTGAGGAAATGTGCCTCTCAGCATTAAATTCACAACTTGATGAAAAAGTACAAACACCTGAAAATCAAATCTAGGACATCAGTGGAATTTTAACTGAGATGCAAACTATATGCATCCAATATCTAGGTATTATTCTCAAAAAAAAATTGAAAGAACATCAAGAAATGGTAATCTAGAAGTGTAATCATGTCCTTTGATGCATCTGAGAATTCCAAGACATAAATGCACTTCCACTAACTGCTTTTTGCTAGATTTTCTTGAGACCAATTACAATTTATAAACCAATTACATTTGATTAAATATATTGCAACTAATTACAACCTGCACAGCACCCAACATCCTTTCTCTAACAATAAATGAAGAGCAGCTGCCTGCAAGTGTAAATAAGCACAATTGTAAAATTTACAACACATCATTAAAATATACCTCAAAATATATTATAAGATATTTTTATGATAAGGATTAATCAAATCTTGTTAAGAAATTAGATTAGCATCAGTGAATTTCTTCTTTATAGTACCAACTTACCATTGGAAAGAACTTCCTGAGAATCAGGTAGGAGAAGGAATCTGATGTCCTTATGAAGTGCTGATATTTCTAGAGCTGTTAAGTAATTTAGATAAAAGACCTTGTTAATTCTTAAAAAAACACTATCAACAGCTATGAATTTTAATGGGATAATAGAAGCCTTAATACCTTTCTTGCAGTCTTTCCATTCAGCCAATAAAGCTTTCAGAATCAGATCGCTACATGAGTCATTGATTTCATTCAAAATGTTAAAAGACGCATTCTCATAAGCAGCCTGTAAGATAGGAAAAGGTAAAAATATTAAGAAATAGCAAGCTAAGGACAGAGCTTCCACATTAGGAAAAAAGTAAAACCCAATACTGGTTATATTGATAACTGTATGGTCTATATTTTATATAGACCACAGATAAAGCATATATGATGAGACGGTGTGATTGGCCTTGACAATTACCATTCCTTATAACACAATACCACTCCTAATGCATGTTACATAAAGTTGGTATATATGATAGAATAAATCAATAAATTATCATAAGAAAACAGCGTGGATTTGAGAACACTTTCTAGGAATGTGATGCGCATCCAACACGGCCAATGAAAAACCACATCTAAGGTTCAATTGAAACATAACCAAAACAAGAACTGTGTTGCACCTGCAGTCCCTACCAATGGCTGCAAGGCAAGAGAAGAATGTGTTAAGACAGAGAACTATTACAAGGAAAAACACAGTTGTGCCGTGCTCCCATCCTCATATCCTAATTGATCCCTAGTCAAGCTTGTACCCTGCCTTTACAGAGTTGGGTAAGCACAATGCTCACTTTGCCACAATTTGTTACAACTTTCTGCCTGTTCAAAGGGCAATTCAAATGTGCAGAAGAATAACTTAGGTTTAAGAGGAAATCAAATAGCTAGGGCAAATATAGTCTAAGACCACCTATTCAATGGGTGATTCAAATGTGCAGAAGAATAGCTTACCTTTAAGAGTAGATCCAATAGCTAGGCCAAATACAGTCTAAGATCAACAGCAAAAGAAGGCCTATTTCAAATCACATATCATCAACTAACCATAGGGTCTAACCTAATCATAACACACAATGCTCAATTTGATTGCACAGCCTAGAAGTTTAACCATGGGACATTTATGTGTGCTAGCAGTTAGTATACAATACAAAGCAATTGCAGTGCGTAGTGCTTAAACCAAAAGTGTGACTTCAAATTTTGGCTGCAAAGTCTTTTTTGTGCACTAATGGTTAATGAAAAGCTTACCCAAACCAAAATGCACAATGTTTATACTTCATATATGATTTCAAATTTTGGCCATTGATTTGAAATATAGATAGTTAAGTTTGATGGTATATTTTGAAATCCCAAAAAACATTTTATATGTCTCATATAAATATGTGCTGCTAGCACATACAGGCAGGTCTCTTATACTTAAAAACAATTGTCTAGAAGAGTAGAATACCCATGCCTTTGAATGTGGCATTTGACATGTTAGACAATTTTCATATTTATTCAGTAACAGATGCAGATTACATTACATATATGAAGAGTACATATTTATTTAAGCATTAGCAAGACGGTCCAAGCTACTTTCTATTTTGGGAGTGGCTAAAGCAGGGCCGGATGCTAAACTAAGTTTGGTTATTTTTACTTTGAGCACATGTTCCCTCCATTGGATTCCTTCCTCGTCTTTATTCACAATTAAATCAAGCTTTGAATTGTCAATTTTTTTATTTTATCATAAATAATTAAAACAAACAAAATCCAAAAATTGACAAATTAAACCTATTGTGTACGATGGCATTGAATATGGCATGTAACTACAAGTCAATCCATGACATGCGGCACATAGGTAGTGGGTGTAGTAGAAAGACTTTTCAATATGGGAGACTTGGTTTTGTTTAGTATACTGGTTATTAGTCTTAGCTCAGCAGCCACATGTTATGCACCATTGATCTTCTACTCAAAGGTGTCAAATGTTTATTCTTGTGTGTGACTGATTGCATGTAATGCTTTTCCAATAGCTAGGCCAAATGCAGTCTAATATTGCTTGTTCATTAGGTGATTCAGATGTGCAGAAGAATAACTTAGGTTTAAGAGTAGATCCAATAGTTACACGAAATACACTATAAAATCAACAGCAAAAGGTCCATATTAAAGCACATATAATCAACTGACCACAAGGTCTAACCCTAATCATAGCACACAATGCTCAATTTGATAGCGCAGCTTAAAATTTTTACCACTGGACCTTTTTTGTACACTAGCAATTAGCATACAATAGCAAGTTTTCAGTGCATAGTGCTTAAACCAAAAGTGCAACTTAAAATTTTGGCTACAAAGTCTTTTTTGTGCACTAATGGTTAATGACAAGCTAACCCTAACCACAATGCAAAAAGTTTAAACTTGATTTATGACTTCAAAGTTTGGTCTGTAATGAGCCCTGCTGGCTCTTGCTAAGAATTTGTTTTTATTTTTTTTGGAAGTTTTTGCAAATTTTGAAGTTTCTAGCACATATAGATAAGCAATTGAATTCTAATTTTAAAAAAAACACAATTCCAGTTTCATAATCCAAATTGCAACAATTCAATTATGCGAACATACAAATATATTGTTGTTTGATTATTAAAATTTCCAAGTCAAAGTGCACCTTTGCAAATATGCTAATGGCAGCCAGCAAGTGATTAAAAATCGCAGACCTCCTGGAAGTGAAACATAGCCTCCTTGGGGTTGACGTTGCCACTTAGAATGTTGACGCAGCCTCCTATGATTGTTATCACAGCTTCCTTGAATGATGATGCAGCTACTAAATAGTATTTCGCAGCCTTATAACTCCCCCACGTGAGTCAAAACAAGACACACCCGCATAAATATCTCCCATGGAAATCGCACCAGCACTAGGGGCCACAAAATGTACTGAAAATGCACAATAATGATCAATTTCGATTTACAACAGCACCGAAATTGCAATCAGTGTGATCAAAATTACTTCCCAGATACTCAGAACACAATTCACCACTTATTTCAGTGATTCAAAGTGCAAAAGGAGAGAAATCAGTCCTCACAAACCCTAGTTGAAAGAACTCTTCAGCAATTTCTCCAAACAATTAAAAAACAAAGCCAAGAATGAAGTTTGATTTCTCCATAGAGTCTTTTTTTTAATCATAAAAGAAGTGTAGCTTCTCCAATACACTTTTCACTTAAGAGGCTTCTTGGACACACTTACAAATTACAACACAAATGACAAAGTCATTTATTAAGATAAACTTAATAAACAACTTATAATATGAAGCTCCATCAAATAGACTCTATTATATGCTCATGACGCCCAACACCCTATGCCTCCACTGCACTGATCAAAATAGCAACCGCCCAAAATTGACTTACTATAAATAGCAAGTCTAACACAGAGACCATCAAATCCATTTGTCATCTCACGAGGGTCGCAATGATGAACTGACCATGCCTAGCTACAGGAACCTCCTAAAATGGGGACATTTCAATCCTCCCTCCCCAAGATTGCTTGTCCTCAAGCAATCGCAATCTGGGGTGCTGAAATATATCCTTAGGCTCCCAAGTGGCGTCCTCATTTGGAAGTCCCTGCCACTTCACCAGAAACTCTTTGATGATTTGCCAGCGCAAATGCCTCTCCCTAGTATCTAGAAAAGCCTCAGGGATCAACTCCAGTCTCCCCTCATCATCCAGTGGGGGTAAGGTGGAAGATGGGACAACTTGACAGCCCAACGCCTTCTTAAGGTGCGATACATGGAACACATTATGAACTTTGTTGTCCGCTGGCAAATCCAACTCATAAGCAACCTCACCCACGCATCTCACTACTCGAAAGGGACCATAATAACAAGGCTTGAGTTTCTTAGCTCCACTCTTCCTGATGGAAGACTGTCAGTAAGGCCGTAGCATCAAATAAACCATATCGCCCACCTGAAAGGAACGAGCAGTCCTCCTCTTATCAACATACTGCTTCTGCTGATTTTGTGCTCTTTGAATATTATCCCTCAGTGTCCTCATAATGTCCTGGCTATCTTGTAACAAATCACCTACACTGGGTACCCTACTGTCGTTGCACAACAAGTCCATGAAACTAGGGGGATCATACCCGTACAAAGCTCAGAATGGGGACATTTGAATAGTCATGTGGTGAGTGGAATTATAGCAATGCTCACATAAATGTACCCACTTCACCGAAGCCCGCTGCTGAGATGAAATATAATTCCGCAGATCGCCTTCCACCCACTTATTCACAATCTCAGTCTGACCATCAGTCTGAGGGTGGTAACTGGTACTCAGAGTCAACTCTGTCCCACATAACCTAAAACAATCCTGCCAAAAATGACTCATGAAACAGCTATCGCGGTCGCTCACAATAGTCTGGTGTAAACAATGCAATCTAGACACCTCTTGGAAGAATAGCTCTGCTATCTGAACAGCTGAATAAGTGGTGGTGATCGAAAAGAAGTGAGCATATTTGGTGAGTCGATCCACCGCCACAAAAATGCAATCCCTACCATGGGCTTTTAGCAAGCCCACAATGAAATCCATAGACAAACATTCCTTGGTCCACTTAGGAATGGGAAGTGGCTACAACAACCCTACAGGATAGGTATCCTCCTATTTGTTCTATTGACAAACAGAGCACTCTCTAACATACTGTGCACATCTAACTTCAAGCCCTTCCAAGGGAATCTCTCCTGAATCTGTGTATAGGTCTTGACGAACCCGGGATGTCCACCCAATAGCGAATCATGAAAGGCCCAAAGGATAATCTGTCTAACACTTGATCCTGGGACTAGATAGATCCTTCCCTTGTAAAAGATCAACTCATTTGCAAGGGTATAACTGCTATCCTATATGCTACCATCAACAATGCCAGCTGCCCACTGATCTCCAGCATACTTTGCTATGATCAAGTGTCTCCAATCCTCTGCTATTTCAGTAATCACGCATAAGTGGGGTCTCTGTGAAAGGGCATCAGTCACTACATTTTGAGTACCCTTGATGTAGGAGATATCCAAATCATGACTCTAGCTTACTAACCCACTTATGTTGTCTCTCATTCAGATCCTGCTGACCATTAAATGCTTCAAGCTATTGTGATCTATTTTAATACAAATTTACTGCCAACTAAGTACTGCCTGAATTTGGCCAAGGCATGCATAATGGCCAACATCTCCTTGTCATATCCATTGAATAATCTCTTAGGGCCCCTGAGCTTCCTGCTCTCAAATACTATGGGATGGTGATCCTGGGAAAGAACTGCTCCAATGCCCTCACCCGAGGCATCACAGTGCAACTCAAATTTAGCTTTTCATGCAGCTATGACTTGGTCAATGTTATACTTCATTTCTTGTAGAGAAATAATGAGGTTCTCCATGTCCTCAATTGTTTTGTAATCTAGCTCACTTAGAAGTGTGTCAGCACCTTTTGCTTCTTTCTGCATCATATCAAAAGTGGGAGCTATGTACAACTGAAATCCAATGAGATCTTGGATTCTCTTGGTATGCTCTTCAGATGCTTTTCTCAATGTGAGTGCTAAACTGGTAAGCTCACGACTGTACTCTATTGCTGAAGAGGTCAAAGGATTGAAACGTGTTGTTGTCTCTTTCAGTTCTTCTGTTGTCCGACAAGTTCTTTATGTGATATCCTTGACAAAATCTTAAAAATTTGATGTTTTTGTTATTAGTTTCCCTGCATCTTGAACCTGTTTCTTCAGTTCCCCGGTGCTGGTAGACACAATCGCTTTGATGGCAACAATCTAGTCATGTAAGATATTGATTCTTTTTGTTTCATAATGATCAATAGCTACGGCTTCTAGATCAGTTATGTCTTCTCCGATTGCCTGTGCTAGAATTTCTAGCTGATCTATTATTGGTTCTCATTCATCAATATCTACATCTGGAGCAAAATTGTACAGAATATTCTTTACATTATTTAGAACCATATCTTGTTTCTTTTGTGAGCAACTTGAGTTGCCTTGTTGACATTTTGTTGATGTCAATCAATGATTCCCCTATTTGTGGAGTTCTCATTTTCCCTTTCTTGGAATCAGGTTCTGCGGTGAAGGATAGCTTCCTTTTCAATGAAGAGGGGCTTGGTATATTTGCTAGTTGTTTCTATTTAGTGCCTTTTCTCCTGATTTGTGCTCTTCTTCTGGTTGATTCTCTTCTTCCACGTTTTCTTCTTGTTGCTTCTCTCCCTCTACCTTTTCTTCTTGTTGCTCTTCTTCTTCTCTATTGACCTCTTCGCCGACGTGTACGGTGACTTCGTCCTTCCAAGCGTTATCGGTGTCTTTTCCTTCAGCCGTCTTTGCTGATGATTCCCATGCTTCTTAGTCTTCCAGTCTTATTGGTGTAGCCTACTTACCGATTGTGGTCTGCTTGTCGGTTGTGTCCTCAACGGTTTTGTCCTGCTCACCAGTTGTGACTTTTGTATCATCACCTTTTTCCTTAGATACCTTAGTGTCCATTGATTTTTCTGGTAGGATTGTGTCCTTTGTCTATTGAACTTGAGATTTATTTTGTGGACTTGTTGAAAGAGGTGTCTCAGTAGAACCTATTCCGATGTCAATTTTTCTTGCCTTTTTGCTAGAGTGGTGAAATCATGATTTTTCCATAATTTCATTGTTTCTTCATAAACTTCTTGTTCTTAGCCATTTATGATTTTGGCCACTCTATCTCGAAAGTCCAGGTTCAATACTTCTGCTTCAATGAGAATCTTGATTTCTTCTTCATCTAGACCTGGTTCTACTTGTTCTAGAACCTAGAACTACCCTTATAATTTTTGCATCTTTGGCTACTCCTCTCCATTCTGTTAGGAGCCTTTTATTAAGTTCAACTAGGAAAATGGATCTATAATCCTTGGGTCCCCAGTTGAACTCAACAAAACTTTCTTATAGGGCTAGTTCTATTTCAGCCTTATCATCAACGCCTCAGGCACTAAACCATTTTGCAACATTACTAACCTTACCAAAATCTAAGATTTCATCATCTAGATCATCAACAGTAAGTGTTTTAGCCTTACCTTTTACTGGAGATGCTAGAATAGTTGGTGGAGTTAGATCACCACCAATGCCTTCAATGATGTTCACAATAACCAGTTCGTTTGTTGGCTTTTGGTAGAGAGGTGTGTCTATGCCCAGAATGCCTTTGCCTCTCCCAATGTCCTTTTCTGGTTTGAACAAGGACTTCTGACATTCAGCTTTAGTCTTGTGTTGCTTCTCTAGTATGTTTTTCCAGATGACAACTCCTTCCTCATGAACCTCTTCAACTTCTCCAATTAATACTTGACCAATCCTTTTTCTGATCTGAAAATTTTGTTTATGAGCATCTACCTGATTGGTTGCTTCTTCAAGGCTTAAGTGGCTTTGCACCTCCAATATTGCCTTGATTCTGAGCTCTTTCTCTTTTGCTATTGAGGATTTCCACCTTCCTTCAATAAGCTCATGTAGTTCTGCAGGAATCAAGCCATGAATCTCGGTAGGCATTCTCTTGAATTTGTATAGGTTGTACACTACAACATCTTCGATTTTCCTTCTGTCTTCATGAATAGACAAATTATATCTTCTCTCAACCGATGCCGTCCCACCTGTAGTCTTTATGCCTTCAACCATTTCATCAATGGTTGCCCTTCTTGATTTTGGTTCTTCCTTTACTGGTTTCCGAGTCTTCTTTCTTCTTATATAAGTGGCGGTTTGCTCTGTCTCAGTTTCTTCTAAGTCTACTTCTTAAGATTGCTCTATTGTGAACGACTGCGCCTTCTTCCTTTGAACTTTAGGTTCTGGTATAGTTACCTTTCTTTTCTTTGGTGTCGGTGACCGTTTGGAAACTTTTGCAATTACCTTCTTCCCTATCTTTGAAGGGTCACTCTTCTTCAAATTTGCACTTATCTCAACACAAATGCCAAACCGGTTGGCTGAAAGGTCTAGGTTGCTCTCCTAAAGTGCCTCAACATATGCTTTGGCTGTCTTTGATGATATTTCGTAACCTAGCTCCGGTACAAATTATGTTCTTGGCTCAACAACCTGGATTATACAGTGATCAGTGCTTACAAGGAAACAAACATCATCCTTGTATTCGTTTACAATTGAAGATGGGATCCTTTCCCTTTCATGCATTTTAGATTGAAAATCTTGGAAGTAATCTAAAATAACCTTATTAAAGTGATTTCCTAGGTTATTGATCATTTCTCCTATTTGGACCATGACCGGTCTATTTGTTACCCATGTAACATTTCCCACCCCTGGAAAGAACTTTTGATAATAGAAGAAAAGACATACAATTAGCGTTCCATACTTCAAGAATTTCTTCTTTACCATTCCGAGCTTCTTCATATTTTCAAAGATTTGACTTCTCAACATAGCGCATAGGTCATATTAGGCTTTGTCGTGCATGATTCTGTGAGCTGCATGAATAGATCGTCCAAGTATGCTGTTGAGACAACTCGATTGATAGATTTTGTAACCAATCACCGCAACAGCAAACCGAACACCTTCATCTTCAATATCTGTTACAGTCATCATGCGACTGTCATACCTAGACTTTGTGAGTTAGGTGACTTCACTGTTGGAAATCGTTCTCAGGGTAAGGGCTTCCCCAATGGAACTGAACCCTGTCACTCTCCTCAGGTCTTCCTTTGTAATAGGTGTAACAACACCCTTTCCCAACCACATACCAGGATCATGTACTCGACTGAGTAGCATTCGAATCCACTCGGGTTAAAACACGGTAGGGTATTTAACACCATTGCTCAATCTAGTCGTTTCGAGTCGAGCATAATTTTCCTTCAGCTTCCCGTCCTTGCAGAGCCCTAGAAATTCGCTCTGAATGAAAGTTTCACCCAACTCCTCTTGTTTACAGTGGATGAAGGCAGTTACATCTTCAGTTAATAGCACGCCATTTGGTATTGATGATAGGGCACCAACAATATCATTTGACCTGTTTTGAACTTGCATTACATTATATTCAGGTCGATCTTGTTGATTGATGTCAATAAGGGTTGCAACAGATGATGATGATGCCATTTTGTTGGTAAGAGAATACACACAACTCTGTTGATTTCGTGGGATTTGAACAAAAAAGATCGTGATTACAGATAGATGGATTACTCAAGCTAAAGAAAATTTTACAGAAAAAGTAAAGTAAAATGAAATGAGTAATACGCTTTCCCTATTATATCCTCGGGCTCCAACGGTAATTAGTAAACGGTAACATTTTCTTAACGGTTATCGCATTTATTAGCCTTACCGGTTTTTACCTAAGTTCACCTTTGTCAACCGGTTCATCAATAAATTATAATCAATGATTTACCTATTTTACCGCAACATCCTCGGTTGATACTTCAACCGTGTTACATTAGCCTATCATCGACAAGGTAATTAACCAGCGCACACTGCATACTCCTTTGACCGGTTCTTTGGTCTTAGATTGGTGATTGCTTCTCAGTAACAACTTCCACTTAGAGTAAATCTCACAAGTTACTCCGAGGACAGTAGCCTTTCTACCTATTCCTCCTTAAGCCCTGATGGCTTAATTTGATGAAGAGGTATCATCATCGGTAGATGATGACTTTGTCTCTGATTTTTCTCCTTCAGAGCTCTTTGTCCTTTTTTGACCATATCTTCTTCACTTCTTTCTTGGTCTCTTCAATTATGTTTCCCTTTTGATTGGGAGTCTTGTTTCTCTTGACCGATTTTACTTGTCCTTTTCCTTTGTTTATTGACCGGTTCCTGCAATCTCTGGCAAGATGCCCAATCTTGTTACAATAGTAACAAGTCAACCCGATTCCTCTCCATGGATTTACTCTTTTTCCTATGTCCATCGGTACATGGCACTTAGTAGCTCTATGCCCTGATTGTCCACACGAAGCACACATAGACGTGCCCCAGTTTGCGTTCATGTTATGGAATACCGGTATCGATGCAAATTTGAATGCCATGGTTGTAGACCTACACTCTTCATCCTTATGTCCAAATTTATTGCATGCATAGCAAGTCTTTAAAGATTCCTTTGCTTCCACTGGACACACTGTTTGATCGTGACCTGCATTCAAAGGTCCTATGTCCATACTTATAACCGTTATTGCAGTAACTGTTGGCAGTGAAGGGTTTCACCAATGCATTCCTACAATCATTCGACTTATGACCCAGTTTGCCACAATGTTTGGAAGACGATTTGGAGAGTCTCTTACCTTTTTCTCCAGCTGGTTTCTTCTTGTCCTCCTTGATTCCTTTGAGATTTGAGGACTCACTGGTTTCTTTGGTGCATTGGTCGTTGTAACCAAGTCCTGTGGGGTGCTTGTGCCTTCTCTGAGATTTCAGTTGCTCATCCAGCTTCTCAGAACTCTCATTGTATTTTCTGAGATTATCATCTCTCCTCAACAGTTTTCAACTGCAATTTTAGTTTTTCAACTTCAACGACCATTTCTCTACTTGCTTCATCTTTATCATGCAAGTGTTCATGCATGATGACATTTTCCTGAGTTATGCCCTACATGTCTGCTTGTAGTTGCAGTATGAGTGCATCGCTCTCTCTTAGAGCATCTTCAGCTAAGTTCGTCTCTCTCAGCAATCTGTAGTGCTTCTTTAGCACTATTTTTCTCATCCTCGGCTTTTCTGCTTGCTTCGATGAGTTCAGTCATTCTCAATGCATGACCTTCCTGTTCTCTTTTCAAATTAGAGATTTGATCAGTCAGGTTCTGGTTTCTCTCCATGAGTTCAGAAACTGCTTCATCTGAACTAATCTGTTCAGATAGTTCATCTATTGTGTCCTGACTTTCACTCAACTACAAAGCCGGTTCTTTTCTCTTGGCAAGAGATCTTAGTTTGTTTTCAAGAGAAGCAATCATTTCATTTGCTTCCTCTAACTGCTTCTGATACTGGTAACCCTCCATGATCGTTACTCAAGCGGTTAAGCTTCTTTACCTAAGAACTTGGCTTTGATACCAATTGTTAATCCTAACCCGTGACTGACAAGGGGGTGAATCAATCAACTCAACTTATTTATCTTTTTATCCTATTAAACTGAATACAGCTATTGTGTGATAATGAAAATGTAATGCATGTTTAAGTAACTTGAACAAAAATCACATACATAAGCTAACACAGGATTTCTACGTGGAAACCCTCTGTTAGAGGGAGAAAAACACGATGGGACAAAACCCATAATCTTCACTACTACAGTAATAAAGTTGTCTTGTTAAAGGCTTACAAAAGAACTTGTTAGAGTGCTACCCTGTGAAGGGATTTGATATAGATCGGTTAAGATCTTGACCCTGTTAGGAGTCGCCTCACTAGAGGACTTAAGAAAATCAATCAAGATGTCCCTCAGTTAAGGGATTTATATAATGGAACTTGTTAGGGTTCACCTTGATAAAGGGATTTTTACGAGCTTCACACAATACGAAAAATGATCTTTTGTAGACACTTAATCTGTCGTTCAGATCATACCTGTTCTATTCCTCGCTCGGCTTGGTTATTCAATCTCTGTCATTCACTCTTGGTGATTGTATCCCTTCTCAGAAGACTCAGCTCTTCTGCTCTGTTATCTCTCTACACACTTGATTTCTCCAACCGCATTTTTCTTTTTGCATGATGACCCACATATATAAATGATTCTCATATTACTCAATAAAATTGTGGTGCCAAGCAATAAATCCTTCGAAATCACCGCTAATCTGGAAAGCATTCCAAAAATCTTGCATGCAAAATTCTAGTTCAAGCCAAAACGCTTGCACACAGAACTCCAATTCATCCCAAAATGCTCGCATACAAAACTTCAGTTCATCCCAAAATGCTCCGCAAAAACTGGATCGGATTCCCATTAAAGCCGTATAGGAAATCATATAAGCATGGACCGGTAGGTCTGATACTGTTGTGTGGAAACAGGTGTGTTGTCGTTTGATTCATCTGCCTTCTATGGTTTTCTACTAGACCGGTTGGCCAAGACCAATATTGTCATGACCGGTGTAATTACACAATTTACTTAGCAAGTTTGATGGTTGTCAATTACCACTACTGCACCAATTCACCACTGCTGCTCTCACATAAAGACCGGTGTGTTTGATGTTTGCCAATGATGGCAACTAAGCATAAATGCCAACAACCTCTCTATCAATATCAGAACTAGTGCCAGCATCGCTATTATCTGTACCAGTTGAACCTTCTGAACCACCAGCACCGTTGTCACCAAGGCTACCAAACTATATCTTAGCCTCTCCATCACTAGGTGGAGAATTATGACCTCTGCGGGTGTAGTGCACACCAGGCCTGAATCTTTGTGCCATGTTGAACCCCAATTCCCTTGAGGCTGGTAGGAAACCACTCTAATACCACTATAATGAGCCCTACTGGCTCTTGCTAAGAATTTATTACTTTTTTGTTTTTTGGAAGTTATTGCAAATTTTGAAGTTTCTGACACATAGATATGCAATTGAATTCTAATTTAAAAGGAAAACACAATTCTAGTTCTTAATCCAAATTGCAACAATTCAATTAAGCGAACATACAAATATATTGTTGTTTGATTATTAAAATTTCTGAGTCAAAGTGCACCTTTGCAAATATGCTAATGGCGGCCAGCAAGTGATTAAAAATTGCAGCCCTCCTAGAAATGAAACATAGCCTCCTTGGGGTTGATGTTGCCACTTAGAATGTTGACGCAGCCTCCTATGATTGTTATCGCAGCTTCCTCGAATGATGACACAGCCACTAAATAGTATTTCGCAGCCTTATAACTCCCCCACATGAGTCACAACAACACACACCTGCATAAATATCTCCCACGTGAGCCACAAGGGAAATCGCACCAGCACTAGAGGCCACGAAATGTACTGAAAATGCACAATAATGATCAATTTCGGTTTACAACAGCACCGAAATTGCAATCAATATGATCAGAATTATTTCCCAGATACTCAAAATACAATTCACCACTTATTTCAGTGATTCAAAGTGCAAAAGGGGAGGAATCAATCCTCACAAACCCTAGTTGAAAGAACTCTTCAGCAATTTATCCAAACAATTAAAAAGCAAAGCACAAGAATGAAGTTCGATTTCTCCATAGTCTCTTTTTAAATCATAAAAGTGTGGTTTCTCCAATACACTTTTCACTTAAGAGGCTTCTCGCACACACTTTCAAATTACAACACAAATGATAAGGTCATTTATTAAGATAAACTTAATAAACAACTTATAATATGAAGCTCCATCAAATAGACTCTATTACATGCTCATGACGCCCAACACCTTGCGCCTTCACTGCACTGCTAAAAATAGCAACCGCCCAAAATTGACTTACTATAAATAGTAAGTCTAACACAAAGACCCTCAAATCCAACTATCAGCTCACGAAGTGATCGTGCCTAGCTACATGAACCCGCTAAAATGGGGACATTACATGGTCATTGTTTTGAAATATAGAAAGTTCATTTTGGTGGTGTAATTTGAAAACCCAAAACATTTTACATTTGATATCAATATGTGCTAGCTCATATAAGTGGGTCTTAAGTTATTATACTTAAAAAAAGAAGTCTAGAAGAGTAAAATACCCATGGCTTTGAATGTGGCATTTGACATGTTAGACAATTTTCATATTTATTCAGTAACAAATGCGGATTACGTTACATATATGAAGAGCACATATTTATTTAAGCATTAGCAAGAAGGTCCAAACTATGTGGTGCCTTTCTATTTTCGAAGTGGCTGAAGCCAGGCCAAAAGCCAAAAAAAGATTGATTAGTTTTACTTTGAGCACTTGTGCCATCCATTTGATTCCTTCCCTTGTCTTTATTCGCAATTAAATCAAGCTGTGAATTGTGGGATATTTTATTTTATCACATGCAAATTAAAACAAATAAAATCCAAAAATTAGCAAACTAAACCAATTGTGCACAATGGCATTGAAATTGCATGCGACTACAAGTCAATCCATGTAGCATCACACATAGGTAGTAAATGTGGTAGAAAGACTTTTCAATGTGGGAGAGATGGCTGTGTTTTATATATTGGTCATTTGTCTTACCTCAGTAGCCACATGTCATGAACGATTGATCTTCTACTTAAACATGCCAAATTTTTATTCGTGTGTGATTGATTATATGTAATGATTTTCTCCACTACCTTTGCTAACATACCTTATGCCATGGGTTCAAATGTCATTGATTGGTGTTCGCTAAGTTTTGAGACCATGCTTCTTGAGCTTGCAAGGCTTGATGGGCATCATTGACTATAAAATACCAAAGGCCAACATCTCCAACACCATCAATGCTATTTGAAGTACACATGATTGATGTTTGCCCATGCCCATGTGATTTTTTTCTTCTTATGTATCCAATCCCATTTTCAAAGGCTTTTTAGCTTGTAGATGTATATGACAGGAACAAGGCTTTGTTATTCTATGGATGCAAACACGCATTAAAATTATTAGGATTGCAATCAGTTAAAAATGCATATATAAAAGTACATATACATTTGAGAATTGCCTAAAGTCACAAATTTTCTATCAGATTATCATGCACAGAAATATGAGAACTGTTTGACAAAATTACTTGAGGTAAGATTGCAAAAAATATGGCTCAAACCAGTGTAGCATCACTACATATCAAGGGACCAAGATACAATAATTCAAGTGTGACAATGGTTGTTAGAGATAGAAAAATACAAAACGAATATATATGCTATTTCTAAATTGGAGATATTAGATCTTTACACTTGCTAGAACCCTTTGACAACGCCTAGCCAGGAATGGCTCCTTACTGTCACTATGTCCCTTTTTGTTACCCTACCATAGCTGTTTCAGACTTCACACAAAACCTCTACCCTCCTTTGAATGGCAATATCTTTTTCTTTCGTCTCACGTGAGAGTGAAAAAGTTCGCCCAACCAAAATGAATGACATTGCCTAGCTAATGAAAACTTATCCAGCCTACAGTTTCCACAATTGCAACTTGGTCAACCAGCAAAATAACTTCAAAAATAACTCCAAGAAGCTCCATAATAGCCCACGACCTGCACTTAATTCATGATCCTAGCAATGTGATTGAAAATTTGAAACCCTTTCCCAGCCGACCTAAAATCTTGTGCCAATCATAGATGTAAGTGTCCAATAGTTGCAAACTTCAATGCTAGCATATGACTCTTCAAGAAATGGTTTCTTTATTGATTTTCACTGATAGAAACCCTCAAATTGTTGTGAACATCCACACCTAGCATAGTATGTTGAATCGACCAATGATATGGGTGTTAAATGCCTTCAAGGTCTCTGAAAATCATTGCGCAACAAGAATTTATTAATCTCCACCATGGTGTCCATATTTTTCTCGACAATCAATCATTTTCCACCAAAAAAAACTCTAAATCTGTCTATCCTGCAAGACCTCACAAATTCGGTAATCTCCAATCATTAAGTCCAACTATGAAACCTCAATAGTTCCACTTGCAACTGGCTAAGGTAGAACTTCCACCACCAAAACCAATTTCCCTTAGGGTTTTTGTCATAGGGTTTGCTCCACAAGAAGCTCAAAATTACACAATAGAAAGTGTTGGTGTAATTAAATATTCCTAATTACACTTTACTTAATCTTACGATAATGCATTGCATAGTAATTTGTCATTGAGACACCTAAGATTTTGCACCTCAATTAAGCACATGGTGTAGGAGAAATTCCACTTTAGGTGTGAGATCCACCTTTAGTGTACATATCACATTATCATCCTCATCCTATGGCACATACTTTATTGCATAATGGAGGATGATCCACATTTGGTGGACATGTGATTACACCTAGCATAGGTGATAGCTTATCAACTCCTTATCATTCTCTCTTATCGTCTTTCTTATATAAGGAGGCCTATTATGTAAATAATTCAATTCATTGGATCAATTCAATCATCAATCATTGCATTCATATCATCTCTTGTATTTGTGCTCTTCTTTAACCTCTAGATCCTTGGTTCAATCTTTTCTATTTGCAAATTCTTACATGGTATCAGAGCCATTGGAGCATTTTGATTAGCCTATTTGGAGAGATCTTGATGCAAGCATTGAAGGTCCAAATCTCAGCTCTAAAGACCAGCCTGTTATGGAAGCATCTTGGGTCAGATCCAACCTCACCATTGCGTCCAGGAGGCTGTTTAGGTTAAAATCGACTATAAACTCGCCCATATTCAGCAAAGTCAAATTGAGGCAAAAAAAATTGCAAATCGAGCCATACGGCCCAATCTGCGCCTCTGCAGTACGATTTTTCAAAAAAAAAATATTTTTTTAATACTGCTATTTCCTCAAAAAAAAAATCCTGTCTGCAAAATTTTGGTTTTTGCGCTTGGTACGTGCCCTGCATTACTTGTCAGATCAGAATATTCCACAACATATCCGTATGGTCAACTTCAGGAGTGAGGTCATCATATCAGACTGATCTGACAATCCAGCACAAAGTCCTCAACCCGAGTTCGAGCCCGAGCTCGAGGCCGAACCCAAGCCTGAACCCAGGTTCCTCTTTACATTTGAAGCGGACATTTGCAGATATAAACTACCACAAAGGTCCTCCCACCGTTGATGTGGGACTAAACTCACATCGCAGAAGTAAGATCGGAGCCAAAACGGGGCTAACTGACTTCAGTTCGACTCCGCTTACGAGCCAATCAGCAAACTAAGTTCGCGACCTGATCCCGTGGCACCAATCGAGCCCAAATCGGAGATCGATCCATGAACCAATCACTGTCAAAGACCGAGCCAATCGGAACTGAGCACATACCTCAAACCCGGGCAAACTGAGCTCGGCAGTGAGCTGCTTTGCATTGAAATTGCGGCTCGGCATATATAAAGGGGCCAAAGCCCCTTCCCATTGTGCATGTGGGATTAATCTCCCACCGAGCCCCACCACCTCCACTCTGCCACCAGCGGGCGAAGCCGCCCTCTCCACCGCTCCGACGGCCACGCGAAGAAGCTGAGCAGTCAATCACCACGCGGCTGATTACCAACCGCCACACGGCCCAAAGAGAAACAGCCACATGGCATCCAGCCACACCAGCCTTGCGCAATAGCCCACCAAATCAGCCTGTGACACGTGGTAGGCAGCCACGTTGTGCCACATCAACACGCTGTCCAGTCACCCAAACTCATCAGCAACAATGACATCAGCAACCGTACCTGCCACATCATCAGTATGGTAATCCACGTCATCTGCCACGTTAGCAATAGGATCGTTTTTTTCCACTTCACCCATTCCATGAGCCTAAAATTGATAGTTGTCCAGCCCTCAAAACTGGGCAAATTGGCATTTTCGTTAAGGTCCATACGACCATCAAATTCAACACAGTGAATTGCTAACGTCAGCAAGGGTTTAAAAATCTCAGCCTTCACCATTTGAGTTTTCTAATTTGTAGTCCAACTTCAAAGGGCCATATCTTGCTCAATTTTGCTCTTTTTTTTTAGCATTTGTTTTTTATTTTGGGTAGAATTTCCTAAAAATTCCAGTGGTGGTATTATTTTTACAATTTGGTGGCCAGATAAATCAAAAATTGCAGATTTCCATGATTGTTCCTGTCTATTCCTGATTTCTACAACTTCCAGGGCTTCGTTTCGGCACATACGGTAACATTTTGAGATGAATTTTTTTTTAAAGTGCATGATTTTTCGTCTACTTTCCAGATCTGCAATCAGTTTTCAGTGATTTGCGGTGGATATATCACTTTCAGAAATAGGCTTTTTGGGGCTATATTTGCACTTGGTTAATCTTTGGATTTCAGTTTTCTGATTTGAATCAGTAATTTGAAAGAGTTATCAGTAATTATCCGTCATTATTTAGTTGTATTATGGATAATTCAAAGGTCAAAATCCTCACTCCGTATAACTACCATAAATGGAAAATATCTTTAAGTGATCATTTGTTGAGTATTGGATTGCTTAAAATGACTCTTGGGCAAGATCAAGAAACAGTTACAGGTGTTGCAAAAAGGTGAAAATGGTTTGATCGAAGGGATAAAGCACTTGGCTCTCTTAGATCATCCATCTCTCGCGATTTCCACTTTCATATTGCATCTTGTACACATCCTCATGATGCTTGAGTCGTATTGGAAGGACTCTTTGGTAAACCTGATAGAATGAGAAAATTCAGATTAGAGAATGAGCTCATAGGTCTAAATCCTAGTTATTTTGACAATATTCAAGACTTTTTCTCTGAGTTCAATTCTATTAGATTGGAGCTTTCTACTTGTGGCATTATTAAAGGGGATGAACAATTGATCTTTTTTATTCTTTCCAAGCTAGGTCCTGAATATTCTATCTTTGTTTCTACATTCTATGCTACTATGGATGCTCTTGGTAGTGCCTACAAATTGTCTTCTCTTGATGAATTTGCAGCTCAACTCACAAGGGAACAAGCAAAGTTGGGCACACATGGGTCAATTGAAGCCTTTCACACATCATGCATTGATTGCAAATGAGACCACTTCAAAGGCTTCTAATGGAAAAGGAAAGAAGCAACATAAGGATCCTAAGTCTCATGACAAAGGTAATGAATCTCCTTCACACAATACTTCTGAATCCATGTCCTCTTCAAGAGAGAAATCATCTAGAAGAAAGAGGGATAAATGTGCATATTGTAAAAAGCTAGGACATGATGAGCATAAGTGTTTACAAAAGAAGATTGATGAGCTAACTCACATTATTCAAAAGCACAATATTAAGTTTCCCTCATTAGTGTCTACTCCTACACATTTGGCAGCTTCTACATCTCCATCATCATCCAAAGATAAAGGTAAAGGACAAGCACTTTTGGCTTCCACACTTTCTGAACAAGGTAAATGGCTTCTTGATTTAGGTGCATCACATCATATGGCGTCTTCTATGGATATGTTTTCTTCTATTGAGTCTTGTAATTCTCCTAATATTTTGATGGGTAACAACACATACATGAGAGTTTGTGGGAAAGGTTCTATTCCTATGGGAGAAGGGACATTTAATGATGTTCTTTGTGTACCATCCTTGACCACTAATCTCCTTTCTATTTACCAAATTACACATGGGACACAAGGTAAAATTGTTGAATTCACTCCTAATTATGTCTACATTAGGGACATGGAGACCAGAGATGTCATAGGTATGGGAGTTGTTGATCATACATCACGCTTGCATTCTTTTTCACATTTTTTTGATGATGATAATGATATTCATGATGTACACATCCCTTTGCCAAGGGATAATTATGTATGTGAGGAGAACTTTGGACACTTGAATCATTTTGTTGTTGAGACAAGTGTTGAGATTCCTACTCCACCTCCTACTTCTTCAGACATGGACTCTACTATTCAGCAAGATGATCATAGTACTTCAGATCTTGCAGAATGTGATGACTACTTGGATGCCTTTTCAGCATTTGTTGATTCTCATGATACAGATTTGGGAGACATACATGAGGGGGTTTCTCTTCCCTTTGAAGATAGCATCACAGTTGGAGATGCTTCTTCACCTTCTTTGGAGATTGGCACCTTGATTCTTCTCCTTCTTCACTTGATTTGTCACATTAGGTGATAGATTCTTTGAGTTTGGAGAGCCCTATTCAGTCTTCAAAGATGCATACATGGAGACTTTCATCTTCTTCCTCCTTCCATTTGCACATGGATTGGCTTCTTCATCATTTGATGTATCTATTTCTTCCTAAGGGGAGACATTTCTTGTAAGCATTGGCTTATCTTTTGTTTGTAGGTACTCTTCATCAACATGGGATCTTCTTCATTATGGGGGGGATATCATGTCTCCAACTATCTTTCTTTTGGGGGGATAATTCTTTGCATATACATGATGTATGAAGTTCTTGGGGGGTCTTGAGCACTTCATCCATCCAAGCATCTTGTTTTCTTCTCTCTTTTTGGGGGAGGGTGTTTCCTATGAGGTTTTCGCTCTTCTCCACTTTATGAGAGTTTTGCATTTCATGTATTGCATTGCATATTGTACATGGGTACCTAACATGGCCTAGTAGCCGGGACCCATCTTGCAAAGTGAGTTTAAGTGCATTCCCCTAAGTTGCACTTAAGAGGGGGTGTTGGTGTAATTAAATATTCCTAATTACACTTTACTTAATCTTACTTAGGATAATGCATTGCATAGTAATTTGTCATTGAGATACCTAGGAGTTTGCACCTCAATTAAGCACATGGTGTAGGAGAAATTCCACTTTAGGTGTGAGATCCACCTTTAGTGTACATATCACATTATCATCCTCATTCTATGGCACATACTTTATTGCATAATGGAGGATGATCCACATTTGGTGGACATGTGATTACACCTAGCATAGGTGATAGCTTATCAACTTCTTATCATTCTCTCTTATCGCATTTCCTATATAAGGAGGCTTATTATGTAAATAATTCAATTCATTGGGTCAATTCAATCAACAATCATTGCATTCATATCATCTCTCTTGTATTTGTGTTTTTCTTTAACCTCTAGATCCTTGGTTCAATTTTTGCTATTTGCAAACTCTTATAGATAAAAAATAACCAAGCACGCAGAAAGGAGCATCCAAACTCCTTTTTATATATCCCTTCAAACAAAAATTCCTGCTTTAAATAATTCATAAAAGTGCATTAAAAAAAACTTTTAATATTTCTTTCAATTTTCACTTAAGTCACTTATCAAGTTGATTAAAATAAAGCTATCTCTAGAATGTCACTTTTTGGCAACTTTAAATAATTCATTTCATTTCATTTATTCCCTTATATTCTGACATTAGCCTATGGGAATAAATTAGACTAAATGATCACCAACTTACTCCTACAAAGGGGACATTACACTTAGCCTCTTTCGTCCATTTGAAAGCTCCTTTCTTGGTGAGATTTGTAAGAGGTGCACCAAGCTGAGAAAACCCCTTCATAGACCTCGTGTAGTAACTACATAGGCCAAAGAATTTCCTCTACTCTATCAATGTCTTTGGTGGTAACCAATCTAGGATGGCCTAAACCTTCTTTCGATGGACATTCACTTCATCCACACTATTCACATGCCCCAAGTATCTCTATCAACCCAATCTCACACTTGGAAGCCTTGGCAAACAAGGACTATGCCTCCATGATGCTCAACACCTCATCAAGGTACCTAAGATGGTCCTTTTAAGTCTTTTTGTATGTGAGAATATCATCAAAGAATACCAAAATAAAATTTTGTAGCCTTCTATTGAAAATGTGGTTCATACAAGATTGGAAGGTAGGGGGAGTATTGGTCTAGCCAAAAGGCATGACCAAAAATTCATAGT
This sequence comes from Chamaecyparis obtusa, assembly GCA_027943335.1. Lineage (NCBI taxonomy): Eukaryota > Viridiplantae > Streptophyta > Pinopsida > Cupressales > Cupressaceae > Chamaecyparis > Chamaecyparis obtusa. The sequence goes on along the minus strand of BSBK01002521.1, from coordinate 1,127,676 downwards.
GCCCATTATGACACTTGAATGTTTTTTGTGTATGCCTTGCTCCCTAACTCTAATATATGGTATCCTAAATGAAGATCAATCTTCAAAAAACTGTAAAGAACCTGGCTAGCTCTTTGTCGGAAAACTTAATTGTATTTTGAACATATATATATATATATATTGGTAATTTTCCAACATAACATGCAAAGTAATTTCAAGCCCTAAATGCACAAACTGAAAATCTTTTTTTATTTATTTCTACCAGATATACAAATTCAAATTATCAATCATAAACATGCACCTTTTTTAACATTAAAGTCGCTGCCACCAATACAATAAAATTGCAGCCTTAAGAGGAATTATACTGCCTTGGAGAAGATCACAGCTCTTCAAAAATAAACACAGCTTTTGAAAAATAAATCGCAGCTTTCCTAACATGAATCGTAGCTTCCGTGAAGAACCCGATTTTGCATAAATCTTGAACAATTCTCTCAAACAAAACCTCCAAACACATTCACTGTCAATTGCAACCAATCTACACACAATTTATTGGCAATTATATCCAACTGAAAGTGTATGCATCTCCAAGAGAAAAAACGCAGCACTCAAACCCTTGTACTTCACCCCAAATTCCCTTCTTTCAATTTGCATAATAATGATATCATTGAATGAATTGCTTTTGCCCAAAGCATTGCTTTTATAATAAAAGATATCTTCTCTCACACACTTTTCACTTCCAAAAGACTTTGCTTTATGTGCACATTTGAAATATAATAAACTATTATATTTCTCTTCACTTTAATGCTGAAAATGACCCTTTCATTAAAATAATGCTATTCTGACACATAGGATCCCTATTTTATGAGCTCAAGATTTAAAACTACTCAACCCGGTTCCAACGAGCTATAACACCAAGGTGCCCAATAGACAATCTCAATAAAAATATCAACCTTAGCCAATTTAATTAAATAATAATCATAATTCACCCATCTTGCGAAAACAACTGAGGAAGTATCAGAATCAAAATCTGGCAGTACAAGAGTGATCGTGATGATGAAAGATGATGAATGAACCTGATGGGGTGACTTACAAAAATAGACGCTCCCTCCAAAAATCTTGGAGTCCAAACCGGAAGCCGGAAATAAAATCTAAGAACATCATATAACTCCTCTAAATCATCTGAGCTCAGTAGAACCATATGTTGACTTACTACAAATAGTAAGCCCCTCAAAACGGGGCCAAAACCCACAACAGGGTCCTCTAATCACCAGAATTAGCCTACAAGGACCTAATGATAGGCTAAATCCACTATCTCCAATGCTCGCTCAAAATGGGGACATTACAAAAACACATTGCATTATCTATCTCATCCACAAGCTCATTCATATTGGGAATACGATACCTTTTTTTAGTGATCTTTTTATTAAGCGTACAATAATCAACGCACATCCACATAGTCCCATCCTTCTTCACTAGAATTGAATAAGAAAAGGACTCGAGTTAGGCCTAATGTGTCCCATATCGAGTAGCTCCTTAATAAGTTTCTCAATATACATTTTTGCAACTGCCCCATCTACTTCATAATATTTGCATTAAGAGAGGACCTGTTTGTGGACAATCAAAGATATAATCAGATTTGATATTCTTAACAGACCCTAATCTCGAATCAGTGATCATATCAGGTTTATTGTTTCAATCAAAAATTATACTCATCCGATCCATAAAAGACTGATTCATAAAAATATCAGACATTCCTATTCTTCTGGATTGGATATCACAGCAAATTCCTATTACTCATAAATCTGTAAGAACCCTTCACAGGCTCTAACTGATGAACTGTTGTTTCTTTGAATGTTTTATAATCTTTTTGAGTTTTTGCAAGGGTTTAAATAAAAAAAGCAAATAGATACAAATCTGAAAATACTGGAAAGATAATCTAACTACTGCTGCAAATTTATTATTCTTCAATATGCAATGCCAAGTACAAGAAGATGGTCCCAATATCCAAACATAAACAACAATGAGTTTTACAAGCATAAAAACTTGAATAGTTTCCAAAAGAAATTGCACTAAACCAGCCAATGCATTTTTAGCATGAATGGCGTCTTTCCCTTATTCCCAGCCACGACTGCAAGTCTCTACAATGATGTAACCAACCAGCACTTGTATTCTGATCCTGATGTAGCTTATGAGCTTGTGTTGCAACTGTTGAAACCCTATGCTGAAGCACAAATAGAATCTCTAAATGAGACTCCCTCTGATTATCAAATTCACCAAGTATTTCACTGGCTCAAATGGCGAACACACAAAAGAAACTACGTTCTCCAATGGCTGAAACTATCAAACCCTTCTCAGAGCTCAAGAGGAAACAATTTTTAATTCTTCAAATGAATAATGGATGCCTTCTCAACTCACGCCAAGCCTTTTTATTTCTTCCAAGTCCAAAATTGCACCAAAAAGCAAGCTTACGATTTTCTCCATATAATTCACTTTTAATGTAATAAACATTAAAATGACATTTAATTAATTAATTTGGACTTAGGACACATGCCCATAATTAATATATAAACTTGGCCCCCTTTTATGAAGCCTAAACCCATCACTTAAGTGATTTAATATAAAGTTATATTATAACTTAATATTAAATCGTTATTCCTTCATTAAACACTTAGCCACTGAAAATGCAATAACTCCCTTGATATTGTGAATCTGGCTAAACCGTCTGAAACCGGAGTTGGTGAAATAATTCTCCATGCGACCAAAATGCATTTCCAAAAATAGTCGGGGTCCATCTCTATAGCTCAAAAATAAACCCAAATATAGAAACCTTTGCTAAAAATAGAAAAATCCATATAACTGAGCCAAAAACAATCTCTTAAGCCAATTGAAAACACTGAGCTCTGCCAATACTGAACCATTAGAAAACCATACCTTCACTGTGCTTGAAAAGACCCCCTATCCATGCTTACTAGCCTACGAGGGTCCACTGATAGGCTAATCACTTACTAGCATGATGTCGCTAGCTAGAAGGGGACATCACAAAATCATTCAATCTTGTTATTTGACATTTGTAAGATCAGGACAGCATCCACCAAGTCAGTGTTTATATCAAATCATCATTGAAAAGGTCTTCATCCATCCATTTCAGATCAGCAATTATATCAGCAGTCTTGCTTCACGGTAGAATTTCAGTAAATGAAATAATTCAGTCCCCGTTGATATAGAGACATTTGGCAATTGCATTGGTGAATAAGAATATTTAATATTATACGATAAGAAGGTTTCATTTTTGCATTTCCAATTTGTGCATATCCCACAAAATTAATTGCTCTAAAACTATAGAATTGTAAAGCAAGAAATCCATAGCCATCAATATATCAGAATTATGTACAAGCTATAAAAGAAGAATCAGTATATTGCAGTGATCATAAGAAATAAGATGAAACCCAAAGCAATCTCATAAGGGGACATTATAGAGGGGTTTTAGAGGTACTTGGTAACATAGATTTTATTAATATGAATTAGCAATCTTCCCCTGCGAATTTGAGGAAAGGCTTGCTTCACATATGGTTCCAGTCTCAGTCGTCCTAAAAAGGTAAAATTAAAAAACATTGTTGATAACCAAATTCACTTCAACTGTTTTGAAATTGTTCTTGTTGTTTTTTATTTGTAAATGTCATTTTGATGGATATGGATTTATTTATTTTTATATACAAGGAATTGTCTTATTAATTAGAAACAAATGACTTTCTATATTCTACACTATCAGGTCCCTCCCTTAGACCCTCTAGTCCATGTGGGTTGACTTGTGATGAACAAGCGAACCGGTCACAAAAATTTTTTGCATTTTGAAGATTCGACCAAATTTTTGTCGTTTTTGTAGTGTTTGGGGGTTGAATCGACAGTAGTGATGAAGAATTTGCAGCTGTCACTAAGTTCATCAAATCTTGCTACAAAAGATAGGAGCTAAAACCCTAGCACTGCATTCGAGAAAACAAAAGCCTTTATTCATTATTTTTTCCTTTCAAAAATTGTCGGAAAAATCCTAGCATTGTTTGGTGGAAGCATGTTGAGGTTCAAAAAAATAATGGCTTCAAGGATTCCTATTCAACCCAACATGAGGCGACTAATCTGTTTCATTGTAATTAATTTTAGTTTTGGCTTTAGCAGTGTTAAGCTTTATTTAATTTTATTTTTTGTATTTTGTAATATTTAATAGTTAATATTTAGATTTTAATTTTTAGGTTTTGTTTTTATTTAATTTATTTTTTAAATAAAATTTGTATCTTTATGTTATAAATATTTTTAACCAATTTCAATTTGTTTTTATTCATTATCTAAAAATTTAGTATTTAAAGATATTTAAATTAGATTATAAATATAATATATTTATACTTTATAATATTATACAAAATTTCATATATTATTATATTACATTTATATAATTAAAAATATTTAAATTAGATTTATAATTACAATATAATTATATTTTGTTATATAAAATTTCATACATTTTTTATATTAGATATTATTATATCATATTTTATGTGTGAGTTTTATATGTTTTTGTGTGGATGAACCCAAACAAACCCAACCCCCACAAACAAATTGACCATACCAAGAAACTCGAACCTTGAGCGTGAACCCAAACCCAAAATGGGCAACTTTGTCTATATTCATGGTTATATGCAATGATGGTCAGTCATGTAATAACAAAAATCTCCTTTGTGTCATAACGAGATCACAAAGTTAATGTGTCTTAAAATAATGCATTTTATAATAAAAATATATATCAAAATCATTTGGATAATGCACATTGAGTCTTAAAACTACCACAGCTTATAGCTATCTCTTATACAAACGAACTTAGTTCCTAACCGCTTACTCCCATGTCAAATTTAGGAAACAAAGATGAATAGCTAGATATCTCTAGCAAAGAAAAGACATTAATTAGTACATAACAAATTTGAAATTAAAATTATCACTAAAAGCTCAAAACCTTAAAGGTATTTAACTAGTACTACATTTGTACTTGCTTTCATTACATACCTTCAAGTGATGATCAAAAAGTTTTGTTTCAAGGTATGGAAGTATATTTTTGAACAGCCAGCTTACATGCCACATTGCTTCTCCATGTGGAGGTCTTGAGCAAAGAAGCCCTATCAATGAATCAAAAGCCTGCCAAGATTTGCAAATATAATATCAAATGCAAAAGTTGTAAACTCCATGAGATTGTGGATATGAGAAATTATTCATATGATAAATCTAAATCATGGAAACACCTAGCTCATTCACATGCTAATGGGTACTAGCAATGTAATTTATATTTAAAGTTTCAATCACAAAATAGCAATTTTCTAAATGTATTTTCTTGAATCGGAAACTATAGAAAAAGTGCTTCAATAAAAAAAGGTAATGTGTACCATAAGAAATACATGTTTCACATAAGTTTCTCTAATGTGTCTCTTTTAGTAACAAAAAAAATAAAAAATATCGATCCAAAAAAGGTACATAATACCCACTATAGAAACCACACCTACTACATCTAAAAGATGTACATAATACAAAATCCCCATTAAGTAGAAATGTCAACATTTTTAACATAATGAGCTCAAAAGTGTGATCAAAAGAGAACTAAATGAAACTATAGAGGTAACATTGAAACTAAAAACGAGAATGGCGAGCAGGAGAGCGGGTTTGAATGGCGAAGGCGGGAAATCGAATTTGAACTGCAAAGGAGGGAAGGTGAACCAGGGAGGCAAAGGCGCCCCTCTTGCTTCGAAGGGTCAGGCTGTTGGACCAGACGGGACCTCTTCGGCAAATGGTGCATTGAATGGAGGTAGTTCTTGGGCCCCCCTAAAGAATCTTCGAAAGGCAGAAAAGAGCAGGATGACAAGGTTGACCCTGCATCGTCTGATCCAGGAGGAGGTGGGCCAACCTTGGAAGGCAAAATCTGTGGTGCAGACTCATTCTACAGGCCTAACAATAAGGAGCGACCGTGGGTAGCTTTGTTTGGGAAGATTCCGTCTGGGAAATCGTCCTTACCAGAGGTGAATAACATATCAGACCCTTCAAAAGGTAAGTTTGGTATTTTTGTCCCTGATTGGGTCCTGGATAGTTCCATAGTAGCTATGGAGATGGTTCTTGTTGGTAAATTTGTTGGTCCTCAACCTAACATTGATGTGGTAAGAAAGTTTGTCAGTAGAAGAAGGTTCCTGAAAGGTCAGGTTGATATTGCTGCGATGGCTAAAGGGGCTTTATCATTTTCATTTACTAATAAGGACATGATGAAAGCTTTGTGTGGGGGTCCCTGGATGCTAGGCAAATCTTCCTTGGCTTTACGAAAATGAAGCACTAATCTTGACCTAAATGATTCTTTTGTGGAATCTGCCCCAGTGTGGGTGAAACTCCCAAGGCTTCCTCTGGAATTCTGGAACAAATGAGTGTTTAAGGGCATAGCGAGCACTATAGGAGAACTGCTAACTATAGATCCGGCAACAGCCTCTAAAACCAAGTTGGTTTTTGCTAGACTATGCATTAATATTAGTGAATCCTCTGATCTTCCCCTTTCCATTGATATTAGGTCAAGGCTGGGGAAATGACAGCAACCGATGGAATATGAATCCTATCCCTTTGCCTGTTTTAAATGCAAGAAAGTTGGTCACTGGGCAAGAAATTGCCCTATGAAGACAGGAAAAGAGACAGAACCCAGTATTAGCAAAGAGAATAGGAAGGAGTGGAGAGTGAAGAACCCTTTGGACCCGACGGAAAACATTGATAAAAGGGAAGAAAAGGAAACTAGGGAAGATTTAGGCTCATCTAATGAGAGGAATGATCCTGAAGGGACAAGTCCTATTCTGTCTCTAAATGACAGACCTCCGGCCCTTCTTCAAAAGTTGGTTTCTGAAATGAATGAGGTTAACCTATCGGATGATACATGTAATGTTCCTTAGCCCCCCTCTAATCAGAGGAAGGAAGATAGTGGAGTTAAAGAGAATGGAAGCATTCCAGAATATAGCAACAAGGACTATCCAGACTCTTGGAGTGAGAATCAAGCAAACCATCTATTCTGTAATGATACCTAAGGTAGTGATGGTTTTGAGAGCATTAATCAAGGGAATTCCACAGAATCCAAGAACATCACTATTAATATTTCCACAGTTCCTAAACTCCAGTTGAGTTGTATGGAAGAGGAGAATCTCCTTTCTTGAAATCTCTAGAAGAGGTAGAGAGAATTTAAAACAGTTAGTAGCAAAAAGAAGAATAGCAGAGGTAAGGGGGATGGTCCTTCGTTCTAGAACGGTTTGGATCGTATCAATACTAAAGGTAAAAAAGCATATGTGGGCAAAAATGAATCTAAAGGAAGACCTTCAAAGTAGAAAAGTAGAGACAATGATAGTTGGCAAGATGTGGCGGATGGAAAACAAAAGACCATCTGGAAGTGTTTACTCCTAGTAAGAAATGAAGATCATTTCATGAAATATAAGGGGATTGAACGAGCCCCATAAACAAGACATTCTCATAAATCTAGTAAGGGGCCATAATCAGGAAATCCTTTTGGTTCAGGAAACTAAGATGAGTAAAGAGAGTGGAAAAAAATACTCTTTTTAAAAATAATGGGACAAGTGGTAGTAGTTTTAATGGGGCTTCAGGCGGCGCATCTATGAGGATGATAATATGGTGTCCATTCGCATGCATCATATTAGAGATAATATTGACTGCGTTCTGACTAATATTTATGCTCCCAATTCTAAGAGTAGTAGAGCTAACTTTTGGCGCAAGTTAGCTGATCGGAAAATCCATTTCCGTGATGAAAGTTGTATGATTATGGGGGACTTCAACACCCCTCTAAAGGAGTCAGAAAAGTTTGGGGATTTGGTTCTCTGATGGAGAGTAGATTTGACCTTATGAATTTTATCCACTGCCAAGCCTTGACTGACATTTATCTTCAGGGAATTAACTACACCTGGTCCAATAGGAGAGTTGGCAAAGATTGCATCCAAGTGAGGCTGGATAGATCTCTAATCTCCCCGCAATGGTACAGTAAGTATACTTGCTCTTTGAGTTCAGTCTCTAAAATTGGCTCTAACCATTTCCCTATTTCTTTTTCTACTGACCCTCTTTCTTGTAAAAAAAAAATCCCTTCCGCTTTCAAAAAATGTGGACCCTCCACCCTAAATTGGAAAAGAGGATCTTAGAGTGGTGGAACACAGACATTGATGGGTCAGCCATGTTCAAAGTGGCCAAGAAATAAAGGATAATCAAATTTGAAATTAAGAAGTGGAAGAAGTGTTTGGAGACATTTTTAAGCAAAAAGAGGTAGCCAAATCTAACCTTAAAATGGTTCAGGATTCTATCCAATTGTTTGGTTACTCTGATGAAGTAAAGAAAATGAGAGTGAGGCACTTGTTGTTTACCATAATGTTATCTCGAAGGAAGAAATCTATTGGAGACAAAGATCTCGGGTTTCTTGGCTTAAGGAAGAAGATAGAAACACTAAATATTTCCACATTACCACTATGAAACACAAGGCAGCTAATAGGATTAGTCACATCCTCAAAGGTTCTTCTAAACTGGTCAAGGAGGAAGATCTGCAACAGGAAGTTGTTAGTTACTTTTCCAACCTTTTAGCTGCTGACCATAATCTCATGGAAGCTGGGCAAGATAAAATGTTTATTGGGATCCCCAGGATTATCACTGAGGAGTAGAATAAAATGTTGGGAGCTTCTCCTTCAGCCAAGGAAGTTAAGGATGCGGTTTTTTCTTTTGAAGATAATAAGGCTTCTAGCCCAGACGTTACTAATGCAGTTAAAGAGTTCTATGGATGCAAAAGAATGCTAAAGGAGATCAATGCTACTTTCTTAGCTCTAATCCCAAAGAAGATGGGTAGTGATTCTTTTGATCTTTTTAGACCTATCAGCCTTTGTAATTCCTTCTACAAGATCATTTCCAAAGTGTTGACTCATAGAATTCTCAAAATCCTTTCGACTATCATTTCTCCTCAGCAGAATGATTTTGTTCCTGGCAGGCAAATTCTGGACTCTATCATAACTGTGCATGATTCTGTGAGCTGCATGAATAGCTCCTCCAGGTATGCTATTGAGATAGCTCGATTGATTGATTTTGTAATCGATCACCGCAGCAGCGAACTGAACACCTTCATCTTCAATATCTATTATAGTCATCATGAGACTATCAAACCTAGACTTTGTGAGTCGAGTGACTTCACTGTTGGAAATCGTTCTCAAGGTAAGGGCTTCCCCTGTGGCACTGAACCCTGTCACTCTCCTCAAGTCTTCCTTTGTAATAGGTTTAACAACACCCTTTTCCAACCACATACCTGGATCATGTACTCAACTGAGTAACATTCGAGTCCAGTCGGGTTGAAACACGGTAGGGTATTTAACCCTATTAATCAATCCAGCCGTTTCCAGTCGACCATAATTTTCCTTTAGCTTCTCGTCCTTGCAAAGGCCTATAAATTCACTCTGAATGTATGTTTCGCCCAACTCCTCTTGCTTGCAATGAATGAAGGCAGTTACGTCTTCAGTCAATAGCACACCATCTAAAATAGATGACAAGGCTCCAACCATATCATTTGACCTGTTCTTAACTTTCATTACAACATATTCAGGTCGATCTTGTTGATTGTTGTCAATAAGGGTTGCAACAGATGACAATGATGTCATTTTGTTGGTAAGAGAATACACACAAAGTTTTGTTGAATTCACGGGATTTGAAAAACAAAGATCGTGAACACAGATAGATAGATTACTCAATCCTAAAGAAAATTTTACACAAAAAGTGAAGTAAAATGAAATGAGTAATACGCTTTCCCTTTTATATCCTCGGGCTCCAACAGTTATTCACAAACGGTAACATTTTGTTAACGATTATCGCATTTATGAGCCTTACCAGTTTTTACCTAACTTCACCTTTGTCGACCAGTTCATTAATAATCAATGCTTTACCTGTTTTACCACAACATCCTCGGTTGAAACTTCAACAGTGTAACATTAGCCTATCACCGAAGAGGTAACTAACCAGACCACACAGCATACTCTTTTGACCAGTTATTTGATCTTAAATCGGTGAGTGCTTCTTAGTAACAACTTCCACTTAGTGAGAGTAAATCGGTGAGAGCTCTTTATCCCCTTTTTGGACCATATCTTCTTCAATTCTTTCTTGGTCTCTTCAGTTATGTTTCCCTTTTGATTGGGAGTCTCGTTCCTCTTGACCGGTTTTACTTGTGTTTTTCCTTTGTTTATTGACCGGTTCCTGCAATCTCTAGCAAGATGCCCAATCTTGTTACAATTGTAACAAGTCATCCCAGTTCCTCTCCATGGATTTACTCTTTTTCCTTCGTCCATGAGTGAATGGCACTCAGTAGCTCTATGCCCTGATTGTCCACACGAAGCACACATAGACGTGCCCTGGTTTACGTTCCTATTATAGAATACCAGTCTCGGTGGAGATTTGAATGCCATGGTTGTAGACCTACACTCTTCAACCTTAAGTCCAAACTTATTGCATGCATAGCAATAGCCTTTAAAGCTTCCTCTGCTGCCACTGGACACACTGTTTGATCGTGACCTGCATTCAAAAGTCCTATGTCCATACTTATAACAGTTATTGTAGTAACTGTTGGCAGTGAAGGGTTTCATCAATGCATTCCTGCAATCATTAGACTTATGACCCGGTTTGCCACAACGTTTGCACGATGATTTGGAGAGTCTCTTATCTTTTTCTCCGATTGTTTTCTTTTTTCCTCCTTGTTTTCTTTGAGATTTGAGGACTCACCGGTTTCTTTGGTGCCTTAGCCATTGTAACCAAGTCCTGTGGGGTCCTTGTGCCTTCTCTGAACTTTCAGTTGCTCATCCAACTTCTTAGAACTCTCATTGTATTTTCTAAGCTTTTCATTTCTCTCCTCAAGAGTTTTCAGCTGCATTTTTACTTTTTCAACTTCAGTAGCCTTTTCTCTACTTGCTTCATCTTTATCATGCAAGTGTCCATGCATGATGGCATTTTCCTGAGTTATTCCCTGCATGTCTGCTTGTAGTTGCAATATGAGTGAATCACTCTCTCTTAGAGCATCTTCAACTATGTTCCTTGCTCTCTCAGCAGTCTGTAGTGCTTCTTTAGCACTATTTTTCTCATCCTCATCTTTTTTGCTTGCTTCAATGAGTTCAGTCATTCTTAGTGCATGACCTTCCTATTCTCTTTTCAGATTAGAGATTTGATCAATCAGGTGCTGGTTTCTCTCCATGAGTTCAAAAATTGCTTCTTCTGCTTCATCTGAACTACTCTATTCAAATAGTTCATCTATTGTGTCCTGACTTTCACTCAGTTGCAAAGCCAGTTCTTTTCTCTTAGCAAGAGATCTTCTCAGTTTGTTTTCAAAAGAAGAAATCATTTCATTTGCTTCCTCTAACTACTTCTGATATCGGTAACCCTCCATGATCGTTACTCAAGCGGTTAAGCTTCTTTACCTGAGAACTTGGCTTTGATACCAATTGTTAATCCTAACCGGTGACTGAGAGGGGGGATGAATCAATCAACTCAACTTATTTATCTTTTTATCCTATTAAACTAAATACAGCTACTGTGTGATAATGAAAATGTAATGCATGTTTAAGTGACTTGAACAGAAATCACATATATACGCTAACACAGGATTTATACGTGGAAACCCTCGGTTAGAGGGAGAAAACAATGGTGGGACAAAACCCACAATCTTCACTACTGAAGTAATAAAGTTGCCCTATTAAAGGCTTACAAAAGCACTTGTTAGAGTGCTACCCTGTCAAGGGATTTGATATAGATCGGTTAAGATCTTGACCTTGTTTGGAGTCGCCTCGCTAGAGGACTTAAATACATCAATTAAGATGTCACCCGGTTAAGGGATTTATACAATGGAACCTGTTAGGGTTCACCCTAATAAAGGGATTTTTACGAGCTTCACACAATAAGAAAAATGATCTTTTGTAGACACTTAATCTGTCCTTCAAATCATACCTATCCTATTCCTTGCTCAGCTTGGTTGTTCAATCTCTGTCGTTCACTCTTGGCGACTGTATCCCTTCTCAAAAGACTCGGCTCTTCTGCTCTGCTATCTCTCTACGCACTTGATTTCTCCAACCACCATTCACTTTTTGCACGATGGCCCATATATATCATGATTCTTATATTACTCAATGGAATTGTGCCGCAAGCAATAAATCCTTCAAAAAATCCACTATTTTGGAAAGAATTCCAAAAATATTGCATGCAAAACTCTACTTCAAGCCAAAAATGCTCGCATAAAGAACACCATTTCATCCTAAAATGCTCGCATACAAAACTCCAGTTCATTCCAAAATGCTTCGCAAACCAGATCGGATTCCCATTAACGCCGGATAGAAAATCATATAAGTACAAACCGATAGGTCTAATACTAGTCCGCGAAAACTAGTGTGCTACCGGTTGAGTCATCTGCCTTCTGTGGTTTTCTACTAGACCGATTGGACAAGAGTGGTATTGTTATGACCAGTGCAAATACACTGGTTACTTAGCAAGTTTGATGGTTGTCGACTGTGACAAGTACTGATTCACCACTGCTGCTCTAACATAAAAACCGGTGTGTTTGATGTTTGCCAATGATGACAACTAAGCATAATGCCAACAATCTTCCCCTTTGGCATTGGTGGCAAAATATATCACAACTTGCAAAGGAGTATATACATATGAAACTCTCATCATAATACTAATTTTGTCATCTTCAGCGAGGGTTCCTCATATCTAATTGGTTCTTCCTTGTCAAACTCGTGTGCTGGGTTTTCAGTCACCCTGACCTCTCCTTTGTACTCTCCGTACTCAGGTGGAAAAAAATCCTTTTTTGTCCGATCGTCTACTTGGAGCATGTTGCACTGAAACAACTCATAATATTACATTTGCTAGTGGAATAGTCCATTCAACGAGTCCAAGTCATCTTCTGAACATCCTTCCAATTCGAGAACTCCTTCCTCATTGGGCTCCATGCGTCGCTTCCCTTCATCCAGTTCTTCCTCGGCTTCTGATTGTGATGAAGACGCCAGGTCTTCACTCATCATTTGGGTCTTCAGGTCAACTATAAATTTCATGCTGCTTCTCTCCATGGATAGGGTGTTCCTCTTCCAATCATGGTTTACTTTTGCTTGTACCAGCCAACCCCTACCAAGAATGGCATCATACCCCTTTCTCTTCAGCATAATTACTACAAAATCCAACACGAACGGTTGGGTGTCGATCATTACCCTTTGCGCCATCAATGTGCCAATAGGTTAGATGCCATGCTGGTTTGCACCTACGAGTTGGAAAGTTGGCGGCCACAATGTGGGTCACCCTAGCTTCTTCCATGTCTCCTTGGGCAGGACATTGACACTTGACCCTCCGTCAACAATGGTGTCTATCAAAATGGTGCCAAGCCATTTGGGTCTTCAGGTCAATTACAAATTTCTTGTCGCTTCTTTCCATGGATAGGGTGTTCCTCTTCCAATCATGGTTTACTTTTGCTTGTACCAGCCAACCCCTACCAAGAATGGTGGCATATCCCTTTCTCTATAGCAGAATTACTACAAAATCCAACACGAACGGTTGGGTGTCGATCATTATCCTTTGTGCCATCAGTGTGCCAATAAGTTTGATGCCATGCTGGTCTGCGCCTACGAGTTGGAAAGTTGGCGGCCATAATGTGGTTCGCCCTAGCTTCTTCCATGTCTCCTCGGGGAGGACATTGACACCTGACCCTCCGTCAACGATGGTGTCTGTCAGAATGGTGCCAAGAATACCCATCTCCACCATTTCTAGATGTCTACCCATGTTGATGGCGAACAACGTAGGGTCCCCTGATGGCCAAATAGAGTCATCCATACAGTCGACACAGTTGGACATCCCAAAGGTGGTACCATTTTTAATAGGGTTGTTCGTAATTGAGGCATGGTTTGAAGGAGGTCCTCGATTTTCACTGGGATTTTTGTCTGCAACATTTGCCTTAGTATGTTTTGCTTGGCTTGACTTCTAACTGAGGTACTTGCCGTGTCAGGTGTCTTCTTCCTCTCGGCCATCATTGCCTTCTCAATATTTGCTTTTGCTTCACATACCCTCTACTGCTCCGTGGGAGGGTGTGGATATGCGGCCTTCTTCTCTTGCCCTTGGGTGAGGGCCAACACCCCTTCCTCTGTACCGTCCTTTTCAATGTTTAAAAGATTTACCCCAGACTTTGGACAATTTGCATCTTCGTGGTCTCCCAGACCACACCACCTACAGAGGAACTATGGTGTCTCTTCCCTCGGGCAATCTCTGGCGAAGTGTCCCCATTGGTTACACGTGTTAATCCTAACCGGTTACTGAGAGGGGGGGTGAATCAGTAAATACAATTTCTACTCCAATTTAGCCTTATATATATATACATTCTTGCAGAATTAAAAGAATATAACAACACTCATAAACATAAATAGAAATGCACAAGTCAACACAACATATATACTGGAAACCCTCGGTTAGAAGGAGAAAACCACGGTGGGACAGAACTCACAACTTTACTATTGCAGTAATAAAGGTGACATGTTAGGAGCTTACAAAGCACTGGTAAGAGTGCTACCCGGTAAAGGGATTTCGTAAAAGACCTATTAGGATCTTGACCTTGTAAGGAGTCGCCTGGTAAGAGGACTTTCAACACCATTAAAGATGTTACCCGGTAAAGGGATTTATACAAAGAACCTATTAGGGTTCACCCTGATTAAGGGATTTGAATATGCTTCACAATCTAAAGCAATGATCTATGATGACACTTTATGTCTGATTAGATCATAAGCTTGGCTGTTGAACCTTTCTTTGTCCTTCACTTCTCGTGACTGTAGCTCCTCTCAAAAGATATCTCTCTCCTGCTCTGAATATTCAACAACACTTCTTGTGTATCCTATGACCTGTATTTATAAGAAATTAATCTTATTAAAAATACTTCTCATAGTTCCGCCAAGCTGTAAACTCACCCATAAATCATGCATGCGAAAAAGCTTGCAAAATGATCTTGAGTTTACCTTGAAACACCCGTAGATAAAATAAAGCTAACTCTAGTTAAAAAGCTAACTTCAATTTCAACTATGAATGCTCCGTATAATCCAGTTCGGATTATCATGCACTCAACCGGTTATAAACTTGTACCCGATTAGTCATACCTTCCCTATATGTCTCCCATGACCCGTTGAAAACACTGAGACCAGTATAATTGTGACCGGTTAAGGTACACTGATTACTCCTTTAGTCTACCGATTCGTAGTTATGACTACTGGTGTGATGTACCAGTGTTCCGGTGGTATTGATGTTTGCCTCTGAGTTTACCAATGAAAACTTAAATATGTCAACAACACGCATGAAATTGTATCATCGGCCTCCCCTTAGATGCGGCTATGGCTATTGTTACTGTTGTTATTATTATTATTATTATTGTTGTTGCTTCTCCCTCTACGTTTATTATTCAGATAGCCGTCGGACGATGCAGTGGTGTTGTTCACCTGAGGGTTGGTTGTGGTTGTCGATGTCGAGGTTTCCTGGGTAAACAACACTGGTTGGCCCCTTGTTTTCATATTATATGGGCATTCCTTGGTGGAATGACCCATAATCTGGCAAATGTCATAGAAATTCCTTTTTGGACATGCCCCCTTGGTGTGGCCCTCCTCTTTACAATCCGTACACCATAGATCTTCGTCCTCATTTCTTCTTGTGCCAGCTTTCATCGATTTAAATTCTCGCATCATCCTTAACATATCTTTCTGAAGGGCTTGTACCTTCTTGCTAGATTCTTCATCGTTGTTGTGGGCTAAGGAGTCATCATTGTCCAATCAGGACCCGTTCTTTTTCTTCTTTGTCGTCTTGTTCTCACTTTCGAGATCCATTGCCCATTTGTATGCCTCGGCGTAGGATGGTGGTGGTACAATTTTCATTTTCATTTTTAATGAGGGCTTCAATCCCTCAATGAACCACTATTTTTTGAGTCTGTCGGCCGATTGACTGTCCATCTTGCCTAGCAATTCCTTCAATCTTTGGTTGTAGGCTCTAATAGTCTCATCCTTGGTTTGCTTGGTGTTATAAAATTCGGCCACTATTTCGTTATCATCTCGTAGTAATCTGAACTCTGTCTCGAATTCCTTCTTCAACTGTGTCCATGTGGCCACATTAGCTTTATCGATGTCTAAATACCAATCGATTACTACTCTTAGTGTGGCTACAAATTGCTTTGTCCACTCATCCTGGTCCATCACCCCATTAGCAGACCAGATGGTTTCACACGTTTTACAATGGCGTGCGGGGTCCTCTTTCCCATCACCTGTAAACTTAGGTAATTTTTGCTTTTGAGACATCATAGCAGTTTTGGTTACCGCAGGTGTTGGTACCCCGGAGCTTGGTATCCCTGAACTAGAAGTATTCAAGCTGGATAGATTAATTTGATTCCCATGCCCTTGTGTCCCTCCGACACTTGTGGCTGTACAGGTATCCCCAGTATCTCTATCCCCAACCTCTTCTTCCTCCTTCCTTCGAGCCTCCCTGTTGGCATTATACATAGTTGTCATCATTGGCAAACATCAAACACACCGGTCATAATGTTAGAGCAGCAGTGGTGAACCGGTAGTTGTCACAATCGACAAGCATCAAACTTGCTCAGTAACCAGTGTTTAGCACCGGATACATAAAGGGAACCCGGTCACGACAATACCAGTCTTGTCCAACCAGTCTATTAGAAAACTACAAAAGGCATATGACTCAACCGGCAGCACACCGGTTTCTACACTAAGTATCAGACCTACCGGTCCGTACTTTTATGATTTCCAACTGTCTTGAAAATCTGATCCGATTTTTACGGAGCATTTTGGCATGAACTGGAGTTTTGTATGAGAGCATTTTGGCATGAACTAGAGTTTTGTATGAGAGCATTTTGGCATGAATTGAATTTTTGTATGCAAGCATTTTGGCATGAACTAGAATTTTGCATGCGAGATTTTTGGAATGCCTTCCAGAATAGCGGCATTTTGGAGGACTTATACCTTGGTGCCACAATTCTAATTTGTATTGTGAAGATCATTATATATATGGGTCATCGTGCAGAAGTGACTAGTGGTTGGAGCAATCAAGTGCTAAGAGATAAAGAAGAATTGCAGAGAAGAAGAGCAGAGTCTTCTGAGAAGGGATACAATCACCAAGAGTGAACGACGGAGTTTGAACAACCAAGTTGAGTGAGGAATAGAACAGGTATGATCTAAATGACAGATTAGGTGTCTACAAAAGATCATCTCTTTTATTGTTTGAAGTTCGTGAAAATCCCTTTATCAGGGTGAACCCTAACAGGTTCCTTTGTATAAATCCCTTAACCGGTTGACATCTTGATTGATGTTCTTAAGTCTTCTGACGAGGCAACTCCTAATAGGGTTAAGATCTTAACCGATCTATGATAAATCCCTTCACAGGGTAGCACTCTAACAAATATTGATGTAAGCCTTTAACAAGGCAACTTTATTACTGCAATAGTGAAGATTGTGGGTTCTATCCCACCATGGTTTTGTCCCTCTAACCGAGGGTTTCCACATATAAATCCTATGTAAGCTGTTGTATGTGATTTTTGTTTAAGTTAGTTAAACATACATTACATATTCATTATCACACAGTAGTTGTATTCTGTTTCATAGGATAAGATTTGAAATAAGTTGAGTTGACTGATTCACCCCCCATCTCAGTCACCGGTTAGGATTAACACTTCCTAGCGGTTGTTCATGGAGTAAGAGATAAATCTCTCAACCGATGTCAAATCTCCTCAAGAAGATCCAACCATTGTCGGGTCTCCTCAATTATATCCTCACTACTTCCCCTACAGTGTCCCTCCTTCCCATGGTGGTCACCTTCAGCCTGGTTGCCTTCCCCCCTGTCGGTTTGCTCCTCTGCTAATTGCCAGAGTCTCCGTCTCCTTTCAACCTGTTGCTCTAGAATCAAAGCCCTTTGGGCGGCTTCGCACTCCTCTATATACTCTTTCCTATTTTTATCCTTATTTAGCAAATTGGGCATTAATCCATGAATTGTAACCGAACATGAATTATTCAAAAGAACACTTTTTATTAATTCATTGTGTACAATGTGTGTCAACCATATGACAAAATCACAACAATATGGAAGTGTCCTCTTTTATTCTTATTTCTCCCCAGAAGGTTTAGTTATTGCTTCGCCTTCACCGAGTTCCATCGCGCTCCTCTTCCTCATGGCGGTTGTTCTCCTCGTAGTTGCGGAGGATTTGTTGGCCTGTTGTTCTCACTCAATCTCCTCATGTCGGTTTCTCTGAGCGAAGTATGTCTACGCCAACAGGCGAGGGAGATGGTTCAGTAGTTGATTCACTACGGGGCCTACTTGGAGAGTGTTCCACACCGCACCTTCGGGGACCTCTTCCCATGCAGCCTCCCTCCTCACAGAAGTCTCAATCGTCGCCCATAACAAAATGACAAAGTCCGACGTCAAGGCATGCTCTCCCTCATACAGTTCTTCGTGTCCATTGTCATCCCTCTAGGTACCACTATCGACTGGTTGGCCCATTTATCCTCCGTATGCCATTCACTCTCCGTCACTTCCCAAGTTCGTACGGTAATGGTGCAAAATGTTTACCACTACGGAAAGTATATTAATGCATACTAAGACAGAAATAATGTAAAGATACAGACAAGTGCAATGTATTATCAGAGAGCTGCAACTTCTTTCATTAATGCCAAACTAGATTTACATCGAACATACACAGTGATAACAATACCAACGATCCCATATGTTTCATCCAAAGGTGTACATATAAATCTCAAGGGGGTGCAATGAACAGTCGCAACCATAACTACCTACCTCTCAGGTGAAGTAACAACCAAGGACATAGTTAATACTTAACAACATCTTGACAACGACATACCATTATTCCCGACAACAAAAGGGTGGCGTCCTTTATGATTGGCTATGTCACTTGTGGAAGTCGCCCCCCTTCAAGTTTTCAGTAGCCAGCAATACTAGAAATACCGGGTCAGCATCTTCATGACAAGAAAGGCTTAAGTTGCTACATAAGCGACTGGTAAAAGATTACAGCCAGTCAATGACCATTGGAGGAAAGAATCAATAAAGACAAGCAATAGCTGCAGTCAAAGTATTAACAGAAGTCGTAACAGGACCAATAGCAATCATACTTATAATAAGACTCAGTCATTCCAAGGGAATATCAACTAAAAGAAAATTAATTAAGGCCATGAATCATACAAATAATCAATCGATATGGAGGAATTCTGGTTGAAGAATTCAGTCAGGGACATCAAGATTAAACAGCGATCCTACGATGGCAATAATAAGAATTAAATTAACAACAGAAATTAAGGTAGTGATTCTTAATAATTTAAGATTTATCATTTAATTAAAGAACCATGAAGAGGCACCTAGAATAGATTTCATTCCTTGAAGAGAAAGGGTACTCCCTAAGGGTCACAACCCTACAAGATTGAGAGAAATTTAAGATGCAAAAAGGCATCATTCAAGGGGCATGGAATTAGGAAGAGAAAAATCAATCCACTCAAAGAATATTGATCAACTTAAGGAGAGGTCAAAGCCCAGCAATAGAGAGATAGATCAAATAATTAAGGAAGAAAGCATCGAAAGACAAAGAAAGAGTCTCAGGTATATACAGTGATCATTTATAGAAAGCAGATCCAAATTTATTATATCAAGAAACCATTGGGAAACTTTATCTTTTTGACCATTCTTGAATCTGCTCAAATCACAGAAAGCTAATGAGTATCAAGATCATTTCAAATCAGTCTTATCAGATTTAACAGAGATCATAGTGCACTAAGTGCAGATATAAGATCCAGTCATCTAGCACATATCAAATTGTACCATCCGGGATAGCAACAATATTAAGATTAATTATATAGTAAGAGACAACTATCCTACAAGGAATCTAATATATACAGGGTGTCCTTGAAACAATACTATCATTGCCCATATCTTACTGATTACATTAAGGTAATAAGTAGTAATTCATAGCAAGAATAGAGATTTCAAAATAATTGTCCCAGATTCCTAAGCCATCCTAGCAAGGGACATTACACTCTGACAACAAACATGGTCAATTTGGTTATTTCTCTATAGCAGCCTAGTTTGATTGGAAGGTGTATCAAATGGATGCGAAGAGTCTTCCTTGAATAGGTATTTAGATTAGGAGGTTAACACAAAGAGACCTTAAGTATTTTAGGTGCATAGTGATCAGTTGGTTTGCAGGACTCTAAAGTCTTTGAGTATCCTTAAGAAGGCACAACTTTAATGACCAAAAATAATTAGCATCTTCGAGATTTGAATTCACACAAAGTCTCTCTTGCCCAAATTTCAATGTCAACAACAACGGTTATGACATTGTAAATCTTGTTGTTTGTGTTGATGATCTTGCCATAATCAGTAGTAGGGACATTACATTGAAATTAGTGAAATCTAAATTATGTTCTTTTGACATGACTGATTTAGGCCTCCTATTCTATTGCTAGGTGAAGAATTCTGGCAACATGACCAATTCATTTTGATGTCTCATGTAAAGTATGCTTTGAATCTTTTAAAAAGGCTTTGCAAACAAATTATAATCCTTCTATTACATCTATGGAAGTCAAGTTAAAATTGTCAACCAATGATGATTCATCACCATTCAATTATGAATCACTCTACAAACAATTGATGGGAGGTTTGATACATCTTACATCCACATATCCAAATCTTTGTTTTATTGTTAGTTATCTCTTTCATCTTTTGACACAGAAGTTTGTTGATTGGTAGGCAGCAAAAAATGTATAAGGATATGTCAATGGCCCTCTTCACTTTGGCATTCTCTATCAAAGAATAGTGGCTTGTAGATTGATATGTTTCACAAACTGTGATTGGTTCAGATCCATTGATAGTAGAAGATCAATCATGATTATATTTTCTCCTTGGTTCAGGCATCAAATCCTAATAGAATATGCTTCAACAAACTATGGTCCTATTGAGTTATATGTAATGTCTGACTTCCTCACATTACACCAACTCCACTTTTCAATGGCAATTAGACTATCTTGAAGTTGGTAAAGAATCTAATTTATCATTTTCACACCAAACATCTTGAGGTTGGTGAAGAATCTAATTTATCACTACATTCAACGCATGGCCAATATTGGCAACATTTCTCTCTCCAACTTCACATCTCAGGGGCATACGGGTAAAATGACTAAACTTCTTGGTTCTACTTCCTTTGTCAAATTTTGGGACAAATATAGGGTTGGGAGAGAGAAGGGAGAGATATTAGATTTAATGACACGCATTTTATACTTATAATGACTTAATAACATATTAATTATTTCTAATTAACTTACACTATATAAGTTATAACAAGTACAACAATTGGAACTTCCTTGAACATTAACAAATAAGTGTTCTAGTATTCCTATGTGTTTCTCATGGATGATTTTCTCATTATTTGAATCAACATTCGTCTAACAAAAGTGGCATACCAACATCTGTTAAGTTTGAGCATATTAATTACAATTGAAATTATTACATTTGTTACTACACACACACACACACATATATATATATATAATCAAATGATAGATGATAAAGGATTACTTGTCCACTAGAGAAATCTTTGAGTCCGCCTTAAATGTATATAGACAAATAAGACAACTTCAGATGAACACCAACTAAAACATAAAGAGAAAAACATGACATTTCAAAAGAACACTTACTTCTGATAGTTTCTGACATTGCATCTTGGGAGGAAGAATTCCTAATGCCTCCAGTAGTGAATTTTTCAGCTCTGGGTAAAGAAGAATACAACAATAAAGTTTGCAAGCAAGGGCTGATATTTCATTTAACACATTAATATTTGTCATCATTTTGACAAAAAACATCTTACTATAATTGGCAAAATATAAATAATACCTTTATTTTCCAAAAGGAGAACTAGCAAGCTCAAAGATGCCAGCACCAGTTTATAGTTCTCATAAGAAACAAACGATGGTAGAATTGAACTGCTTGTAAAATGATACCAAATATAAGAAAAACATGCTCAAGGGTAAGGAAAATTAAGTGCAACTAGTCAAATTGATAATCAAATTACATATAAACAAATTACTTTAATTTTGATCCATACAGACTTTGAAAATATAGGGCATGAATATGTACACATCATTTAAAAACACTTGTAAGCCACAATCATTACAAATCAACACAACTACCTACAATATTTTCTTCTACTTACTTCCAAAAATAAGCACATATTTGTCATTAAGCATGTTAGAAAAGCTGCAAGGAACATGATAAGCTTACCTTACATTTGATTTTCTATCCTTTTCACTTTTCTCCAAAAGCCCAACATTTAGACATGGTCCTTCAGAAGGATTAACAACAATATGCTGATTTTTTTGCTCCATTGTGTGGGTATTAGTGTTAATCATAGAAATTTCAGATGCCTGCTCCTTTGTTTGGGTATTGGTGTTACTGTTAACCATGGAAATTCCAGAGGACTGCTCCTTTGTTTGGCTATTAACATTAACCATAGAAATTCCAGATGCTAAAACTGATTTTGCACTCTCATTTGCCATCCCTGTAATCAATGCATGTTTGTCACACACACAGTTGAAGCTTGTAGTAGCCACCATCGGTGGACAGAGAAAAGCACCACCAATAGTATTTGCTACTTCTTTGCTGTTGACTACTTGGAGGAGACGGGAGAGAATGTATAGAGATGTGAGAGCTCTTATCTGTGTGCTCTGAAGTAAACAACAAATAACCTAGGTAAGGAATGAGAAATTTGGAAACCAGGAAAATTGAAATTACAAGACAAATTTTGGATTACAAAATGGTAGAAGGTGAGAACCCAACTACCCAATCGTTACAACACTCAGACGATCCCAAATTATAAATTTGAATGCAGTGGCCAAGAAGCCCATAAATTTAATCATTCTAAGAAAATGTTGTTCATTATAGAACTTACATTGGAGTGAGATAAATGAAGGGATGGTAGTAAAATTGGAACAACCCATGCATGCAATAAGGTTTGTGTTACCAGTCCACTCAAATCAGAAACATTGGCACAAAGTATGTCACTTAAATAATAAAGGTCGTCATCAATTTCTTCAATTGTTGAAACCAGCATTTTTTTAATATCAGAAGCATCATCAACCCTGCATCAGCAAGTTAATCAGTTGTAAATTAAAGAGGACTTAAAAACTTCACTTCAAAGTGTAAACAATTTTTTTTTCTTTTCTCCGTTTGACTAAACAGACCATACTGGAAGAAAATGGTTCAGATGCTCACTGTGCCGCTCTAACAACAAGAGCATCTAATTTGAAAGTATTTTGCTTTAGGTGTTTCACCAAATCTGAGAAATATTCTGACATTGGAGGGGTTGTGATAAATTTATTGACACTATGGTCATTCACTGCAACCATAGAAACACAATCAGAAAACCCCATCAACCTATTCTTTGCAAATGTTCATGTATCTTTGAGGTACAAACAAATGAACGAATAAAGAATGAAAGCAATAAGTGAACATACAAAAGACAAAAAAATACAATTCACATAAAAGATTGAAAACTTCATTACCACGATATATACTAAGTGTCAAAGCGCGTACAGCTATGCAGATCATGTTGTCTTGGTGATTGAAAAATCTAATAGCCTCACTGTACAATGGAAAGGAGACTATAGCATCCTGTTAAACAACAAACAAAAATGTCTTGACTCAGAAGACAATATATATTACTCCTATTCTACAAGGTTATACTATACAAAGAATGTGAATTGCAAATTAATCATTATGGAAATTAAGGAGGTGATCAGAGAAACTGAAGCTTATATTTTTTGAATATATGGATTGGGAGCTCTCTAGCTAATCTAGACATTCTCTTAATATCTAAATATAAAAAATTATAACTTATGCTTAGATGATGTAACAATCTCAAATCATAATAAAGTAGCCAAATCGGTATTGGTAGGATCCCAGCTTGGTTGAAGAACTGCTAATTGGTCCTAACCTACATCACATAGCTCATTCTATGGACAAAAATATGTCCACTTCAGAGTCTCGTCAAAGTAAAGATCTCAAATTAAAAGTCCAATTGTTGGGTCAACTTGTAATGCCCCTTCTTGATTAAGCCAAAAATCACAATTTGCAATAAGTCCAAGTTAGGGAGATGGATTAAAAAGTTTATTTCTTTATTTTATTCCTGATTATAACCATGAAACCACATAGGGAACACAATTGCCTATTTTATAATAGTATTAGTTAGCTTAATATATATATACTTAATTGCAATCTCTCTATGCTATTGAGAAAATCGTGAACATAGGGGTTGAGTCATGATAGGTTTGGCCAAGCCAACCCCATAACTTTGGCGCCCTTGGCCTCAGTGACAGGACTTTGACATCCACATGAGGTGGTCTACTTAGTCGGATGCTTTCCTCTTCCCACCTATGCTCCATCCTTATAGTTGATTAGCTTAGAATACTAAGCATGGTAGGGAGATTGTAGTGGGGTTCTTGATTTGGTCATTCTAAGCCCAAGAGAGGGACTCTGACCCTCTTGGCCTTGGTTGCAGGAGTTTGACATCCACCAAGTTGACAATCCCAACCGGTGCTAAGAGGGGAGGGGTGAATCAGCACCTCTAAAAACTTATTCGCTTTAAATCCAGAGAAGTAAACTTACAGCAGAAAGGCAAACAGATTTAAGCATATAATAATAGCAAGTAAACAATCACACAGTGACACCAGATTTATCACTTGGAAACCCGGTTAGGGTGAAAACCACGGTGTGAGGAGACCTCACAAATTTTGTACTCTTCTGGAGTACGCCCTGTTAGGAGCTTTCCCGATTAAAGGATCAAAACGCAATTGTTAGATGCGACCCGGTTAAAGGATTTGTTACAATAAGGCCGGTTAGTGCCTGCCTGGTTAAAGGACTTTAGAACACCTTTCAAGATGCCACCTGGTTAGGGGATTTGATACAAAGGACCTGTTAGAGTCCACCAAAATACTGGGATTTAACTATTGTAATTGTTAGAGAACAATAGAAAGATTGACCTTTTACAAATGGCTTTGCATAGCCTGATAAGATCTCTTTTTGTGCTCAACTGAGAAGCATCACCGGTCGTTGCAGATGTGTTCTCTACTGTTGTGCTTCTCTGCACAATCTTCTTTCTCACTTCTTCTTTCTTCTTTTCACCCCTGGCTTATTTTCAGCATACAGGTTCACTCTTTTACTCGGCAAAATAAAGGAAACTTTTATTTGCCTTAGATAGAAGAATATATAGGGTCCTACCCCTAATTGTACTCATTATGCATGACCTAATTACAAATCTTTATCGGATTCATTACTTAGTGGAGTACTAGTTCACTTAAAGAAGCATCTGATGCATGCCCTTGCTTTATCTATCTAATGAAGAAAGCAGTAGTTGCGTGTCAAGCAACTTTCCTTCATAGGAGATAATGCTGTTTTTTAAACCCACTGATTTCGGCTTTAAATCCTCCAGACTCACCTCAAACCGATTGTCAGTTTAACTCAAAGACTCCCAGATTTAGTGCAGAAAATCTTGGTCAAAGAGTTGGTTGGAACAGATAGTTGACTATGACTTCCTCGGTTTATACCGGAGTCATTAATATATCGGTTGAGTTCTACATGCTGCAAACAAGTAAGAGTCTTTGACCTGTTAATGTCCCTTCCTTGGCTTACTGGTTGCACAGTCCTCGGTTTGTTATCCCTTCCTTGGCTTACCAGTTGCACGGTCCTCGGTTTGCTGTCCCTTGCTTGGCTTACCGGTTGCACTATCCTCGGTTGTATTGTTGACACCAGTTAGCTATTGCTTTATCTGTGCTTGTCTACACCGGTTGTAGCCGAGTCTTCGGTTGATGCTAGAATCCTCTTTTCCTTAACTGTGTATATTGCCTGATGGTATTTGACAGTCCCAACTAGTGCTGAGAGGGGAGGGGTGAATCAGCACTTGAAAAATCTTTCCTTTTTCTTTAATCCAATGAAGTAAACTTGCAGCAAAAAGAAAAACAGTTCTCAGCAAATATAACAGCAAGTGAACAAACACAAAGTGACACCAGATTTATCACGTGGAAACCCGGTTAGGGTGAAAACCACGGTATGAGACCTCACAATATTTGTACTTTTCTGAAGTACGCCCTGTTAAGAGCCTACTCGGTCAAGGGATAAAACGCACTTGCTAGGTGCGACCCGGTCAAGGGATTTGTTACAATAAGGTCTGTTAAGACCTGCCCGGTTAAGGGACTTCAAACGCCTTGAAAGATGTCACCCGATTAAGGGATTTTGATACAAGGGACCTGTTAGAGTCCACCCAAATACTGGGATTTGTCTATTATAGTTTGCTAGAAAACAATAGAATCAAGACCTTTACAGAAGGCTCTGCTTAGCCAGATATGATCTCTATTTGTGCTCTACTGAGAATTATCACCAGTTAACACAGGAGTATTCTCAACTATTGTTGTGCTGCCTTGCACAACCTATTATCTCTTTGTCAATTTTCTCTAACCCTTGTTACTTCTCTAACCCTTGTTACTGTAGCATATAGGTTCACTCTTTTTCTCAGCAGAATAAAGGCAATTCTTCTTTTCAACAGGCATAAGAATATATTCAATTTTGTTGCCCTAACTGCGCCTCAAATGCATGACCTAATCTTGAGATCCAACGAATCCATCACTCAGTGAAGTGTTTGTTCTCTAAGCAAGCATTCGATGCAAGCTCTGGCTTCATTTATTACATGAAGAAAACAACAGTTGCGTGTCAGGCAACCTTTCTTCATAAGAGATAACACTTCGATTTAAAGCCACTAAATCCGGCTTTAAATCCTTTACCTGCGCCTCAAACCAATCACCAAGACAACTCAAGATCACTCGGATTTACTGCAATAGATCCTGGTCAAGAAGAGTTGGTTGGAACAAACAGTTGACTATGACTTCCTCGATTCATACCGGAGTCTTATAATATATCGGTTGAGTTCTTCATGCTATAAATAGGTAAGAGTCTTAGAACTGTTGTTATCTCTTTCTTGGCTTAACGGGTACACGCCCTTGGTGTGGCAGATTACCGGTTGCACTGTCCAGGTTGTGTTATAGACATTAGTTGGATATGCTTTTATTTGTACTTGTCTATACCGGTTGAAGGTCGGTCCTTGATTGATACTAGGATACACTCTTCTTTGTTGAGTGCATTATCCGATTGCTGATGCTTAGTGTAGTGACCGGTTTTACAGCCTCTCTTGATGAAGAGTCCTGTCTATAATAGAGACAACAAATCTCTATCCTCTTTTGCCAATCAATGACAACACTTGGACCGGTAGAGAGCTTACCGGTTAGTGATGCCAACAATCTCCCCCTTTGGCATTGATGGCAAAAATATGATAGGTAATCATATTCTCCCCCTTTTTGACAATAGAATGCCAAAAGGCTAATCAGGAAAATTTGCATACTCTGCTCCCTCTGCGAGCAGCAGTCCTTTTCATCAGTTCATAAAAGATAAGATGTAACCTTTTGTTTGAATCATAATGAACTGATGACTTCATGTTGATGATTACTGATGATCTAAGAGGGGTACAACCCCCAGTCTACCTCTGAGATACTCAAAAGTACTCATTGGTAATGGCTTTGTGAATATATCAACAATCTATTCTTTGGTGGACACATACTCCAATCTTACTTCTTTGTTCTGTACAAGTTCCCTCAAGTAGTGATACTTGATGGCAATGTGTTTGGTCTTGGAGTGCATAACAAGATTTTTAGATATGTTTATGGTACTAGTACTGTCACAGTGAATTGTGATCGGTTCAGGTACCTGTTCCTGAATACCTTCCAGCAATTGTTTGATCCAGATCACCTGTGTGCAGTTTATTGCAGCAGCAACATATTCAGCTTCAACAGTGAATTGTGAAATGCAATTCTGCTTCTTACTTGTCCACGATACTATTCTTCCACCTAGAAAGAATGAACCACCACTTGTGCTCTTTCTATCATCCACATTGCCAGCCCAGTCTGCATCTGTGTAGACTTTGATTTGGAATCCACCCTTGTGTGGAAACCATAAGCCATATTCCTCGATTCCCTTTAGATATCTGAAGATTCTCTTTACTACAATTAGATATGTTTCTTTGGGATTAGCAGAGAATCTTGCCACTATACCAACTGCATGAGCAATGTCCGATCTGTTGTGAACAACATACTGCAATTTTCCTATTATGGACCGATACATTGTTTCATTTACTTCTTTGGCATCATCCTCCTTTGATAACTTAAGATTAGTTATCATTGGAGTTCCAACAGGTTTGGATTCTTCTAGTCCAAAAGTCTTGAGAATTTCTTTTATGTACTTGGACTGAGAGATGAAGATACCTTTTTTTGGCTGATGGACCTGTAGTCCAATAAAGAATTTTATGGGCCCTATAATAGACATCTCAAATTCTTTCTTCATTTCTTCAGCAAATGCTATGCTCATTTTGTCATCTCCTCCAAAGATGATGTCATCAGCAAAGATTTCAGCAATTAAATTTCCATCCTTTCCGATTTTAAGATATATATTGCTATTGTCACCGGTTCTGATGAATCCAATTGTCAGAAGATATGAATGGAACCTTTCATACCAAGCCCTTGGGGCCTGCTTGAGCCCATATAGAGCCTTTTTTAGTTTGCAGACCATATCAGTCTTTTGAGCAGATGTAAACCCTTCCGATTGCTCAATGTAGACTACTTCTAGTAATCCATTGAAGAATACAGACTTCACATCCATCTGGTATACTTTAAAGCCTTTGTGAGCTGCATAGGCAAGAAGAATTCTCACCCCTTCCAGTCTGGCTACTGGTGCGAAAGTTTCTCCATAGTCTTGTCCAGCTTCCTGAGCATAGCTTTTGCAAACCAGCCTTGCTTTACTTCTGATAACTTTACCATCCTCATTCAATTTGTTTCTGTAAACCCATTTAGTCCCAATTATGTTCTTGTCATGAGGTCTTGGCACAAGTTCCCATGTGTCATTCTTTTCTATTTGCTCAATTTCTTCGTCCATGGCCTTGACCCAATTTTCATCTTCAAGGGCTTCTCTAGTGGTTTTGGGCTCAACACATGTACTGTCCCCATTTTTAGACTTATGGGATTAGCTTGCTTTGGCGATCCTCACAGGCTAATCAGGCGATCAGAGGGGGTCAGATGGTGGAGCCAGTGTTGGGATTCCATTCTGGAGGTTCAGATTATCAGGTCTACTCTTCGTTTGGATCGTTTTGGTCAACTTACTATTTTTAGTAAGTGGTATTTTGGGTATGGCCAGGATTAGCAGGGTGTCTGCACAGAGCGTCAGATGTCTCAGGATCGAATTTCAAAGAATCTCCAGTTTGAGAGACTTATTATTTATAGTAAGTCTATTTTTAGCAGTGGCTATTTCGGGCAGGGCAGTGCCTATTCCTAGCTGGGCAGTTGGACTTGGTGCTTTGTCAGAAGTACGTTGATTGCAATCAGACAATTCAGTGGCTTATATTTTAATGTGTTATTAAATTAAATTATTTTGTTTTAATTTAATAAATTATGACTTTATAACTTAATGTTATAAAGTGAGATTATTTTTAAAAGCCAATTAAGTGAAAATATTAAAAAGTGCTTTTTCCAAAAAAACTATATAACCAACTCTAAAAAGCACTTTTCAGTATCTTATGCAATCATTATTATTTCTTGGAATTTGGGAAGAAGACAAACCTGGCTAGGGTTTCAAGGACTGATTCCTCATTTCGTAATTTGAGCCATTGTCTGTTGATGGTGAATTTTACTTCTGATTATCTCTAAGTTTTCAATTCGGTGCTGTTGTATATCGAATTGGTGAGAGATTCAAAATTAGAATTCGAATCTGCTGATGAATTTGTGACTGAATTCATTAATCGAATTCTGGATTTAATTCTTGGTGGCTGCTATTATTTTTTCCTAATTATTGAAGCATTGCAAACAGAGAACTTCGAAATTAGAGAGGAAGATGTGCTTTTAATGCTGTGATTATTTATTGGTTGAGGCGTATTGATTACACAGCGAACACATTTCTTAATGCTGCTGCGTCAATCCATATCCTGGCACGTGAGTCATGAGAGGAACTGTGACACCAAAATTCTGGTCACGTGCTGTTCAAACTGAGCCGTTTTGATATTTCCTTGAACCGCGTTTAGTTTCGGAGCAGGCACATTGAGGATTCACAAGGCAGCTGTCTTATTTCTTGGGCTTCGTGACAGTACATAAGGTGACATCTCAATTTGTATGGAGGCATGTCATTGCAAGGAGTATTTTTTGATATTACAGGTGCCTTAAATAATTTCCAGAATTAGTTTGCTTGTAATTTTGTTTAATAAAAAGTTTCAATTGATGAAAGTTAAGAGGAAGTTATTTGTCGGAATTCGATAATTCAAGTTTGGTAAATTGTTCTTGCATGAGTATTATTAAGATATAGTCGCAAATATTTCAATATTATTATTAAACATTTAGGAAGAGCCAACAAGGGTTCTTTATAGTGGTATCTGAGCATGTATCCTGCCATCCTGTGGGGTCTGGATTCATTTTTTATTCAGAAGTTTTTATAAGTGATCAGCACTTCTATTTTTCTAGCTATGGATAAATACAGGAGATCTAGTTCAGAGAGTCGTCATAGCAGTAAGGGAAATAGAGCGAATTAAATGTTTTAGTAGGAAGCGTTGAGAGACTGAGACTGCATCAGTAGAGATTAGCAGAGAGTTTGTCGGATCCAGTTATGGTAGACAGGGCAGCGAGATATATGGTCTCTGCCTTTAGAAGGCCGACATCGAGTTTGCAAGGGAGAAGGCTAGAGTTTTCTCCGACAGTTGTCCGCGATGCTGATGTTCCTGCATCTAGTTCAGCACCTACTATTCTCATTCGCAGTGCTGATGATGGATTTATTGCATCGGAACCAGTGGATGTTTCAGTGCCATCGGTTGACAGCAGTGCTAAGTATCACCAGGTTGAGGCTCCCAGAGCAGTCACTACAGATTGTACGAAGGCAGCTGATGTTACAGTTATCACTGAGTGTTCAGACTCTTTCATGGACGGAGTTATTATTGGAGATGTTTATGTCAGCTGTAGTAGTGTTGCTCCAGTTCAGGAGGCAGATGCTTCCTCAAATGGGACCAAGTCATGTACCGAGTCTTCCAGTGGTGAGGTTGGAGATTTGGGCATTACAGCGGGGTCAGATGATGACAGTTCGTGCTCCAGCATTATTGGTGCACAGCTTAACGTTGAGTCGTGTGCAGAGAAGCGTGTCCACAGATGAGATTTCAGCAGGAGATGTGAGAGCTGATAGAATAGACACATCTGATGACACTTTTGAGGATGCTGTGAGT
This sequence comes from Chamaecyparis obtusa, assembly GCA_027943335.1. Lineage (NCBI taxonomy): Eukaryota > Viridiplantae > Streptophyta > Pinopsida > Cupressales > Cupressaceae > Chamaecyparis > Chamaecyparis obtusa. Next base: position 1,096,262 of record BSBK01002521.1, on the reverse strand, counting down.
TGCATTGGAGATGACACCCCCTGTGAGATGTTGGGTGATTACTGCGAGGAGCGTATGAGCTCTGACAGCTCAGAGATTTATGATAGCAGTCACAGTGTGGGATCAGTACAGGAGACATCAGTACAGGAGACAGTAGTTTATTCCTGTGTTGTGGATGTGAGCATGGAGCTTTCAAGTGATGACACTCAGGATGAGAGTGTTGCCGCTGATTTGGGCGACATAATTTCATGCCACAGTATAGTTGATTCACATGACGACATTGAGTCGCGTTTGCAGCCAGAGTTAGTAGAGGAGATGCCGATATGTAATGTCCCCATTTTTTGCAGGTCATTGATCTGATGGTGCCAGGTCATTATTGCGATCCTCGTGGTCTGGCGAGGTGTTTAGAGGGTCATTGGTGTGAACTTACTATTTATAGTAAGTCAATGGATAGTTCCGATGAGCTCAGATGAGTTAGAGGAGTTGAATGATGCTCTCGGTTTTCATTTCTGGCTTCCAATTTGGGCTCCAAGAATCTTGGAGAGAGCATCTATTTTTAGTAAGTCACCCTGTCAGGTTCATTCATCATCTCTCATCGTCAGGATCAATCCTGTGCAAACAGATTTCGATTCGGACGCTTCTTCAGTTGTTTTCGCAAGACGGGTGGTTTATTATTATTTTTTTATTAAATTTGCTAAGGTTGCCATTTTTGTTGGTATTATATGCCGGATACCTTAGTATGATAGCTCGTTGGAACCGGGATGAAAAGTTTTAAATCTTGGGCACAAGAAACAAGGACCTTGCATGTCATAATTTCATGATATTGGTGAAAAGGTCTTTTTTGGAGCCAAATGAATTAATAAATTATATTATTCAATATGTGCCTAAGCATAAAAAGTGTTTTAAGTGAAAAGTGTGTGAGAGAAGACACTTTTTAATTATAAAAGCAATCCTTTGTGAAAGGCAAATCATCCATTGTTGAATTATGATTTTATTGAAGTTGTGAGAGAGACTACCCGGCTAGGGTTTTGAGGACTGATTCCTCTTCTGGCAATTTGAGCTATTACAGGTTGATGGTGAACTTTGCAGCTGTAGTTCTGATTCTGAATTTTAATCCAGTGCTGATGTATACTGGATTTGTGTGGAGTTTTTTCATCTACAAGCAAATCGATTTGCTCTCAAGGATTTCGAAATTGTCTCATTGATGGGGTTTGATTTGTGATTGGGAAGTCTGATGTGTTTAATTTGCTGTTGTTTCGATTGAGAATATTGGTGACTGAATTATTTGTAAAATCAGGCATGTGACTGATTTCTGGAGCCGTTTCACATGTTTCAAGGGCTTGCGGTTGATATTCAGCAGAGCACGTGCCAAGCATAGCAGTTTTGGCCCATCATAATGGCGGCTAACTTAATTTCTGAGGTGCTGCGTTAAATTTGCTTGGAGTTAATTGCAGATTGCAGTCAAACATAAATACCAGGTGCTTTAAATTCCATGTTAATTAATTCTGAAATTATACAATTTGCAGCCAGTGTAATAAATGTGTAAACTGGATTTGTAATAGAGTTTATGCAGAGTTTCGTATTGTTCTAGTTTAATATCTGAATTGGAGGAAGATATTTAAAAATTGCAAATTAAAGTAAGTTTGAACAAGTGTTTGCAAATATTTTAAATTCAAATTAAGTAGATTCAGAAGAGCCGACTAGGGTTCTTCACAGTGGTATCAGAGCTATTTTCCTACCATCCTGTGGGGTCTGGTTACGTTAATTTTATGAAGTTATTTTAAAGGTGATCAGCACTTTTATTTTTTAGCTATGGATAAATACAGGAGATCCAGTTCTGGAAGTCGTCATAGCAGTAAGGGAAATAGAGAAGAATTAAATGCTTTAGTAGAAAGCATTGAGAGACTGAGACTGCATCAGCAGAGATTAGCAGCGAGATTGTCGGATCCAAGTATAGTAGACAGGGCAACGAGATATATGGTCTCCGCCTTTAGATGGCTGACATCTAGTTTGCAGGGGAAAAGACTAGAGTTTCCTCCGATAGTAATCCATGATGCTGATGTCCCTACACCTAGTTCAGCCCCTGCTATTCCCATCCGCAGTGCTGATGATGGATTTATTGCCCAGGAGCCAGTGGATATTTCAGTGCCATTGGTTGACAGCAAAGCTGAGCATCACCAGGTTGAGGCTCCCAGAGCAGTCACTACAGATTGTACAGAGTCAGCTAATGTTGCAGTTATCACAGAGTGTTCAGATTCTTCCGTGGAGGGAGTTATTATTGGGGATTTTTATGTCAGTTGTAGTAGTGTTGCTCCAGTTCAGGAAGTAGTTGCTTCCTCAATTGAGACTGAGGCATGTACAGAGGCTCTCAGTGGTGAGGTAGGAGAGTTGGGCATTACAGCGGGGTCAGTTGATGATAGCTCATGCTCCAACATTATTGATGCACAACCTGACATTGAGTCATGTGTGCAAAGTCACGTGTCAGCAATTGAGATTCCAGCAAGAAATGTGGGAGCTGACACATCTGATAACACTTTTGAGGATGTTGTGAGTTCCATTGGAGATGACAAACCCTGTGAGATGTTGGGTGATGACTGCAAGGAGCGTATGAGCTCTGACAGCTCAGAGATTTATGACAGCAGTCGTAGTGTGGAATTAGTACAGGAGATAATGGTTTATTCCTGTGTTGAGGATGTGAGCATGGAACTTTCTACGGATGACACTCAGGATGGGAGCGTTGCAGCTAATTTGGGTGACATAGTTTCATGCCACAGTTTAGTTGACTCGTATGACGGCATTGGGATGGGTATGCAGCCAGAGTTAGTAGAGGAGATGCAAATAGATGATGTGTACACTAGCATTGCAGATATCTTCGATGTCGAGAGCGAGGATGATGAGTGTTGTAGTATTTTCGACTTTCTATATCAGACTTTGGGTGTAGATTCAGCGTTGTCATTTGCAGGAGGTGGGTTCCAGGATTCTATGTTACAGGGACCCACAGATGAGGAAAGGGAAGCCTATGAGTGGCAGGAGTTTGTTTCAGCCAGGGCTTCCACTTCTGGAGAGAGGGTTACTTCGTCAGTGACCCATGAGGTTGTGTCTCAGGATCTGGACTGTCAGATGGTTGCAGAGGATGAGGTAGCTGGAGATTGTGTTGAGTTAGATTCAGCAGCAGCTTCCTCGGGGTTAGATGAGGACATGGCCGATGTCTGTACTCAGAGTGTAGAGGTGTACTTAGATGTAAGTACACAGAGAGAGAGTGGTCTTGAGGGGAGTTTGTTGGATACAGCTTCCTCTCATAGTGTGGACAGTGCATTTGAGGTGGTACATAGGAGGCCTATTGTGCAGAGTCATCATGTGACCAACCAGTTGCGAGTTGATGAGAGGGATATTTCTTCTACTCTCGAGCATTTTGATGCCACTCGTCAGTTGCTGGATGTTTATGGTTGGAGTACTCCTATGACAGATGAGTCCAGCAGTGGTCACCTTTCATTGACAAAGATTCACTCTTTGCGTGAGGCTGTCAAGATTTTGAGACAGAATTATTTACAAATGGTAGCCGACCAAGATCACCTGGTCGAGCGGGGGAGTACAGCCTATGAGGCATTGATGGACAGAGAGGAGGAGGTGAGTGAGCTTACCCAAGAGCTCACAGCAACTACTGAGGTTTTAGAGGATACTGAGCAGGCTCTTCAGGAGTCGCAGATCCGATTAGAGGAGGTGACCGTGGAGTTGGAGCATTTGTGGTCTACACCAGCCCCAGACCCAGTTCGATTGCACATAGAGTTGGTTGGTGGTGAGTTTGCTCCTACGGTTGGTGATGAGGGACATGATGATGTGGCTAACACACATGTTCCGGATTTGGGAGCACTGGGTACAGATGAGGTAGGAGTACCAGAGGAGACAGGTTCTCGAGTTGATTTGCTTCCTTTAGCTGGGAGTGAATCTACTTCATCATCTCACATAGCTAATAGCATGGGACAATTGGCAGTGTCACATTTTCAGAGGGGTCAGTTGTGGATTGCAGGGGACCTAGTTGACGCTTCCACGTATAATTTCTATTGCACTGAGTCATTCGTGGAGTATTTACTTGAGAGTGTAGATGTGCGAGAGGATTCCTCCAGAGTGTCTGAGGGTACTCTCATCTGAGGCTCTTGTGCTATTCGGAGGTTGGTCAAGAAGATTGTGGAGACTCTTTCCACTATGCTTCCCCACAGGGATTTTGAGGTTGGGTTTGTTGAGAGGGTTGCTCAGTTTCCTACCCAACCTACAGTGATGCGGAGTCAGAGATTGGAGCCATCTTTTGATTCCCAGTTTGGTAATGACGAGTCATTGACAGAGAATGGGGATTCCTACCGGCATTATAAGTGGGGTATGCTCATCATTTTTCTTTTGACCCACAGGTGGATGATTTGATCTCACGCAGGGGTAAACCGGCTCCAGTATCTTACCATCCATTATGGGATGGGTTGGCACCATCTTTTACAGATGGAAGTGGCAGTTGCAAGTTAGACTACTTGCAGTATCTACACACTCAGGACTGTTTGTCAGAGGGCAGAGTTGATAACAGTGATTCAGGCACATTTGGTCACTGTTGTTTTCCCAGTGCAGTTGGGTGTGAGTGCCGGATAGGCAGCGACTCATGTTTTGACAGAGTTGTTATTTCAGTTGGGTGCGCAGGGGGAGTTCAGTGTGTATGGGATCTGAGTCTCCCATACATCTTGGTTTTTGATGGTCCTGAAGTTCACTTCTTTCGAGATTTAGGCAGAGACAGATTCAGTACAGGAGTTTGGGTGAGTAGTTGTTTTGGGTCTCTTTATAGAGTTATCCGATTTGCATTTTGGGTGATGCTACAGTAGCCTACAGTTTATGTCAGTCGCATGCTATACTTTTTTCTGTGGGATCCAGGTGGATTATGATGTTTCTTGTTCCGGCGATTGCTTGGGGACAAGCAATCTTGGGGAGGGAAGACTGTAATATCCCCATTTTTTTGCAGGTCATTGATCTGATGGTGCCAGGTCATTATTGCGATCCTCGTGGTCTGGCGAGGTGTTTAGAGGGTCATTGGTGTGAACTTACTATTTATAGTAAGTCAATGGATAGTTCCGATGAGCTCAGATGAGTTAGAGGAGTTGAATGATGCTCTCGGTTTTCAATTCTGGCTTCCAGTTTGGGCTCCAAGAATCTTGGAGAGAGCGTCTATTTTTAGTAAGTCACCCTGTCAGGTTCATTCGTCATCTTTCATCGTCAGGATCAATCCTGTGCAGACAGATTTCGATTCGGACGCTTCTTCAGTTGTTTTCGCAAGACGGGTGGTTTATTATTATTTTTTTATTAAATTTGCTAAGGTTGCCATTTTTGTTGGTATTATATGCTAGATACCTTAGTGTGATAGCTCATTGGAACCGGGATGAAAAGTTTTAAATCTTGGGCACAAGAAACAAGGACCTTGCATGTCATAATTTCATGATATTGGTGAAAAGGTCTTATTTGGAGCGAAATAAATTAATAAATTATATTATTCAATATGTGCCTAAGTATAAAAAGTGTTTTAAGTGAAAAGTGTGTGAGAGAAGACACTTTTTAATTATAAAAGCAATCCTTTGTGAAAGGCAAATCATCCATTGTTGAATTATGATTTTATTGAAGTTGTGAGAGAGACTACCCGGCTAGGGTTTTGAGGACTGATTCCTCTTCTGGCAATATGAGCTATTACAGGTTGATGGTGAATTTTGCAGTTGTAGTTCTGATTCTGAATTTTAATCCAGTGCTAATGTATACTGGATTTGTGTGGAGTTTTTTCATCTACAAGCAAATCGATTTGCTCTCAAGGATTTCAAAATTGTCTCATTGCCGGGGTTTGATTTGTGATTGGGAAGTCTGCTGTGTTTAATTTGCTGCTGTTTCAATTGAGAATATTGGTGACTGAATTATTTGTAAATAAAGGCATGTGACTGATTTCTGGAGCCCTTTCACATGTTTCAAGGGCCTGCGGTTGATATTCAGCAGAGCACGTGCCAAGCATAGCAGTTTTGGCCCATCATAATGGTGGCTAACTTAATTTCTGAGGTGCTGCGTTAAATTTGCTTGGAGTTAATTGCAGATTGCAGTCAAACATAAATACCAGGTGCTTTAAATTCCATGTTAATTAATTCTGAAATTATACAATTTGCAGCCAGTGTAATAAATGTGTAAACTGGATTTGTAATAGAGTTTATGCAGAGTTTCGTATTGTTCTAGTTTAATATCTGAATTGGAGGAAGATATTTAAAAATTGCAAATTAAAGTAAGTTTGAACAAGTGTTTGCAAATATTTTAAATTCAAATTAAGTAGATTCAGAAGAGCCAGCCAGGGTTCTTCATAGTGGTATCAGAGCTATTTTCCTACCATCCTGTGGGGTCTAGTTACGTTAATTTCATGAAGTTATTTTAAAGGTGATCAACACTTTTATTTTCTAGCTATGGATAAATACAGGAGATCCAGTTCCGGAAGTCGTCATAGCTATAAGGGAAATAAAGAAGAATTAAATGCTCTAGTAGAAAGCGTTGAGAGACTGAGACTGCATCAGCAGAGATTAGCAGCGAGATTGTCGAATCCAGGTACAGTAGACAGGGTAGCGACATATATGGTCTCCACCTTTAGAAGGCCGACATCTAGGTTGCAGGAGAAAAGACTGCAGTTTTCTCTGATAGTAATACATGATGCTGATGTCCCTACATCTAGTTATTATTGGGGATTTTTATGTCAACTGTAGTAGTGTTGCTCCAGTTTAGGAGGCAGTTGCTTCCTCAGTTGAGACCGAGGCATGTACAGAGTCTCCTAGTGGTGAGGTAGGAGAGTTGGGCATTACAGCGGGGTCAGTTGATGACAGCTCATGCTCCAACATTATTGATGCACAACCTGACATTGAGTCATGTGTGCAGAGTCACATGTCAGCAGTTGAGATTCCAGCAGGAAATGTGGGAGCTGACACATCTGATGACACTTTTGAGGATGCTGTGAGTTGCATTGGAGATGACACCCCTGTGAGATGTTGGGTGATGACTGCGAGGAGCATATGATCTTTGACAGCTCAGAGATTTATGACAGCAATCGCAGTGTGGAATCAGTACAGGAGACAGTGGTTTATTCCTATGTTGAGGATGTGAGCATGGAACTTTCTAGGGATGACACTCAAGATGGGAGCGTTGCAGCTAATTTGGGTGACATAGTTTCATGCCAGAGTTTAGTTGACTCGTATGACGGCATTGGGATGGGTATGCAGCCAGAGTTAGTAGAGGAGATGTAGATAGATGATGTGTACACTAGCATTGCAGATATCTCCGATGTTGAGAGCGAGGATGATGAGTGTTGTAGTATTTCCGACTTTCTATATCTGACTTTGGGTGTAGATTCAGCGTTGTCATTTGTGGGAGGTGGGTTCCAGGATTCTGTGTTACAAGGACCCACAGATGGGGACAGGGAAGCCTATGAGTGGCAGGAGTTTGTTTCAGCCAGGGCTTCCACTTCTGGAGAGAGGGTTACTTCGTCAGTGACCCATGAGTTGTGTCTCGGTATCTGGACTGCCAGATGGTTGCAAAGGACGAGGTAGCTGGAGATTGTGTTGAGTTAGATTCAGCAGCAGCTTCCTCGGGGTTAGATGAGGACATGTCCGATGTTTGTACTCAGAGTGTAGAGGTGTACTTAGATGTAAGTACACAGAGAGAGAGTGGTCTTGAGGGGATTTTGTTGGATACAACTTCCTCTCATAGTGTGGATAGTGCATTTGAGGTGGTACATAGGAGGCCTATTGTGCAGAGTCATCATGTGACCAACCAGTTGCGAGTTGATGAGAGGGATATTTCTTCTACTCTCGAGCATTTTGATGCCGCTCATCAGTTGCTAACTGTTTATGGTTGGGGTACTCCTATGACAGATGAGTCCAGCAGTGGTTACCTTTCATTGACAGAGATTCACTCTTTGCGTGAGGCTGTCAAGATTTTGAGACAAAACCATTTACAGATGGTAGCCGACCAAGATCACCTAGTGGAGTGGGGGAGTACATCTTATGAGGCACTAATGGACAAAGAGGAGGAGGTGAGTGAGCTTACTCAGGAGCTCACAGCAACTACTGAGGTTTTAGAGGATACTCAGCGGGCTCTTCAGGAGTCGCAGATCCGATTAGAGGAGGTGACCGTAGAGTTGGAGCATTTGCGATCTACACCAACCCCAGACCCAGTTCGATTGCACATTGAGGTGGTTGGTGGTGAGTTTGCTCCTACGATTGGTGATGAGGGACATGATGATGTGGCTGACACACATGTTCTGGAGAAGGGAGCACTTGGTACGGATGATGTAGGAGTACCACATGAGACAGGCTCTCAAGTTGATTTGCTTCCTTTAGCTGGGAGTGAATCTCACATAGCTGATAGCACGGGACAGTTGGTTGTTCCACATTTGCGGGGGGATCAGTTGTGGATTGCGGGGGAGCGAGTTGATGCTTCCATGTATAATTTCGACTGCACCGAGTCCTTTATGGAGTATCTACTTGAGAGTGCAGACGTGCGTCAAGATTCTTATAGAGTGTCTGAGGGTACTCTCATCTGAGGCTCTTGTGCTATTCGGAGGTTGGTCAAGAAGATTGTGGAGACTCTTTCTACTATGTTTCCCCACAGGGATTTTGAGGTTGGGTTTGTTGAGAGGGTTGCTCAGGTTCCTACCCAACCTACAGTTATGCGGAGTAAGAGATTGGAGCCATCTTTTCATTCCCGGTTTGGTAATGATGAGCCATTGATAGAGATTAGGGATTCCTACCGGCATTTTATGGTGGGGTATGCTCATCATTTTTCTTTTGACCCACAAGTGGATGATTTGATCTCACGCAAGGGTAAACCGGCTCCATTATCTTACCATCCATTATGGGATGGATTGGCACCATCTTTTACAGATGGAAGTGGCAGTTGCAAGTTAGACTACTTGCAGTGTCCACACACTCAGGACTGTTTATTAGAGGGCAGAGTTGATAACGGTGATTCAGGCACATTTGGTCACTGTTGTGCAGTTGGGTGTGAGTGCTGGTTAGACAGGGACTCAAGTTTTAACAGAGTTGTTATTTCAGATGGTTTGAGTTCCGTTGGGTTGTTTTCAGCATCAACATCTACAATTGGTTTGCAAATGTGGTTTTCAGTGGTGTCTGTTCTATTGATGTTGGGTCTTTCTTCACAGGAGTTTGGTGGGGATCGAGACGTTACTTGTGACCATCCTTGGGATCCGGGTGGTTTATGATGCTGCTTGTTTTTCCTGATTGCTTGAGGACAAGCAATCTTTGGAAGGGAGGACTGTAATGTCCCCATTTTTAGACTTATGGGATTAGCTTGGTTTGGCGACCCTCATAGGATAATCAGGTGATCAGAGGGGGTCAGATGGTGGACCAGTGTTGGGATTCCATTCTGGAGGTTCAGATTATCAGGTCTACTCTTCGTTCGGATCGTTTTGGTCAACTTACTATTTTTTGTAAGTGGTATTTTGGGTATGGCCAGAATTAGCAGGGTGTCTGCACGAAGCGTCAGATATCTCAGGATCGAGTTTCAGAGAATCTCCAGTTTGAGAGACTTACTATTTATAGTAAGTCTATTTTTAGCAGTGGCTATTTCAGGCAGGGCAATGCCTATTCTTAGCTGGGCAGTTGAACTTGGTGCTTTGTCAAAAGTACGTTAATTTAATGTCTTATTAAATTAAATTATTTTGATTTAATTTAATAACTTATGACTTTATAACTTAATGTTATAAAGTGAGATTATTTTTAAAAGCCAATTAAGTGAAAATATTAAAAAGTGTTTTTTCGGAAAAAGCTATATAACCAACTCGAAAAAGCACTTTTCAATATCTTATGCAATCATTATTATTTCTTGGAATTTGGGAAGAAGACAAACCTGGCTAGGGTTTCGAGGATTGATTCCTCATTTCGTAATTTGAGCCATTATCTGTTGATGGTGAATTTTACTTCTGATTATCTCTGAGTTTTCAATTCGGTGCTACTATATATCGGATTGGTGAGAGATTCAAAATTAGAATTCGAATCTGCTGATGAATTTGTGACTGAATTCATTAATCAAATTCTGGATTTAATTCTTGGGGGCTGCTGTTATTTTTTCCTGATTATCGAAGCATTGCAAACAGAGAACTTCGAAATTAGAGAGGAAGATGTGCTTTTAATGCTGTGATTATTTATTGGTTGAGGCGTATTGATTACACAGCGAACACATTTCTTAATGCTGCTGCGTCAATCCATATCCTGACACGTGAGTCATGAGAGCAACCATGACACCAAAATTCTGGTCACGTGCTGTTCAAACTGGGCGGTTTTGGTATTTCCTTGAGCCGCGTTTAGTTTCGGAGCAGGCACGTTGAGGATTCACAAGGCGGCTGTCTTATTTCTTGGGCTTCGTGACAATACATAAGGTGACGTCTCAATTTGTATGGAGGCATGTCATTGCAAGGAGTATTTTTTGATATTACAAGTGCCTTAAATAATTTCCAAAATTAGTTTGCTTGTAATTCTGTTTAATAAAAAGTTTCAATTGATGAAAGTTAAGAGGAAGTTATTTGTCGGAATTCGATAATTCAAGTTTGGTGAATTTATTTTCAGAATTGTTCTTGCATGAGTATTATTAAGATATAGTCGCAAATATTTCAAAATTATTATTTAACATTTAGGAAGAGCCAGCAAGGGTTCTTTACAACACATGAGAGAAGACAGACGTTCTCTTTGGCCTTTTTCCTCATCAAAATGTTCCCATGTCTGTCACCAGTTATATTGTCAGTAGAGTGATATGTGACATACCTTAGAAGAGCCGGCCTCTGTTCATGGTCCAGTTCATCTTGTTGAGCAATATCTTCGTCATGGTTCTGAGCATCTATTTGTTCACCATCCTTGGGTGTCCTGTCAGCTTCGGGCATAGTTTCTCGCTCTTGATTTCTGTCAATGGGAGTTGCCTCCTCTTCTTCAATTGTTGCTTCATGAAGCTCAAAGACATCTCCTCCATTAGTAAGTTTAAAATTTTCATGATTGACATGTCCGGTCCTCTTGTTTGGTTCTGATGATTCATCAATTTTTACATTGATGCTTTCAATTATCTTGTCTGTTCTTTTGTTCAGACACTGATAAGCTTTGCTTTTGGTAAAATATCCTATAAATGTTCCTTCATCGCTCTTGGGATCAAACTTCCCAGAAAACATTTCTCTTTTGATATAACATTTACTACCAAAGATTCTGAAGTAGCCTACACTACGAGTATGCTTAAACCATAGTTCGTAAGGCGTCTTACCGGTTCCCTTTTTTACTTGAACTCGGTTGATTGTATACACAGCGGTGCTGACAGCTTCTGTCCAGAAGTGATGAGGAAGATTCTTTTGGATCAACAGGGTTCTAGCACAGTCGATCAGCATTCTGTTTCTTCTTTCTGCTACTCCATTCTACTGAGGAGTCCTAGGTGCAAAGAACTGTCTTTGTATGCCATGTTCCTCACAGTAATGAGTAAACTCCTGGGAGGTGTACTCACCTCCTCTGTCCGACCTCAAACATTTCAAGCTTCTACCAATTTCCTTTTCAACTCTAGCCTTGTAAACTTTGAACATGTGAAAGCCTTCCAATTTCTCACGAAGAAAGAGTGTCCACATCATTCTCGAGAAATCATCTACAAACAACATGAAATACCTGTCTCCATGATAGCTCTTTGTCCTCATTGGTCCACACAGGTCTGTGTGTACAAGATCTAGGACATTTTCGGCAGAGAAGGACTTGCTACTGAAACTTGCTCCTGTCAGTTTTCCTAACTGACAATCCTTACAAATACCTCCCATGGGTTTTGCAATTTCTGGGAGTCCTCTGACCGATTTCTTCCTGCTCACTTTGAGAATGCTGTCAAAGTTTATATGGCAGAGTCTCTGGTGCCATAGCCAGCTATTGTCTTCTTTGGAGATAAGACCAATCTTGCTTGATTCTCCTTTGACAGAAGCAATTAGGCAGGCTCCTTCTGTTGAGTCTATGTAGAACAGATTGCCTTTGCTCTGTCTACCGGTTGCAACGTGAGATCCGGATTGATTTTTGACTATGCAGGAGCCTTGACCGAATTCCAACTGGAAGCCTTTGTTGTTTAGTTATGCAACACTCATGAGGTTATACTTGAGTCCTTCAACCCAGTACACGTCTTCACAGACAGCATTATTGCAGAGAACAATAGATCCCTTACCCTTGATGGCACAAGGGGCATTGTTTCCAAATGTGACTGATTCGCTGTCGTTGAGCTCCAAGTTGATAAACTTGCTCTTGTCACTGGTCATATGGTGAGTACATCCACTGTCAATGATTCAATCGTCATACTGATGAGATCTGGATGAGTGCAACTTCATTAAGAGCTCGGCTCTCCTCCTTTATTGCAACAAATGCAATTTCTGGATCTTCTGAGTCTTCAAACTCATTGTTTGTGACTCCTTCCTCTGCAAGATAGCATTCTTGCTTTGCTTTGTTCTTGAACCGGTCTCTTTTGTCTCTATTTTCATTATCTGGACATTGGGCAGCAATGTGTCCTATTTTGTTGCAAGAGAAGCATTTTAAAGGGAGTTTCCCTTTATACTTCCCTTTTCCTCTGGGGAATCTCTTAGCGATCAGAGCTTCAAACTCATCTTGCTTTGTCTCCTCTGAGAGCAAATTTTCAATGAGGTTGTCGATCTTACCGGTAGAGGAGTTACCGGTTTCTCTTCCTTTTTTGGTGGAAGAGGCATTGACCGATGATTTAAATGTTGCTTCCTAAACAGATAGGCTATTATCAAAGTTGCTTAATTCAAAAGCAGCCAACTTACCGATTAGGGAGTCTAAGGTGACTTGATCGTTGCTTACGGATCTGAGCTCTTGAATGGCAAAGATCTTGATGGCATACTGAGGTCTGAGAGTTTTTAGTATTTTGCTCACCACCTCTTCTTCAGTCATCTTGCCTCCATCACTTCTGATGGAGTTGATTACTTCCTTGATTCGGTTGCTATATTGCTCGATATCTTCTCCATCATTCATCCTCATGTCGTCATACTTTCCCCTGAGGTTTTCGACCTTGGCTCTCTGAACATTGGGATCTCCTCCATAGACTGTTTGTAACTTTTTCCACATTTTGCAGGCGGAGTTAAGATATTCAATTTCAGCAAACAGGTGGTCGGGTAAGGTGCTAGCTATCATGTCCATGGCAGCCGTGTGCTCAGTCTTAATTTTCTCTTCATCAGGTGTCAAGGTGCCAGCGGGCTCACTGTAGTCATTGGTAACATGATTCCAGTACTGGTCACTGTTGGTCTTCATATATAGCTTCATTCTACTGCACCATATGGTGAAGTTTTCTTTTGAAAACTTTGGTCCTTCCTTTCTCATCATCATAGCTTTCTTTCTGTGCAGTTAAGCAACAAAGAAAAACAGAACAAGGCTCTAATACCAATTGACAGTCCCAACTGGTGCTGAGAGGGGAGGGGTGAATCAGCACTTGAAAAATCTTTCTTTTTTCTTTAATCCAGTGAAGTAAACTTGCAGCAAAAAGAAAAACAGTTCTAAGCAAATAAAACAGCAAGTGAACAAACACAAAGTGACACCAGATTTATCATGTGGAAACCCGGTTAGGGTGAAAACCACAGTGTGAGGAGACCTCACAATATTTGTACTCTTCTAAAGTATGCCCTGTTAAGAGCCTACCCGGTCAAGGGATAAAACGCACTTGCTAAGTGCGACCCAGTCAAAGGATTTGTTACAATAAGGTCTGTTAAGACCTATCCAGTTAAGGGACTTCAAACACCTTGAAAGATGTCACCCGGTTAAGGGATTTTGATACAAGGGACCTGTTAGAGTCCACCCAAATACTGGGATTTGTCTATTGTAGTTTGCTAGAAAACAATAGAATCAAGATCTTTACAGAAGGCTCTGCTTAGCTAGATATGATCTCTATTTGTGCTTTACTGAGAATTATCACCGGTTAACACAGGAGTATTCTCAACTGTTGTTGCGCTTCATTGCACAACCTATTATCTCTTTGTCAATTTTCTCTAACCCTTGTTACTGTAGCATATAGGTTCACTCTTTTTCTCGGCAGAATGAAGGCAATTCTTCTTTTCAACAGCTATAAGAATATATTCAGTTTTGTTGCCCTGACTACGCCTCAAATGCATGACCTAATCCTAAGATCCAACGAATCCATCACTCAATGAAGTGTTTGTTGTCTGAGAAAGCATCCGATGCAAGCTCTGGCTTCATTTATTACATGAAGAAAACAACAATTGCGTGTCAGGCAACCTTTCTTCATAAGAGATAACACTTCGATTTAAAGCCACTAAATCCGTCTTTAAATCCTTCAGTCGCGCCTCAAGAAACCATTGATTCCGGCTTTAAATCCTTTACCTGCACCTCAAACCAATCACCAAGACAACTCAAGATCACTCGGATTTACTGCAATAAATCCTGGTCAAGAAGAGTTGGTTGGAACAAACAGTTGACTATGACTTCCTCAGTTCATACCGGAGTCTTATAATATATTGGTCGAGTTCTTCATGCTATAAATAGGTAAGAGTCTTAGAACTGCTGCTATCTCTTTCTTGGCTTACCGGGTACACGCCCTTGGTGTGGCAGATTACCGGTTGCACTATCCAGGTTGTGTTATAGACATTAGTTGGATATGTTTTTATTTGTACTTGTCTATACCGGTTGAAGGTCGGTCCTTGATTGCTACTAGGATACACTCTTCTCTTCTGAGTGCATTATCCGATTGCTGATGCTTAGTGTAGTGACCAGTTTCACAGCCTCTCTTGATGAAGAGTCTTGTCTATAATAGAGACAACAAATCTCTATCCTCTTTTGCCAATCAATGACAACACTTGGACCGGTAGAGAGCTTACCAATTAGTGATACCAACAGTATTTACGTACAGTTACAACTGTCTTGAATACTGGCACCATCGGCCAAACCATCCTTCTTTCATATAGATCTCCTTGGATCTTTAGACTTTATAGAGATGACAAGTTTCTATACTCTTTTGCCAATCAATGACAATACTTGTACCTGTAGTAGGCTTACCGATTACCATCACTTGATGCCAACAATCTCCCCCTTTGGCATTGATGGCAAAACCTTGATAGCCAATCACAATATCACTAGGTTACTGTGCTTATACCTCATTGCTACTGCTACAGTCTTCCGTTCCGCTTCTTGCCAAACTAAACTCTCCCCCTTTTTGACAATAATGCCAAAGGCTAGTCAGAAGGACTACCTTTGTCTAATCTGCTCCCCCTATGAGCAGCATTCCTTTTCATCAATCCAAAAAAGATAAGGTGTAACCCTCTGTTGAAGCGCAGTGAACTGATGATCACCTTTCCAGGTTTACTGAAGATCATGAAGGGGTATCACTCCTAGTTTACCTTTGAGATACTCAAAAGTATTCTTCGGTAATGGCTTGGTGAAGATATCAGCAATTTGTTCCTTGGTGGGAACATACTCCAATCTCACCTCCTTGTCTTGTACTAGCTCTCTCAAGTAATGATACTTGATGGCAATGTGCTTTGTCTTGGAGTGCATAACAGGATTCTTGGATATGTTAATTGCACTGGTGCTATCACAATAGATAGCTATCGGTTCAGGTATGGGTTCTTTGATTCCTTCCAGCAGTTGTTTGATCCAGATTACCTGTTTACAATTGATTGTTGCAACAACATATTCAACCTCTGCAATAGATTGTGAAATACAATTCTGTTTCTTACTTGTCCAAGAAACAATTCTTACACCGAGAAAGAATGCACCACCACTTGTGCTCTTTCTGTCATCAATGTTGTCAGCCCAGTCTGCATCAGTGTACACTTTTACTTCAAATCCTCCCTTGTGTGGAAACCATAATCCATATTCTTCAGTGCCCCTTAGATATCTGAAGATTCTCTTTACTGCTATCAAATGTGTCTCTTTGGGATTAGCAGAGAATCTTGCCACTATGCCAACCGCATGTGCAATGTCTGGTCTATTGTGAATAGCATACTGCAATTTTTCTATCATGAACCAATACATAGTTTCATTCACTTCTTTTGCATCATCCTCCTTTGATAACTTGAGGTTGGTTATCGTTGGGGTTCTAACCGGTTTAGAGTCTTCAAGTCCAAAAGTCTTAAGAATTTCTTTCATATACTTGGACTGAGATATAAAGATACCTTCTTTCAGCTGATGGACCTGTAATCCGATGAAGAATTTTATTGCGCCTATCATAGACATCTCAAATCCTTTCTTCATCTCTTCAGCGAAGGCTTTTCTCATCTTGTCATCTCCTCCAAAGATGATATCATCCACAAAGATCTCAGCAATCAGATTTCCATCTTTTCCGGTCTTGAGATACATATTGTTGTTCTCCCCGGTTCTTGTGAATCTTATGGTTAGAAGATATGAATGTAGCCTTTCATACCATGCCCTTGGAGCTTGCTTAAGTCCATAAAGAGCCTTTTTCAACCTGCAGACCATACCATCATCATGTGCAGATGTGAAGCCTTCTGGTTGTTCAATGTAGACTTCTTCTTCCAGAATTCCATTCTGAAAGCAGACTTGACATCCATCTGATACACTCTAAACTTATTGTGTGCAGCATAAGCAAAAAGAATTCTCACTCCTTCCAGTCTTGCTACCGGTGCAAATGTTTCTCCATAGTCCAGTCCAACTTCCTGGGCATATCCTTTGCAGACCAATCTTGCCTTATTTCTTATTACTTTCCCTTCTTCATTCAGCTTATTTCTGTTAACCCACTTGGTCCCTATGACATTCTTGTCCTTTGGTCTTGGCACAAGATCCCATGTGTCATTCTTCTCAATTTGCTCAATTTCTTCCTCTATGGCCTTGACCCAGTTTTCATCTTCTAGGGCTTCCTTTGTTTTGGGCTCTATATAGGAAAGTAAACAGATATTTTCTTTGGCCTTTTTCCTAGTCAAAACATTAGCATGTTTATCACCAATAATGTTATCAGTAAAGTGATATGTGACATACCTTGGGAGAACCGGGTGCAGTTCTCAGTCAGGCTCTTCCGGTTGAGCAATTTCTTCACCATGATTCTGAACATCTTGTTCACCACCCTGTGCTTCAGGTGCAATTTCCTGAACCGAGTGTCTGTTCACATGGTGTTCTTCTTCGTCTTCAGTAGCTGCTTCATTGAACTCAAAGACATTTCCTTCGCTTTGCTCTTCAAGGCTGTCATGATTGTTATGACCGGTCTCCTTAATCGGTTCTTAAGATTCATCACCTTTTACATTGATGCTTTCAATTATCTTGCCTGTTCTCTTGTTCAGACACTGATATGTCTTACTTTTGGTAGAGTAACCCAAAAATGTTCCTTCATCACTCTTGGGATCAAACTTCCCAAAATACATATCTCTTTTGATGTAACATTTACTACCAAAGATTTGGAAGTAACCTACACTGGGAGTATGTTTAAACCATAGTTCATAAAGAGTCTTACCGGTTCCCTTTTTTACTTGAACTCGGTTTAGTGTGTAGATAGCATTACTGACAGCTTCTCTCCAGAAGTGATGAGGAAGATCCTTCTGAATCAACAGAGTTCTTGCACAATCAATCAGCGTCTTGTTTCTTCTTTCTGCTACTCCATTTTGCTGCGGAGTTCTTGGTGCAGAAAACTGTCTTTTTATTCCATGTTCCTCACAATAGTGAGTGAACTCCTGAGAGGTGTACTCACCTCCTTTGTCTAACCTCAGGCATTTCAAGCTTTTACTGGTTTCTTTTTCTACTCTAGCCTTGTAGATTTTAAACATGTGGAAGGCCTCTGATTTCTCTCTAAGAAAGAGTGTCCACATCATTCTTGAGAAGTCATCTACAAAGATCATGAAGTACTGGTCTCCATGGTAGCTCTTTGTCTTAATTGGTCCACAGATCTGTGTGCACAAGGTCCAAAACACTTTCAGCAGTGAATGTCTTACTGTTGAAACTTGCTTCGGTCAGTTTTCCTAACTGACAGTCTTTACAAACCCCACTGATGGGTTTTGTAATCTCAAGGAGTCCTCTAACTGATTTCTTTTTGCTTACTTTGACGATACTGTCAAAGTTTATGTGGCAGAGTCTCTTGTGCCATAGCAAGCTATTATCTTCCTTGGAGACAAAACAAATTTTACTTGATTCTCCTCTGACTGAAGCTATCAAACAAGCTCCTTCCATTGAGTCTAGGTAGAACAGATTGCCTTTGCTCTATCTACCGGTTGCAACATGGGTTCCAGACTGATTTTTTACTATACAGGAACCTTGTCCGAATTCCAACTGGAATCTTTTATTGTTCAGCTGTGCAACACTCATTAAGTTGTACTTGAGTCCTTCAACCCAATACACGTCTTCATAGGCAGCATTGTTGCAGAAAGCAATAGAACCTTTACCTTTGATGGCACAGGGGGCATTGTTTCCAAAGGTAACTGATCTGTTGTCATTGAGCTCCAAGTTGATGAACTTGTTCTTGTCACCGGTCATGTGGTGAGTGCATCCACTGTCAATGATCCAATCATCATGCTGATGAGATCTAGATATGAGTGCAACTTCATTTACAATTGGGCTCTCCTTTATTGCAACAAATGCAATTTCTGGATCCTCTGAGTCTTCAGACTCATTGTCTGTGACTCCTTCCTCTGCAAGATAGCATTCCTTCTTTGCTTTGCTCTTTAACCGGTCTCTTTTATCTTTATGTTCATTATCAGGACACCTTGCAGCAATATGTCCTATCTAGTTGCAAGTGAAGCATTTTAAAAGGAGCTTTCCCTTGTACTTCCCTTTTCCTCTGAGGAATCTCCTAGCAATGAGTGCTTCAAACTCATCTTGCTCCATCTCCTCTGAGAGCAAATTATCAACAAGGTTGCCAATCTTACCGGTAGAGCAATTATCGGTTTCTCTTCCCTTTTTGGTGGAAGAGATATTGACAGAGGACTTAAAAGCTACTTCCTGAATGGATAAGCTATTATCAAAATTACTTAATTCAAAGGCAGCCAGCTTACCGATTAGGGAGTCTAGGGTGACTTGATCTTTAGTCACCAATCTGAGCTCTTAAATGGTAGAGATCTTGATAGCATACTGA
Source organism: Chamaecyparis obtusa (assembly GCA_027943335.1). NCBI lineage: Eukaryota > Viridiplantae > Streptophyta > Pinopsida > Cupressales > Cupressaceae > Chamaecyparis > Chamaecyparis obtusa. Next base: position 1,077,185 of record BSBK01002521.1, on the reverse strand, counting down.
GGTCTGAGAGTTCTTAGTATTTTGCTAACCACCTCCTTTTCACTGAGCTTTCCTCCAACACTTCTGATGGAGTTGATCACCTCTTTGATCCGGTTGCTATATTGCTCAATGTCTTCTCCTTCATTCATCTCCACATCATCATATTTTCCTCTGAGGCTTTCGACCTTGGCTCTTTGAACATTTGGATCTCCTCCATAAACCATTTGCAACTTGCCCCACATCTTGAAGGCAGAATCAAGATGTTCGATCTCAACGTAGACATGATCAGGTAGCGTGCTAGCTATCATATCCATAGCAGCCGTGTGCTCGATTTTGATCTTCAGTTCATCAGCTGTCAAACTGTCAGCGGGTTCACTGTAATCAGTGGTAACATGATTCCAGTACTGATCTCTGGTGGTCTTCATATACAGCTTCATTCTGTTGCACCACAAGGTGAAGTTTTCCTTTGAAAACTTTGGTCCTTCCTTTCTCATCATCTTGACTTTTTCCTCGTGCGGTTAAGCAACAAAGAAAACAAGACTTGGCTCAAATACCAATTGATAGTCCCAACTGGTGCTGAGAGGGGAGGGGTGAGTCAGCACCTCTAAAAACTTCTTCGCTTTAAATCCAAAGAAGTAAACTTACAGCAGAAAGGCAAACAGATTTAAGCATATAATAACAGCAAGTAAACAATCACACAGTGACACCAAATTTATCACGTGGAAACTCGGTTAGGGTGAAAACCACGGTGTGAGGAGACCTCACAAATTTTGTACTCTTCTGGAGTACGCCCTGTTAGAAGCCTTCCCGGTTAAAGGATCAAAACGCACTTGTTAGATGCGACCTAATTAAGGGATTTGTTACAATGAGGCCAGTTAGTGCTTGCTTGGTTAAAGGACTTTAGAACACCTTTCAAGATGCCACTCGGTTAGGGGATTTGATATGAGGGACTTGTTAAAGTCCACTCAAATACTGGAATTTAACTATTGTAATTGTTAGAGAACAATAGAAGGATTGACCTTTTACAAATGGCTTTGCATAGCCTGATAAGATCTATTTTTGTGCTCAACTGAGAAGCATCACTGGTCGTTGCAAGTGTGTTCTCCTCTATTGTTGTGCTTCACTGCAGGTGTGTACTCATTATGCATGACCTAATTACAGATCCTTATCAGATTCATTACTCAGTGGAGTACCAATTCACTTAAAGAAGCATCTGATGCATGCCCTTGCTTTATCTATCTAATGAAGAAAGCAATAGTTGCGTGTCAAGCAACTTTCCTTCATAGGAGATAACGCTTTCTTTTAAAGCCATTGATATCGGCTTTAAATCCTCCAGACTCGCCTCAAACCAATCGCCAATTTAACTCAAAGACTCTCGGATTTAGTGTAGAAAATATTGGTCAAAGAGTTGGTTGGAACAGATAGTTGACTATGACTTCCTCGGTTTATACCGGAGTCATTAATATATCGGTTGAGTTCTACATGTTGCAAACAAGTAAGAGTCTTTGACCTGTTACTGTCCCTTCCTTGGCTTACCGGTTGCACCATCCTCAGTTGTATTGTTGACACCAGTTAGCTATTGCTTTATCTGTGCTTGTCTACACTGGTTGTAGCCCAGTCCTCGGTTGATGCTGGAATCCTCTTTTCCTTAATTGTGTATATTGCCCAGTGGTATTTACGTACAGTCACAACTATCTTGAATACTGGCACCATCAGCCAAACCATCCTTCTTTCATATAGATCTCCTTGGATCTTTAGACTTTGTAGAGATGGCAAGTCTCTATACTCTTTTGTCAATCAATGACAATACTTGTACCGGTAGTAGGCTTACCGGTTACCATCACTTGATGCCAACACAAGGTGGTCTACTCAGATGTAATGTCCCCTAATAGGACCTTACTCAATTTGTTCTAAAACTCCCAATTTAGAGTTTGGATTTGCAATGAATTATGCTAAGTTTGCCTTCACAATGCCCCTTTGCAATTGATCTTGAAATTTATCTCCAATGTGTCATACTGTTATACATACATCTTTTACATTATATAACAGATCTCAAAGAAATTGTCCTTACAGCTATGTCCTTATTAGCAACAACTCTCAAGTGTAACGTGAAACGATGCAAGAAAGCTTTGTCTTCTTTAGATAAAGATATGAGGTTGTTGATAAATTTATGGAGCTCAGAAATATCCAACAACAAATTTATTCCAAAATATAAATCAGGAAACAATATTCTGGTGTAAGAAACATAAACAACAATTATTATCAAGGTATCTTAATATTGTTAATAATAGTGACCCCTTCCAGAGAGTTAACAAAACCAAACTCTCATCACCATACCAACAAATCTGAACCCCTGTGACACTAGTCTCCATACGTGGCCATTATTCCCATTCTTCAGAATTCTACAAATCTGGGTGCCTTGGTTTTTACTAGAGATCATTATTATTATTGATGAATGACTTATAGACTTGCACCTTCCTAGAATAGGCATCTTTGTATATTTCTATCCCTATTCAAATGCTTGACAAAATTCTAGTCCTCCATTCCGATGGCCTTGTTGGTTGTGTTTCCTTTGCTGTTGTCTAAGTTGCTAACGGTGTATTTTGATTGTATTTCAAACGTTAACTGTATCCCTGTACTGGTGTTGAATTCCCTTAGTATTCACTGCTACACTTTTGTTGTAGTGTCCTTTATGCGTTGTTGAATTTTCAAAATTAAATCCGATTGTCTAGAAGCCTCTTTATTTGACTTTTTTTTTATAAAGTTTATTTCTGATATTTTGTGTGGACTTTGAAAGATAAGTTCAAATCAGATTTGGGGGAAATCTGATTTCTTCTTCAAACTTCCATCTTCTTCCTTTGGACAGCAAATTTTCTATAAAGGGAAGAATATCTTTATTCTTCCATAGAGATATAGTTGGATGTAATTTCTCTTTTGTATGCAGTAGCAAGAGATGTTTTGTAATACTCTGTTTTTTATCAGAGAAATAAAGGATTATTCTATTAAGCAATGATTACTTCTGATAATTCAAATAATCTTGTAAGAGCTTTGTGAAGCTCGTAGATATTTGTATGCAGCCCCAGATAGTTGCAAGTTTATTTCTTATTGTAGAACTGTTTTTAGTTTGAATAGAAGCAAGAAGTTTCTTGCATATTTCTCCAGCTCTTGTGTCTGTGTAATGAGCCGGCCTGGCTCCTTGCTAAGAAAATAACCTTTCTTCCTGAATTCTTTGCAAATGTGTTCTTGTTTTGACAATGTTTGAATTTCGTAGTATCTTTTCCGAAATAAAATAATAACATATAGCAATTTGATACTATCACCCCAAGCTCAACGATTTAATTTATAATTCAAAAGTCATTGCAAATATATATTTTAAAAAAATTACAATATTTAATGTTGGGCACCTGGCAAGTAGGTACAACCACTCTAATGATGATGCCACCAATATATATAGTTGACGCAGCCTTGGGGAATGAAAACGTGGCTTAAGGAAAGCCCATGCACCACCAAAAAAACAAAACGCAGCCTCCAGTTATTAATCGCTGCCCTCAAGAAGTGAAACGCAACTTCTTGTATTGAAACACAACCCTCTATAATTAATACACAACTTCTGTGGGAGCTAACACAGCCTCTCCAATATAATTCACAGCCAGTCTGGAAGATATAACAGCCTTCCAGTATCAATATATAATGTCTCTGTAATAGAAGCAATTAAATAATTCTCCTCAAATTTGGTATACAACAGCACCAAATTTGCATCCACAGAATTAGAATTGAATGTCCAGTATTCAGTAGCAAAATTCACCACCGACAAATGATGATTCAAATTGCAACAGAGAGGAATCAATCCTCAAACCCTTGAAGAGTTTCTCCACACCAAAAATTTCATAAAAAATGCACAAGTCTAGAATGAATTCCTTTTTGCCCAAAGCATTGCTTTTATAATAAAAGATATCTTCTCTCACACACTTTTCACTTACAAAAGACTTTGCTTTATGTGCACATTTGAAATATAATAAACTATTATATTTCTCTTCACTTTAATGCTGAAAATGACTCTTTTATTAAAATAATGCTATTATGACACATAGGGTCCCTGTTTTATGAGTTCAGGATTTAAAACTTCTCAACCCGGTTCCAACGAGCTATAACACTAAGATGACCCGAATACATTCCCAATAAAAATGGCAACCTTAGCCGATTTAATTAAATAATAATCATAATTCACCCATCTTGCGAAAACAACTGAGGAAGCATCAAAATCAAAATCTAACAACAAAAGAGTGATCCTGATGATGAAAGATGATGAAAGAACCTGACGAGGTGACTTACTAAAAATAGACGCTCCCTCCAAGAATCTTGGAATCCAAACCGGAAGCCGGAAATAAAATCTGAAAGCATCATATAACTCCTCTAAATCCTCTGAGCTCAGTAGAACCATATGTTGACTTACTATAAATAGTAAGTCCCTCAAAATGGGGCCAAAACCCACAATAGGGTCCTCTAATCACCAATATTAGCCTACAAGGACCCAATGATAGGCTAAATCCACTAACTCCAATGCTCGCTAAAAATGGGGACATTACAGTTTGCCCTGTTTTGGGGATTTCGAATTTATTCATTTTTAGAACAGAGCATCTTTCCTGTGTGTTTCCAGAATATAGTTTTACTCTATATTCTTTACATGGTATCAGAGCTGATTGGCCCTCAATCCTTGTGAATTTGGGCATTTGTTTTTTCTGAGTATTTGTTTATCTTACACAGGAGACATGGCTGGAGATGTAGGAAAGAGTTGGCAGCAGCCACCGTCCTTCAATGGACAAAATTATGATGTTTGGGCAAAGAAGATGAGGACTGTTATGATTGCAAATGACTTGTGGGAGCTTGTGGTAAATGGCTTTACGGATGTGACTAACCCAGTTCAATTTGTTGGCCTCACAAACAATCAAAAGACTTACTTGAAGGAGTCAAGGAGGAAAGATGCAAAAGCTTTGAGCTTGATAGAAACTGCCTTGACAGAGGCAATCTTTCCCAGAATAACAGCAACTAATTATTCCAAAGAAGCTTTGGATATTCTTCACACAAGTTTTAAAGGGACTGAAAAAGTTCGATTAGTGAAGCTCCAAATGCTTCGAAGAGAGTTTGAGACTCTTCTCATGAAGGACAGTGAGTCCATTTCAGATTTCAGCTCAAGACTCTCTGGTTTGATAAACCAGTTGAGAACCAATGGAGAAACCATGGAGCGAAGAATAGTAGAGAAGGTTTTGAGAAGTCTGCCCTCAAAATTTGATAATCTAGTAATTGTCATTGAAGAGACAAAGGATTTCTCATTAATGACTATTGATGAGTTAATGGGTTCTTTCCAAACCCATGAACATTGCATTAATAGGTCTGCAAATTCTTCTCAAGAACAAGCTTTCAGAGCTCAAACCAATGCAAGAGGTAGGGGAAGAGGAAGAAACAACTCTGGAAAAGGTTCAAGAGGCGGAGGTCATGGTAACTCCGAACAACAAAATGCTGGAAGAGAAAGCTCAGAGCGAGCAGCCACAAATGAGGGAGCTAGAAGCTCTCACAATAATTCTAAAGGACGTAAGAAGAAATATAGCTCAAACAAGAGTAATATTGAATGTTATTATTGTCATAAATTTGGGCATTATGCTACTGAATGCTGAAAAAAGCAAAGTAATCAGTCAAAGCCAAGTGCAAATGTTGTTGATATGAAAGTGGTGATGGAAATAATCCCACAACCTTCATCATGTGCAACATTGGTGAAGAAGGCAGCCCTGAAGTCTGGTATTTAAACAGCGGTTGTAGTAACCACATGAGTGGTAATGAAAGTCTTTTTTCTTTCATTGATAAAAATGTAAAGTCTGAAATTAGAATAGGGAACAATGGAATTGTTCCAGTCGTGGGCAAAGGTTTTATTATGATCCGCACCAAGCAAGGTGAGAAACAAAAAATTCCGAATGTTTACTTTGCCCCAGGAATACAGCACAATTTGATGAGTGTCGGACAGCTCATTCAAAATGGTTATAAAGTGCTGATAGAGAATGACCAATGTATCATTTATGAGAAGGATGGGAGTAAGAAAATTGTTGCAGCAGTTCAAATGACAAAGAATCGAATGTTTCCATTAAAGGTAGAGATGTGTTTCTCTCACAATCAGCAGCTGCACCTCCCAAGAAAGAATGTACAGCAGTACAACAATCAACCTTCAAGAGCGTGATTGAAGACCCCTCCAAGTTATGGCATTTAAGGTATGGACATCTTGGCTATGCTGGTTTAAATTTATTGTCCAAGAAAAGAATGGTAGATGATTTGCCATGTATTAAAGATTTCAGTAGCAAGTGTGAGGCTTGTATTTTGGGTAAGCAACATAGGCTGTCTTTTAATTCTGGAAACTCTAGAAGGGCAAGAGCGCCATTAGAGCTGGTGCATACTGATTTAGTTGGCCCTATGCAAATTACTTCCATTGGGGGGAGTACTTATTTTATGACCTTCATAGATGATTTCAGTCGTAGAACATCGGTTTATTTTATGAAAAATAAATTTGAAACTTTTGATAAGTTTTTAGAATTTAAAGCCCAGGCTGAAAATGAAACTGGACAAAATCTTAAAGTCCTAAGGTCAGATAGAGGCGAGGAATATACCTCCAATATTTTTGTAAAGTTTTGCAGGCAAAATGGCATAAAGAAGGAGCTAACAGCCAGTTATACTCCGTAGCAAAATGGAGTGGCTGAAAGAAAAAATAGAACCATTGTTGAGATGGCAAGGAGTATGATGAAAGAAAAAGGACTCCGAATTGAATATTGGGGAGAAGCTGTAGCAACAACGATCTATTTAATAAATAGAAGTCCTACAAAAGCAGTCTATGACAAGATTCCATTGGAAGCATGGACAAAGTATAGATGGACGGTTAAACACTTGAGAGTGTTTGGGTGTGTAGCATATGCACACGTGCCAAAGGAGCAAAGGCAAAAGTTGGATGACAAGGGCGTGAAGTGTGTCTTTACTAGTTATAGTCCAGAATTCAAGGCATACAGATTGTATGATCCAGTTGGTAAAAAGATCACCTCAAGATATGTGGAGTTCATTGAGAATGATTCATGGGATGGCTCGGTGGACACATCTTCAAGCACTTCGAGTAAAGTGCCTATTATTGTTGAAAATGGTGAAGTTAATGATCAGCAAAATGATATAACAGTAGATATAGAAGGCTCCAGAAGGCTGCAAATTGGCCCCACAGAGAGTAGCAGCAGCAATACTGAGAGTTATGATCTCACTCTCGCCTCCCTAGTGCCAAGAAAGACCAAGAGTCTAAGGGAGATATACCAAGATGAAAGATATGAAAATGAAATTTTGCATTATTTTCTCATAGTGATCCAATTTATTTTGAGGATGCTGAAAAAGAAGAAAAATGGTGTAAGGCCATGGATGAGGAAATGGATGCAATAAAAAGAAATGAAACTTGGGAGCTCACTAATTTACCTCCAAACAAAAAAATTATTGAAGTTAAATGGGTTTACAAGACCAAGAGCAATGCTAAAGGAAAAATAGATAGGCATAAGGCTCAATTGGTGGTCAAGGGGTACAAACAGCAATTTGGTAGAGATTATGATGAGACATATGCCCCTGTTGCTAAAATGGAAACCGTGTGTGCTGTCATAGCAATTGCAACCCAGCACAAATGGAAGGTATATCAAATGGATGTGAAGTCCACCTTCTTGAATAGAGTATTGAAAGAAGAGGTTTATGTGGAGCAGCCACCTGGTTATGAAGTTCCGGGTCATAAAAGTAAAGTGTATAGGTTGAAGAAGGCTCTTTATGGACTTAAGCAAGCTCCACGGGCATGGTATAGAAGAATTGACTCATATTTGATGAGCAATGGCTTTTGCAAAAGCAATGGTGAGCCCACTCTTTACATCAAGGCAGCTAATGGTAATATTTTAATTGTTGTCTTGTATGTTGATGATTTAATCTTTACTGGAGATAATGATTTCCTCATTGCTGATTTTAAAGAGGCCATGAAAAGTGAGTTTGAAATGTCAGACTTAGGTCTCTTGAGATATTTTTTCGGCATAGAAGTAAAACAAATGCATGATGGTATTTTTATCTCTCAAGAAATATATGCAAATCAGATCTTGGAGAGATTTAAAATGCAAAGTAGCAAGCCTACTCCAACACCAACTTCAGTAGGTTTAAAGTTAAGCAAGCAAGATTGCAGCAACAATGTGGATCCAACTTTATATAAAAGTTTAGTTGGAAGTTTGATGTATTTAACAACTACTAGGCCAAACACTATGCATGCAATAAGTTTGATTTCCAAATTTATGGAAACTCCAAAGGACTCCCATTGGCAAGCGGGAAAGAGAATCCTAAGATACGTGAAAGGCACCAAGGGATATGGTATTTTGTATACTGCAGCAAATGTTTTTAGTCTTATTGGCTACACAGATAGTGATTGGGCAGGGAGTTTGGATGATAGGAAGAGCGCTTCCAGATATGTCTTTCACATGGGTTCAGGTGTAATCTCGTGGGCTTGTAAGAAGCAACCCATAGTTGCTCAATCTACAGCAGAGGCTGAATATATAGCAGCAAATGCAGCAGCATGTCAAGCTATTTGGCTGAGAAGGATCTTGGCAGATTTGAAGCAAGAACAAGAGGATGGAACCACAATATTTTCTGAAAATATTTCCTCAATAGCTTTGTCAAAGAATTCAATGTTTCATGGAAGAAGCAAGCACATTGAAATCAAATATCATTTTATTAGAGATTTAGTTGAGAATGGTGAAATAAAAATGGAGTTTTGCAAGTTAGAGCAACAGCTAGCAAACATTTTCACCAAGCCATTGGGCATTGCAAGTTTTGAGTGCCTAAGAAGAAATCTAGGCGTAGTTAGTTTGGATCAAGCATAATCTTGTTTGTCGGCTCAAGACAATGGGGGAGTGTTGGATTTTCAAAATTAAATCTGATTGTCTATAAGCCTCTTTATTTGACTTTATTTTTGATAAAGTTTATTTCGGATATTTTGTGTGGACTTTGAAAGATAAGTTCAAATCAGATTTGGGGGAAATCTGATTTCTTCTTTAGACTTCCATCTTCTTCCTTTGGACAGCAAATTTTCTATAACAGGAAGAATATCTTTATTCTTCCACAAAGATATAGTTGGATGTAATTTCTCTTTTGTATGCAACAACAAGAGATGTTTTGTAATACTCCGTTTTTTATCAGAGAAGTAAAGGATTATTCTGTTAAGCAGAGATTGCTTCAGATAATCTTGTAAGAGCTTTGTGAAGCTCGTAGATGTTTGTATGCAGCTGCAAATAGTTGCAAGTTTGTTTCTTATTGTAGAAGTGTTTTTAGTTTGAATAGAAGCAAGAAGTTTCTTGCATATTTCTCCAGCTCTTGTGTCTGCCCTGTTTTGGGGATTTCGAATTTATTCATTTCTAGAACAGAGCATCTTTCCTGTGTGTTTCCAGAATATAGTTTTACTCTATATTCTTTACAGTTTTGTTCCCTTCCTCGGTGGTCGTTGGCTGGTCTATCATGATATCGTAATTGCCATCGATGCTTATGGTTGATGTTTGACAATATCCCTGACCTTGTACAACCATATTTCTCCCAACGGTACTATAGACTCTGGTGGTTACGGGGGCAAATCCCAAATACAAAGAACATAATGTAAATTTCATTGGGAGCGACCAATATCCTGGAGCAATTCCGGTCTGTATATTTCCACAGATGAACATCTCTTATTCCATTCCTATCCACATGTTCCAAACACTGAGTTGATCGCTGCTTGGAATTTGAGTATCTTACTCCCTATAATATTTTCATTTGTCTGATCCTAGTATGACTGAGAAAATAAAAATGCTAATTCGATGATTCCTCCCGGTTTGAATATAGATGGCATCTCCGTAGATACCTCCTACTAAATCATTTGTAGACCTATGTATCCCCCTGTGCGTAGAATGGAGATGAACGTTTCACCAGGGTCGCACCTTTGGGGAAAGGCACAGTGCCGCCAACTATTAAGATTGATATTAATGTTAATATTATCGATTTGATTATTACATAGGTTAGTAATGTTATGAATTTTGATTAATGATATCAGTATCATTGATTAATATTATATTGGTTAATTTAATTATATATTAATTATTATTATTATTTATATTATATTGATTAACAAATTTATGAATATTATGATTTTAATATTAACATTAATTTGATATATGTTTCTTTGATTAATACTATTATTAATGAGTAATATTATTATCTATAGATTAATATTATTTATCTATTTTATTTCATTTTATTATTTATATTTAATTTATTATTATCATATTAACTATATTATTATTTTTCTATTTCTTTATTTAATATTTATTTAGTATCTTTATATTAATATTTTAATTTAAACTTATCTAATTGTAGATATTAATCATATTATATTTAATAATTATTTATTACTAATCACTTATATAATTATTATTACTGGGTATTTAATTTTCGTCGTAGTTTAATATTATGATTTATTTATTAAATTATCTTCGAGAGAGGGGACAATACATCAGATGGCATCCTTATACCCTCTTACCTACATCTCCTATAGTTAATTAGCTCATCATGGTAGAAAGATCGTAGTGGGGTCCTCAACTCATCCAATCTAAGCCCAAGAGTAGGACTTCGACTCGCTTGACCTTGGTGGTGGGACTTTGACATCCACCAAGGTGGTCTACTCAATGGCAGTCTTATACCCTCTTACCTACACCTCGTTCTTCCACCTATGATGAGATTCGTCATTGCCTTATATCTAAAATATTAAAGATATTTATACTTATTAATAATGCCATGTTGATTCTTCTAATTAGATCATTCTTATAATTCACATCTATAAGATTATTCAAATATATATTATAGATTAATCAGATATAATTCAGGTATATTACATATATATTAAATATATAATACTGACTTCATTCTTATTAATATATATATATATATAATCCCTATCTTTTCAAGTATTGGGTTGTTGTTGTTCAGTTTTGGTAGATTCTTGTATGCTGAAACACAGTTCATGTCAATACAGCAACAGGAAGACTAGCAGACTGTGCTGGGTATAAACTTCATATCACTACATTGACAAAAAGACAAACAGACTGTTGGAAGTTTAATGGTTTTTTCTATTGTTTGTTCGTTGTTGGAAGTTGAACAGTTTCTCAAGACCTCCTTAGCGAATATAAGGGAAGTTGATAGTTTTGGGAAGGCGTTGGCTTTCGTTGAGGAGAAAGAAAACATTGTTTGTAAGGAAAGGTTGTCTATCTGGAAAGAAGGATATGCAGGTTGACAAGGAATACAGAGATTGATGTGTCAAGTAGTTTTGTTGTTTGTAAGTCTGTGTCTCAGAGTATATAAAAATTTGATTCCTAATGGGGAATTGAAACATTGTGCATTTCTGATAAATGTGTCTTTGAGGATTCAGCTATCAATAAAATTTTATTAAATTTTTGAAATGTCATATTCTTGTCTCTTTTGTTCTTTTCTTTCCTACGTGTGTTTTGTCCCTCTATTGTCAGGATTGTTGCCTCATATTGGTAATGGGTAACATCGTATTAACAGAAAAGTGATAGCAAAGCACTGAATTCATGTTCATTCTATTGATTCACTTTAATACTTATTGCATACATTTGATCATATCTTAAATATCTGAAACTGTCATTTTCTGAGCAATTTCCTAACACTGTTTTGATAGGCAAACTATAGAAATATGTTAATGTTTGAAGTCATAATATGTGTGGGTGTGAGCCATCGGATTGGTATTAGAGAATAGTTGTGTGGGATTGTTGCCATCAAGTGGTATCAGAGCCCAAAAGATCTAAACGAGCAAATTGGGTATGATTATGTAATGACCCTTACCAATAGGCCACTAAAAACCTCTCAAAAATGTAACTCAAAATGTAGATAGAAAATTATTTTTGAGTATATGAGTTCGCTGTCCCAAAATTTTAAAATAATAGATAGCAACCAAATACCATTTAAAACACTATCAATGATGTAGGAAATTGCTCAAAACCATATGTCATTCATATATCAACAATTTGCAACAATGTCATACATATTTCAGCCAATAATATGATCATCAAACCCTAGATTTGCAATATAGATAGACTGAAAATTACAATGCCCTTTCACTTGCAAAATCCTAGCCTTCCTTTGATACCAATAATGCCAAATGGCAAACAAAGACAAGTACAATGTAAAATAGTAAAGCGCTGAAGCTATATTTTGTACTCAATTGAAAACATACATTTCTCAGAAAATATGTCAAATGCCAAATGAGAAGTGAGGAACCTGATTGTAGATGGCTGCGATAATTTTTGTCAATGCTGAAGATGCCAACACCCAAGCCAAAGTCACCCCAAATCTGAAAATGCACTTTCTTGTAGGTTTTCGAAAATGTCTAAGAATTTTGAAAATTCCTTAAAAATAAATCATGGCATTTTGGGACTCCAAAATGCACCTATCTTTATCTCCTCGACGATAGAAATCCGATGCAAAAATACCCAGAATGATATGCTAAGTAATGAGGAAGATATGAGCAAAAATGTGGTTACAAAACCCTATCCTGAAATTCTGAAAACTGAATTAGACTTGTAGCAAAAACTTTTTCGGATTGCTTTTTCGGATTGCTTTTTTGGATCTGCTTTTTCGCTTTGCTTTTTCGAATCTGCTTTTTCGGACTGCTTTTTCGCTTTGCTTTTTTCGGATCTGCTTTTTTTCCCTCTTGCAATCAGAAACTCAAACCCTCAGGTAAGTCTGAGGACTCCAAATAAGCTCAACTTGAAATGGTTGAATACCACTTCCAAAGTGCAACCCTTCAAAGGATATTTCACCTCCTCAGTTATGCAAATCCTTAAGAAACTTCGTTCGTAAAGATCAAATGACAATCTGCAGACCAAGATGGTGCCACAAATGCTCAAAGAGAAAAGTAGTGTAAACTCAAGTCATGGGATTGTCCAAATGAGAGGCCAAGCACTCTATTTATTCACTTTTCTAAGAAGCCACTAGAACTTCTAGAAGTATCCATAAAATATTCTTATAAAATCTCTTTATAATGCATTTTTATATAAAAAGTAACTTCATAAAATAAAAAAGTGCAACTCAACTCAAAATTATAACATTTTGGCCCCACATAACACATTATAATAAAAATATGATAAACACCATCTCTCCAAGAGCAAATAAGACCATCCAATCCCCAAATAATCATCAGAATGACTCTCTCACCAAAACCATCTGCCTACGAGAGTCCATGATAGGCAAATCCACTGAAAAATGACATGTCACTAAAGAGGGGACATGACAGTCCGCCCCTCCTGAAATTGCTTGCCCTCAAGCAATCTCAAAGCTGGGTGCTACAAAATATCTTCTCCCTCCCATGTGGCATCCTCCTCAAGCAAATTTTTCCACTTCACCAAATACTCCCTGATGGTCCTCCTGCGGAGCTGCCTCTCTCTGCTGTCAATGATGTACTCGGGAACAAGAACCAACTTCCCCTCATCATCCAATGGAGGAAGAACTGTTGAAGGCACAACATGCTGACCCAACGCCTTCTTGAGGCGTGACACATGGAAAACATTGTGTACCCTATTGTCTGCTGGAAGCTCAAGCTCATATGCCATCTCTCCAATACGCCTGATAATCTTGAAAGGACCATAGTACCTAGGCTTAAGCTTCTCCGATCCACTCTTCCCCAGGGTAGACTGTCTATAGGGCTGCAACATGAGATAAACCATGTCACCAACCTCAAAACTCCTCTCTGTCCGCTTCTGATCTGCATACTGCTTATGCTGATTCTGTGCCCTGGCAATATTATCTCTGAGAGCATCAACAATGTCCTTGCTCTCCTGAAGCAAATCTCCAGCACGAGGAACTCTAACATCACTCATAAGCAAATCCAAAAAACTCGGTGCCTCATAACCATATAGTGCCCTGAAAGGAGTCATCTGAATAGACATGTGGTATGTGGTATTGTAGCAATACTCACATAGATAAATCCACCTAACCCATGCCTTCTGCTGCCCTGCCACATAGTTCCTCAAGTAGCCTTCCACCCACTTATTTACTATCTCAGTCTGCCCATCAGTCTGCGGGTGGTAACTGGTGCTAGGTGTAAGCTCAGTGCCACATACACGGAACACCTTCTGCCAAAAATGACTCAAGAACTTGCTGTCCCTATCACTCACTATGCTCTGGGGTATCCCATGTAGTGTGAAAATCTCTGTGAAGAAGACCTCAGCCACCTGCACTGCTGTGTAAGTAGTAGTGATGAGAAAGAAGTGTGCATACTTCGTCAACCTGTCCACCACCACATAGATGCAATCATGCCCTTGGGCCTTAGGCAAGCCCATAATGAAATCCATGGATATACACTCCCACTTCCTGTCAGGAATGGGAAGTGGCTGTAGGAGCCCTGCTGGAAAGGTGTGCTCTTGTTTGTTCTACTGACAAATAGGGCACTCTCGTACATACTGCAACACATCCGCCTTGAGCCCCTTCCAAGTGAAATGCTCTCACACCTGCCTATAAGTTTTGAAGTATCCAAGATGGCCAGCTGTAGGTGAATCATGGAGAGCTCTCATAACAATACTCTTCACCTTCAATCCTAGGACTAAGAATATCCTGTTCTTGTAGATAATCGAATCATCCACAAGTGTGTACCTGGTATCAACAACTGTCCCATCAACAATCCCGGATGCCCATCAGTCTAGCATACTCTGCAATAATCAAATGCCTCCAATCCTCAGATATTTCAACCATAGCACTGAGATGTGGTCTGCGGGACAAAGCATCTGCTACCACATTCTGAGTCCCTCTTACATAGGAGATGTCAAAATCATAAGCCTGCAGCTTACTAACCCACTTTTGCTACCTGTCACTGAGATCTCTCTGTCCAAGGAAATGTCTCAAACTATCGTGGTCAGTTTTAATGCAAAACTTACCACCCACCAGATACTGCCTAAATTTAGCCAATGCATGCATAATGGCTAACATCTCCTTGTCATATATACTAAATGATCTCTCTGGCCCACGAAGCTTCCTACTCTCAAATGCAATGGGGTGCTTGTCCTACATCAGAACAGCACCAATACCCTCTCCAGATGCATCGCACTGAAGCTCAAATGGCTTCGAGAAGTCAGGCAATGCTAACACAGGGCATGTAGTCATGATCTCCTTGAATCTCTCAAAGCAAGCATGTGCCTCAGGTGTCCAAACAAAGGCTCCCTTCTTCAGCAAATTTGTCATAGGAGCTGCATGACGTGAATACTCACTGACAAATCTGCGGTAGAAACCACACAACCCAAGGAACCCTCTCAACTGTGTCAGGTTCTCTGGAGTAGGCCAATCCACAATAGCACGAATCTTATCAGGATCCATCCTTACTCCTTCTGCACTAAGGATGTGACCCAAATACAATAGCTCTGTCATGCCCAAATCACATTTGGACTCCTTGGCATACAAGGACTCCGACTGCAAGATCCCCAAAACTGTCTCTAGATGCTCCATGTGCTCCTGCCAAGTCCGACTGTATATCAGAATATCATTGAAGAAGACTAACACATACTTCCTCAACTGGTGACGGAAGACCTTGTTCATGGTAGACTGAAAAGTAGTTGGCACATTGGTCAGCCCAAATGGCATGACCACAAACTCAAAGTGCCCACAATGACATCTAAAGGCGGTCTTCTCAATATCCTGCTCTCTAACTCTGATCTGATGGTAGACGGATCTCAAATCAATCTTCGTGAAGTAACATGCACCGTGAAGCTCATCAATCTGTGGAATGGGGTACCTGTTCTTGATTGTCCTTTTGTTCAGCACCCTGTAATCAATGCACATCCGTAAAGTACCATCCTTCTTCACCAACACTACCGAAGAAGCAAAAGGAGACTTGCTCGGTCTGATATGTCCCATCGCAAGTAGCTCCTTGATGGTTTTCTCTATCTCATCCTTGAGTCTCTTAGGATGCCTGTATGGTGTAAACATCACGAGTTTAGCACCCTCCTCCAACTCAATGATGTGCTCAATACCTCTGTCTGGTGGCCTGCCAAGTGGGATGTCACTGAAAACTCTGTCATACTTCACTCTCAACCTCTGTATGTCTGGATGATACTCTGTCTTATGTTGTCCCTCCTGTGTAGGCATGAGAGTACATACTGCTGCCCACTCTATATCATCATGTCTAGCCAACCTCTCCATCCGTCTGAAAGAAATAGTCCTGATGTCACTATTTCTGATGGCTCTCAAAATATGTTGTTTCCCATCCACCTCAAACTTAATCTCCATGTCCTTCAATCTGAAAGTGACCTCTCCCAATGAGTGTAACCACTTCATCCCCAACACAATATCCAGATCACCCATGTTGACAACATGGTAGTCCGCCTTGAACTCATAGTTGTTCAGGCATAAGGGCAGATCTCTCACCATCCCGTTACACTTAAGAGTGTAACCATCAGCAACCTGTACTCGTAGTCCCTCAAACTCCTCAGTCATAATACCACGGCGTTCAACAAAATGTGCATCAATAAAATTGTGCGTAGCACCTGTATCAACCAATGTAATAACTCTCTGCCCTGCTAGAACACCACGCAGTCTAAAAGATCCTTCCTGCTGAATGCTAGACAAGCGTGCCTTCTGTAAGTGCAACTCGAGCTCCTCCTTAGGTTCTGAAGCCTCTGTCTCTGCCTCGGGCTCTGCATCACTATGATCATCCTCATGTCCAGAACTGTCAGAATTTGAACCCTCGTAGTAAGCCCACATAACCTTGTTGGCCTTCCCCTTAGGCCTCATAGGACAATCATGATCTCTGTCGTAAGGACCCTTGCAGTAGAAACATAGCTTCTTCCTGCGCAAGTCATTCAATGTCTCCATATCCGAAGGTGCAGTAGACTTACCCTTGGTGTCATCTTTTTTGCCCTTGTTTTTATCAAACTTCTTATTGTCCCTAAATGAAGAAGTGCTCCTGGAGGTGAATATGTTGGAGGGTGTTGTGAGCTCCATGCTCCGTGCCTTCCTCATAGCCTCCTGCAATGAAGGGGGATCGAATGCCTTGATCCAACCCTTTAGAGGTTCAGACAACCCCTCTGTGAATAATATAACCAGCCTCCTCTTAGACACATCCTGCACCATCACTGATAATCTCTGAAACTCACTGATGTAGACCTCTAAACTGCCTGTCTGTCTCAGCTGTGCAAGATCACGGAAGAAGACCTCTGGGTCTTTCTTATCAAAGCGCTCTACCAATCTATCCACAAAATCCTGGTAGGATGTCACCTGATTATGTTGCAATGTAATCATACCCTGTGACCACCAATCATGTGATGCGCCCTCTAAATGCAAGGTGGCATACCTAATAGCATCCATCTCTGACATAGGCCTCAACGCTAGGAATGTATCTAACTTATAGATCCAGGCCTATGCTGTCATCTGTCCACTGCCATCAAAAGATGGTAAGGTGAGCTTGCTAGCAACTCGTTGCAACTCACTGTCCTGACCTCCTCTAGGCCTCCTGTTCTGCCTGCTACTCCTCATGTGCTCTCTTCTCTGACTCAGGTAGCGATCAAAATTCAGCAACTCACAAACATGTGGATGTAATGCCTGCCATTCTACATTTGCAGCTCTAAGATCATCCTGAAAGTCCTCTGGCATATCATTCTCTCCTGCCTCCTGGGCCTCCTCTCTAAGGAATGTAGGACGTGTAGGCCTGTCTGCAGTCCACGACCTATGCCTAGGAGCACCCTGTGAACCTGCTACACTCCTGTTATCCTGCTCTGGTGTCCCTCTACCTTGTTCCTGATTCCTCGGCTAAGCAACTCTCTCCATCATAGTGGTCAATGCACGTATAGACAGAACTATCTCCTGCTGTCCTGTAGTCATAGCCCGGAAGAAGTCTCTAGCCTCATCATCATCAGTCCTAGGGACTCTAGGTGGACTATGTGACTGTCTCTCACCCATAGTAAGTATATCTTTGAATTCTTGCTCACCCTCAAGTGCAGTTCTCCTGCGTGTATAATACCTGTGATGCCCAAATGCTCAAGGATGCATAAAGATTTCTTACCCAACAGGATGGCAAGAACACCGCTCTGATACCACTGTAATGACCCTTACCAATAGGCCACTAAAAACCTCTCAAAAATGTAACTCAAAATGTAGATAGAAAATTATTTTTGAGTATATGAGTTCGCTGTCCCAAAATTTCAGAATAATAGATAGCAACCAAATACCATCTAAAACACTATCAATGATGTAGGAAATTGCTCAAAACCATATGCCATTCATATATCAACAATTTGCAACAATGTCATACATATTTCAGCCAATAATATGATCATCAAACCCTAGGTTTGCAATATAGATAGACTGAAAATTACAATGCCCTTTCACTTGCAAAATCCTAGCCTTCCTTTGATACCAATAATGCCAAATGGCAAACAAAGACAAGTACAATGTAAAATAGTAAAGTGCTGAAACTATATTTTGTACTCAGCTGAAAACATACATTTCTCAGAAAATATGCCAAATGCCAAATGAGAAGTGAGGAACCTGATTGTAGATGGCTGTGATAATTTTTGCCAGTGCTGAAGATGCCAACACCCAAGCCAAAGTCACCCCAAATCTGAAAATGCACTTTCTTGCAGGTTTTCGAAAATGTCTAGGAATTTTGAAAATTCCTTAAAAATAAATCATGGCATTTTGGGACTCCAAAATGCACCTATCTTTATCTCCTCGACGATAGAAATCCGATGCAAAAATACCCAGAATGATATGCTGAGTAATGAGGAAGATATGAGCAAAAATGTGGTTCCAAAACCCTATCCTGAAATTCTGAAAATTGAATTAGACTTGTAGCAAAAACTTTTTCGGATCTGCTTTTTCGCTTTGCTTTTTCGGATCTGCTTTTTCGGACTGCTTTTTCGGATCTGCTTTTTCGCTTTGCTTTTTCGGATCTGTTTTTTCGGACTGCTTTTTCGATTTGCTTTTTCGGACTGCTTTTTTCGGATTTGCTTTTTTTTCCTCTTGCAATCAAAAACTCAAACCCTCAGGTAAGTCTGAGGACTCCAAATAAGCTCAAATTGAAATGGCTGAATACCACTTCCAAAGTGCAACCCTTCAAATGATATTTCACCTCCTCAGTTATGCAAATCCTTAAGAAACTCCGTTCGTAAAGATCAAATGACAATCTGCAAACAAAGATGGCCCCACAAATGCTCAAAGAGAAAAGTAGTGTAAACTCAAGTCATGGGATTGTCCAAATAAGAGGCCAAGCACTCTATTTATTCACTTTTCTAAGAAGCCACTAGAACTTCTAGAAGTATCTATAAAATATTCTTATAAAATCCCTTTATAATGCACTTTTATATAAAAAGTAACTTTATAAAATAAAAAAGTACAACTCAACTCAAAATTATAACATTTTGGCCCCACATAACACATTATAATAAAAATATGATAAACACCATCTCTCCAAGAGCAAATAAGACCATCCAATCCCCAAATAATCATCAGAATGACTCTCTCACCAAAACCATCTGCCTACGAGAGTCCATGATAGGCAAATCCACTGAAAAATGACATCACTAAAGAGGGGACACGACAGATTATCGATCTTTGTCATGTCCCCATTTTAAGATAGAATTTTAATAATAATTAGATAATAAAATATTATTAAATAAATAATGATAGTAAAATCATATATTAATATTAATATTAAAATAATAAAAAAATATTATTAAAATATAAATCATAACATATATACAATCTATTATCAAAAAATAAGATTTAAAATAATGAAATAATAATAAAATTACAATGAATAAATAAATAAATAAAATTTACTACAAGGGATAATATTGTAGAAAGTATGTTGCCTTTCTATATAGGATTTAATAATAAAAGATAATAAACATAAAATAGATAGTATAATATAGATTAATATAAATTAACTAAATCTAATGAAAAGTCAAGAGATATGTAATAAAGAGATGCGACTCCTTCAAATTAAGATATAAAAGAAAGGAAAGTTCATTTGAAAGAGGAATAAAGAAGATGAGAGAATAGGAGTTAAAGAAGGATTAATGGAAGAGGAATGGAATAAGAAAGAAATATATAACAGGGATTACACCAAAGACTTCAGCAAGAAGTTCATTTTTGGTATGTCAGTTAATACGAATTAAATTATTTATTTATTGAATATCATATATATATATATGAACATTTTTGTTTTCAAATTATATGATATTAATATATATATATATGAACATTTATGTTTTCAAATTATATGATATTAATATATATATATATATATATATATATATTTTCTTGGTCAATGCATTCTTGAGTAACTCTGGATTTATTTTATGGATAAGTCTAAAAACTATGATTCTATAATCAACATTAATGTTTGTACATTTATATGTTCACTAAAAAATGATGATAGGGATACCATATAGAATGAATCTTATATTCATTAGAGATAGTTTCCTGTATCTAGAGGGGGCTAGAGGAAATTGTTATAGTTTCCCTAGTCTCGAGATTGTATAATCTCATGTAGGCAGTTTATATACTGATACCAGTCATATGCATATGCGTAGGCTTGGAGAGCATTTATTGATTCCAAGAGATTCTTATGGGCAGAGCTCTATGGGAAGATGTGTCGATAGCCCGATTGCTTAGAGTGGATCTTATATCCCTCAAGCTGAGAATCAGGAATTCTGTGAAGCCCGACCTAGAGGCAGCCCCTAAGAATCAAATCCCTCCTTACTAACTTTGAATAGAGAAAGAGTCATGTAAATATTGTATAATATTTTCTACTAATGTCGGTTTTGCAGGAAAATACATAAGGAGAATAAGTAGATTGCGACTATGGAAAGTATTTATGAATCAACGATAATAACAGAATATTATATTTACATTCTATCAAAACCAGAGGTCTTTATATATTCTAATTTATTTAATATATATAGGAATTATATCAATTTTATACAAGATCTCTTTTACTATTTGGCTTAGGTAGAGAAAACTATAATGTTACCAAGGAGGGGCTGGTCCAAATCCAAGCAATGGCTATCTGTCCTAAGATAGGGTAGGGGTCAGTGTCTCAGAAGCCTTGATGGGAAGTCCCAAGATAGGATATGGGCTTGGACCTGTAAACTTTGAGGGAGCCCTTTGTAGTTGGTCTCTAGGCACCTTGGATAACATCTACTCTTCCCTTCGTGGAGTTAAAATAATAATAAGGTTGGATATGAGTGTTAAAGATAACTAAATCTAATAAGATAAATGACTAATCCTATCATAGACATTACAATCCAAACTGTAATTGAGAAATTTAGGATAAATTAAGAAAGGTCCCAACGGGGGACATTACAATCTTGGAGATTAATGAGAATTACAATTGATGTTCATAGATTTTTGTTAAGATTTGTATGTTGTAGATTGTAAGGGTACCAAAGGACCAAGCAAAGAAAGGAAAGGGAAGCCCTAGGTGAGGTACCACAAAGAAGAAAGAGAAGATAGAAGGATGCAACAAAAAGAAAAAGAAAGCCTCAAAAAGGACGAGGGAAGCCAATAAGGCAAGACAAGGCGCAAAGTTTGAAAGAGAATTAGTAAAGTTGAGAAAAGATTTTGAGAAGTGTAAGATTACGGTGATGGAGTGGCTTGAGGAAAGAAGACAAGAATATGTATGGTGTTGGCCAATAAGAAAGAAGGTGAAATAGCCTATAGAATTGCTTGTGCAGAAAAGAAGGCAAAGGATGGTTGCCTTAAGAAAAGAGGATGAGAGTATGAGGAAAAACCAGAGGGGTTTAAACCACAGCAAGTTGTCAAGAATGGAATGTACATCGGAAGTGGCGACGGAAGTTCTCATTGTGGAGAACAAGAGGAGAGACAAGAAACAACAGGGAGAAGATGAAGTGCAGAAAGAAGCACTCAAGAGAAGAAGTAAAGAAGAAAGAAAGGTGTCCATGAAACAGGCACTCATGGGGACATGTTGGTCTCTTATTTTATTTACTAATGTTGTGTTTAAGTATGTGTTTGCAGGTATGGGAAGCCTGAAAATGAAGGTCAAGAATTAGACCTTGAAGGTGATGAGAGAAGGGGCAAGTAAGGCACCTCTATAAAGTGTTGAGGATGAAAACAAGAGGAGACAAGTTGCAACAGTCTACCAAGAGGACATGAGGGAACCATATGCACAAGAGGTACTTTGTAAAGTATCTAAAAATGAAGAGGATGATATTGATATTTTCCAATATTGTAATGAAAAATTTAAAGATACCCTAGACTTTTATGATGCCTTAGAAGATGTTGCAGATGAAGGAAAAGGAACCCACAAAATGAAAGCGTGTAAAGCTATGGATGATACATCTAACAGTACAGAGATGGAAAATCGAAAGAAAAAAATAATGAAGACTATGCAAAGGCCATTGTTTAATTCACACTCTTGACAAAATTATAAATCTCACTCTCAACGAGGGTATGTGTTTGGGAGAATCAGTGGGCAAGATTTTACCTCGTGAGATATTCAGTAGTACAAAGCAGGAACAACAGAATCAGCCTTGTACTAGTGAGTGCGAAGCACATGCAAAGTTGGTAGCTTAGCAACCATCTCATACAAATTGCATCCCTTGTGCAACACCACCTATCCCCGTACGGCTTATGGTTCAAGTGTTTTGTCCACCATACAGGATTGTCCATACGATATTCGAGGGTTTGTTTTTCCCAGCAGCTGCAATTTCCATATAGCACCTCCATACAACACTTTCATCCTCTCGTAAGGTACTTCCACCCTTCTATATGGCATTTCAAGCGACTTTTGTTTCATGGACAACACCTTCTATGTTGTTCTATACGGCCAAAGCAAATTTTGAAGTTCCAAGGAGTTAGTACCATACATAAATTTCATCAGGTCAGTTCCGTATGGCAATTTCACCGCAGCAGTAGCATACGACAGTTGCACGATGCACGGGCAAATCATATATCCTATGTCATACGAAGAGTACTCCATCCTGTATAGCTAGAGCATAGCATACGACCAAAGCATAGTGTACAATAGTTTGTACAAGCAACACATGGCACCACTGTAGGACATCTCTAGCACACACGGGTTGTACCACCTTATTATTCAACATCGGTCACACCATACACCATATAGACATTCAGATCAGTCTTACATGCTTTCACACAATACGTAATATGGGCATGCAGAATCAGCATGGATCAATGTGGGGAGCTTTTATCACATTGTACTCTATACAATATCATTCTTCCGTACGGACAAAGCAATCAGCGGTGAAGTTTTTATCAGGCCATATGCAACACCACTATATGAACGCCACCCTTCCCTACGGCAATTGCAATTCCTTGAGCTCTAGTTCTTTGTTTGACAAGTAAGAGAATTGGTAAGAAGAGATTTAGCAACAACATTTTTGGGCTTTATCAATAGTGTTTTTGGCATCTTAAAAATTTAAGAAAAAGATGTGCACCATGGAGTTTTGTGTGGTTCTGAAGGTGTTAAATTAGTCTTGGCGGCACAGGCACTGCCCCTCGACCCCGCCCTGTATTGCGACAAGGAGCATGCCCTAGGCGCTGCCCCTTGACCCTGATGGGGGTGTTTCTCCCAGACCCCCATTTGATTTTTGAAGTACATAATAATGTTGAATTTGCACAGCACAAGTTGTTGTCTACATTCTTGCCATTAGTCTTCTTAAATATTACTTGATGTATACTTGTCGTCTCAAAGACAACTTTTTCTTTTGGAGGGGATGATGTAGACAGCACAATGCCTATTGTCATGTTTGATAATATTGGTTATTCATCAATGTACTAATTGTGTGTTGGTTGTTACTCTCAAGTAGTTGTAAGTGTCGGTTGGTTGACAGTTGTGTCTCTCTTGGCAACTGTTGGGTCCTTTAAATATGTTATCTACCACAAAGGGAGTGAGTGTGGATAGGCAGATAGATTGTAATCCTTGACCGACCATCTCTGGTCTTCTTCTCTGTAATGAATTCATGATCTAATAAAGTTATATTTTACTCCTATATCCAGTACGCACTAACATCAGTATTATTATTCCATATATATAGTTTACCAGGTATAGCAGTAAACAATAGCCAGGTTCAAAATATCATGATTTGTGGGCCATGGAGAATGATAATCAGCTTTCCTTGAAGGATATCTCTAGGAAATTGATGTTGCATAATGAGTTCAATTCTGCTTATATTAACCAGGGGATTTTATAGATCATATATACTCAAAGCAGTTGTTTGTAGATATGAGCTTGTCTGAAGTTGTAGAATATGACAAAATGGTTAACGCATCATTAAATATGATACTCGTGCTTTGTAATGATGTACCATGGGATTAAGCACAAAAGAAAATGTGAACAAAATATATTTTCAGTCTTTATGGATGACAGAAACTATTGTACATGCTATGATCCATTTTCTTCAAAATTATTTATTTTTATGACACCAAGTGGCATCAATAGAAGATGCATAAACTCCCAGCTTGGTAAAGAAGCAAAGTCAACGGCTTTCTAGCTATTGTATTTTCATTCTTTTGTGTAATATATGACCATATTTCACAGAGCAAAAATGAAATTTACCAAACATATGATTGTTCAAAACTTACATGCTGAGTCTTGACAAGAAGAGAAATTGTGTTTTCATCCAGCCTTCCACTTATTGTTCTATCAATCAAAGCGAAAACACCGTAAAGACAATGCCACAAGAAAAATCATAAGCTTAGGAAGACAAGACAAAGCATGAGAATTTGTTAGCACACTTTTGAATGAACAGCACCTGTCACACATATGCCTTTTAAAGAACGAAGTAACTGAAAACATGTTCTACCAGTCTTTGCCTACTGTGAAAAATTTAAACCAAAAATAAACCATCAGTAAGAGTCTGAACCTTAAAAAAGAAATGTAGTAAAAAATCAGCTCCTCATTTTGGAAATCGAATGGATAAGTTATGAGATTATTGATGTACTCATTGCTGAACAAATAATCTGCACGAGCAAACAGCAGTAACCCTTTTAAACTTATATGGCATGTCATTTGAGTTTCACTCAGAATGCATAATCGTGAGAGAAACAAACAGAATGAAAAGATTACGAGCATGCATAGACGCTAGTATCTAAATCACAAAGATTGGTAACTTACAGATTGCATGTTCACTCTGCAAGCTCTGGATCATAATGTTCAATGTCTGTAGTAACTGTAATGCAACATCTGGATTATTGTTTCCCTTTAAAATATTGAGGAATTGTGCCATTACCTGCTTCTCCATAAAAAGCCTACAAAACAAAATCCACAATTTATTTTACAGTTATTAATATGCAGCAGATGTCAAGACTAAAAAGAGGTAAGTTGTGACTTTAGGGACAATATCTTACTCAAAAATTGAAGGATCATGCTGATCCCCATAAATCACCAACGCGGCTATTAATCTGAGTGTCTCCACAAAGCCCTAAGACAAGAATTAAGCAGGTTATTAAGTAGGCAAACAAAAGAAAATATAGAAAATCAAAGAGTGATCATGAGTCACGGAATGAAGATTGTACTCTTCTCTGTGCAAATGGTGAGGTTTTCATACCTCATCAGTATCATTTACAGTTTGATACTCTTCCAGCTGATCAATCACGTATCTGCATCAGCTACAATAGTCTAGTCAAAGGTCTAAGTTCAAGAAAATACAAAGCTGCATAAGATTATTATTTGAAAGCCCTACAGTTATCATTTACAAATCACTAATCAGTGTCAGATAAAGAATACTGAACCTGAACAAACAACTATTTAATGCACTGTACACCTGCAGAGCCAGCTTTTATTTATTAAAACACATTTACTAAACAGACCACCTAGAAAAAGCAGTTGGATGTTACATCCGTGTTTGATCCAAATTCAATACTTATTTCCTATAGATATTACAAAAAAGAAAATATGTAACCTTTTATATGTCTCATGCTAATTCCATCTTTGCGAGCAATACTATTCTATGTTTGTATCATATTATTTTCATTAGTTTCTTCGTAGTTTTTCCATGTTTGTATCATACCACTTTCATCATTGTCTACATAGAATTTCCATATTTACCTTACATTCAAGTTTCATCATCTAAATTGTGCACTGCCATATGACACTCTTAAGTAAGCTATAAGGGTCTTCACTTATTGCACTAGTTTGTTTCACTCTTTCTTTCTTCTTAATAGTTTGCAGTTGTAAATGGTTATCAAATCAAGTTCAGATTTAAGAACTATTATTTTGCATCAATTAAGTCAACAGAACAACAACCAATTTCAAGAGAACTTCTATTGCACTTAGATGCTTCAATACAATATTCAGATTTTCAGTACATTTCAATGCTGAAAGATGATGCCAAATAAACATATTTCATAGATACACAATCAACATTACATGCTCATTGTTTAATAATGTACAATGCTGATAACAATGAAGTTGCCTAACAAAATCATTGTCCAAACTCAGTACTAAACTTGTTACAGCTCCAAAAAGCTTGTGCGGCATACCATGAGTGGCTACAGCCCCTGAACGGCACCCTTCAGCCTCTTTCAGACCTGTATGACTTCTTTCCAGTGATATTTCAGACATGTACGGCTTCAGCAGTCTGTAGTTTGTGTTCTCAGTCCTTTACCAGCAAATTTCCAATGCTCAGTCAGTAACCAGAAACTCCTGTATGCAATCCCAGGTGGTACGGCCTACTCCAACATTCTCAGACCTGTATGATGCTTGGTATCACTGTCCAGTCTAGTACAGCACCTTCCAGGAAACCACAGCTCCAAATCTCCACTTCCTTAGATTGGTACAGCTCACACTAAACCCCAGCAAATATCCAGAAGGTGCAGCTAGCAAAGTAACAATGATAAACAGCAAGTTGCACTCAAACACTTCCTCCAATCTCCCAAATCAAACCCTTCTGGAAAGTGTAATGTAGGAACAGCAGTTTTAAATCAGACTTTGCCTCAATACAATCACACTGAAATTCGCAGACTGTGTCTTTCAACAACGTGGAAATTGTCAGCGTAGAGGGATTTCATCCTCCAAGCCCTTGAGAGAATTTCTCCACAATTTCATTAATTTCGTATTCAATCCAGCCTACCCCAAAGAGAGATAATGAATCTCTTTTATAATGCTCTCACAAGAGCCCATACACTCACTCTGCCAATGTGGGATAAAGAAACATTACACCCATTTTACAACTTATGTCTCCAATGTGTTATAAAATAAAGGGGACTTGTGGCATTATCACACATCACCCCATTGCAAATGGGGAACCCCAATTTTTCGCTTTTTAGGGTTTTGTTCAAGTATGTTTATTTCAGTCTCCGATGTCTTGCCAATGTGAAGTTTAGGAGTTCATTCCGAGTTTTGGAGCGACATCAAAAAGTAAAAGGAAGAAAGCATGATCAAATGAGAATTCTGATGCCAAAGAGATGTTTAGAAGGCCAAGGGATGAAGATCATTTTTTGAAGTCAATTTTGACAAATATTGTTTAGGAAAAGTTTTTCTGCTTTTTGCCTTTTTTGGAAGTTTCTTATTTTGGCATTTTGGGGCCAATCCGGGAACTTGCCTTTTTGTTTGCTTTTCAAAATTTAGAAACTTGTTTTTTTCTTTTTCGAAATTTCTATTTTGGGAAGGCCAAAAGTTGTGAAATCGCCCAAGGGTAAAATTCATGTTTCCAACTTCAAGTTCATCTGGGATTTCATGAAAAGCAAGAAAAGTGGTGAAGAATTCCAGATTTTAGAATGAGGAAAAGCATTTAGAATTATGAAAATTATTGGAATATCCTTGTTCCACTATCAAATTTATCTAGGAAAAGTCAAGAAAAGCTATGGACAAGAACACTAATCGAAATGTGTTGATTACTAAAATTTGGCTAAGTCTGAAAAATTTTAGGATCTTCCAAAATCCAGAATTTCCATTATAACTCCTAGAGATCTAAAACCACTAACTTATACTTGAGTGTTATATTTTATATATATATTTCGTCCAAGGAGAGAAATTCCTCAAAGTCTGTTCACACATGAAAATTCTAGAATAAAGCAAAAGGATCGACTTGGAATGATAAGTTCTAGAAGAAAGCACAAATGGATCGACTTAAGGAAGCTTCTAGAAGAAAGCAAGATAAAAGATCAACTTGAAAAACTTCTAGAAAAAAAGGAAAAGGGAGATCAATTTGTGAAGAAAGCAGAAAGAAAGCTAAAATAAAAGTGAAAGGAATAAAAACAAGCTTTTTCTTCTCCAAGGAAATCAACCAAGTTAAAGAAAAAAAAGCAAGAAAGAAATAAAGCAAATCAATCCATTCTTGATATCATTATTTCCCATAAATGCATGGACTTGACATTTATTTAGTCACAATTTGAAATTCACATCTTTGGAATTCAACTTTCAGCTCTTAGCAATACTTGAAAATTTCAAAGCAAGGCGAAAAAATTGAATGACTCTCAGATGCTCACAGAGACAATATCATGCTTGTTGAAGATCAATCCTTAGCACTGATAAAAGGTTTCAAAGGAATTTTCATTTAAAATTCCAAATTCTCTCAAGTTTGGAGGTGATTTTTGGACAAATGTCCTATTTTTGTGAAGGTTTTCAAAGGGTTTTCTAATCTGATTGCAGGTTCAAAACGATTACTTGCAGACTTGAAGAAATTTTCATTCCAAATTCAGAATTTCAATCTGAAATTCTTACAATTGGGACAGATTTACAAAGGATTGGAGGAAGAAGCCAATACCATGAAGAAAATACAAGTCTGAGAATTCTGAATTCCTAATCAGACTCCAAGTCTGCCTAAGAGTTGTGGAAATATGAAAATTCCTAAGTCAACATGAAGTCCACCCAGCTTGTGATGGTCTGAAAATTTGGTTAAAATATATTAAGTAACAAGAAATCCTCAGGAAAGTGCCAAGTCCAACCTTTTCAAGCTTGAAATCCTAGTGGCGTCATCAAGTTCGACCATGGAAACAAGAAACTCTTTAGATCGTCACCAAGTCTGCCCAAGGGAGAAAGATGGAAATCCACAATCCATGATGAAGTCCAACCAAGTCAAGAAGGCATTACAAATTTGGTTAAGTGTTTGAAATCCACAAGTCATGATGAACTCCTCTCATGGAAAAATCCTCGACAAAGTTTGCCTTGAACAAATGAAAAAGTGTTTGAAGGCATTGAATTGCTAAGGCATGGAGATTTCCACAAGTTGACAAAAAGCCCGCTCCAACGTGAAGAATTTATCTAAGGCATAGAATAATCCCCAATTCAATGTCAAATCCACTCAAGGTAAAACAAGAAAATTCCTGAAGTTGTGAAAATTCCTAATTTCAAACTAGGAAAGTTGTTGGAAATCCACAAGCACAAGCAAAGTCCTCCCAACTTAGGATGACTTGAAGATTTGATTGTGTTGATGAAATTCCTCAAACCAAGATAAATTATGCCATCTCATGATGAAAAATTGGCTATTTGGTTGTGTTGATGAAATTCCTCAAATCAAGATAAATTATGCCGTCTCATGAAGAGAATTTGGCTAAGTGTTGACAATCTAGCTGAAGAATGCAGACCAAGAGAAGAAATTCACTCTTTGGAACCAAAGAAAAGTTGGAAAATTGTGAAGTCCAAATCCATTTGAGGTAGAAATCACCAAGAATCTAGAGAAAATTCCAAGTTCAAAAGAGGAAAAGGTCAAGTTTCAAAGGGAAAATGTTAAGTTTATGCATAGAAAAAGGTGTAAGTTTCTAGAGAGGGAAACTATGAATTTTGGAGAGGGAAAGGATTTTTAGAGGGCGAAATCAATTTTTAGAGGGCAAAATCACTAAGGAAGCAATAGTGAAAATTGCTCAAGTATGGGCAATCAAATTTGAAAGTGCATTTCCAAGGACGAGACTTCATCATTTCCAAAATCCCTAAGGCCATTTCTAGATTAAAGAAAAGATTGGTGAAGTCATTTAATAAGTTATTAACAATTTTCTCAATGTTGTTTTGTAGATCTGATGCAAAGTGAACAATCATGGGGAAATAAGATAAGATAAATTTATTAATGTGTAATGTCCCCTTTCTAGTGTTCACTGCATAGTGTTGTTGTTAGCCTATCTTCCTTTGGTCCCGTAGGCTAACCAAGACATGAAATGGACTTAGAGGCCACTTGCCTAGGTAGTTTCAATTGCAGTTCATTCTGAGGTGATTTGAGGCAGTTTTGGGCGCACTTACTATTTATAGTAAGTCATTTTAGGCATATGTGGACCTTCAGTTGCAATGGCATGTCAATGGTAATTGTTTAACATCAACAAGAACAATTATTTATCATTGATATGATTTATTGTGCTTTATTAAAGTTATTTTATAAAGTTAAATTTAATTATTTAACTTTATTAATGCAATGTCTATAGTTTGTGGGAATATTTAAATTAAATGGTTCCCCTTCATTTGTAATGTCCCGAAGGTGATTTCGGTCCGAAGGCGATCTCTGCTCAAAGGCAATCTTGACCCAAAGACGATCTCGGCCCAAAGGGGATCTCGACCCAAAGGCAATCTCGGCCCGAAGGCAATCTCGACCCAAAGGCAATCTTGGCCCGAATGGGATCTCGACCCAAAGGCGTTCTCGACACAAAGACTATCACAACCCAAAGGCGATCTCAGGTGAAGTTGGGTTGTACCATAGGTCCTCTCTGTGATATACCATATGCCTTGTATAGTACCGTAGGCTCTCTTTGTGATGTACCGTAGGCCCTTTGTTGTGTCGTAAGCCCTCTCTGTGATGTACCGTAGGCCCTGTGTTGTACCGTAAGCCCTCTCTGTGATGTACTGTAGGCACTATGTTGTACTGTAGGCTCTCTTTGTGATGTACCATACATCCTGTGTTGTACCATAGGCCCTTTCTATGATGTACTATACCCTAGGCCCTCTCTATGATGTACCGTAGGCCCTCTCTGTGATGTATTGTATGCCCTTAATGCACTCGCAAATAAATAACAGAGTATGCAAGAATGATCATATACCAATTACTAAATTTAATCGCTAGAGATTTCACAAGGTCTACACACGTAAGAAGAAATTCAAATTCAATAATGATACTACTTTAGATTGTATCAAATAGATCTTCAATATAACAATTTCTAACCAAGAGCCGAATACAGATTTGTGTCGAATACAAATTTGTCTTCGAACGAAGACTTTCACAAACTTGACGCACAATGTGAAATATCCGAACAATATTTCCAACTACAGACTAGGGTGAGGAATGACTCCCGCTGAAACTGTGAATACAAAATAGGGAGGATCTTCCACCTCCAAAACTGCATACAACTACCTTCAGCCTTCAGCTTTCGAAAATACAAAGAAGAGTCAAATACATTCCGTGATGATTTACAATGCCCAGCCATCTCCTTATAAAGGCCTCCAAGAGGTGTCTAGAGATTTACAACATGCCAAAATTATTTTATTATTTTATTATTTTATTAATTTGGGCCCCCTTTATTTATTAATTAAATTAATTAATTAAAGGTCCTTTAACATATTATTTGAATTTTGGGACCACTTAATTAGTTAACTCAATTAAGTCGCTTTATTAAAATTGGGGACATTACATCATTTTATAACACATTGGAGACATAAAAGGTAGAGGCGAAATATTAGAGAAAAAGCACTCGCCGGAAAATAGGAGCCACAGAAAAAAAAGACACGAGAAAATAGGGAGCCATGAGAAATAGGAGGAAAAAAGCAATGTTATGTTTTTATCCCACATTGACAAAACAAGTGTGAGAGCTAATGTAAAAAGTGTATATAAAGGATTAAAGTGCTCTCTTTTGAGCATGCTTGGATAATTGATGAAATTGGTGAACTTGGAGGTTTTTCTCTCAAGGGCTTTGAGGACAAAAAAACCTCTTTTCTTACGATCTTGACGTTCTTGTGAGATACAGTCTTGGGATCTGAGTTGAGCATTCAAGAGTTTTGACTGCAATCTGGGCATTTCTCTTGAGCTGCTAGTTTCTGCTAGTATTGAACACACTTACTTATGTCTATTATAGTGTCATACCAGAACTAGGAATCCATTCAAGTTCAAAAAATTTCATACGAAGGCTGCAACTGGGATTAGGAGGCTTATGGACTATAGATGAATGAAACCTGGAGATTTTTCTATGATTGTAACAGCACATGCTGATATGAGATGTCAATGACATTATTGTAGCTGCAAACATAAATAAACAAACCAGAACTTCAGTATTTTGAATGCAAGCAAATTGTTTGACAAAATTCCTATGAGTTGAAGAGGCCAAAATTTGTTAGAACAAGGGGGTATCTTTACATAATGTCCAAAAGGAGACCACAAAAGGGGTCAAAGAGATTGCCAAGAACAACAAAAGGGGCCAGCCTGTAGGAGGGACACCAAAAGGAGCTCGAAGAGAGAAAGCAACATCAACTGAAACCACAACAAAGAGAGGGGTCCAAAAACAACCTCCCGAACCCCGCTACAGATTTTGAACAACCATGAAAAACCTCAAAACTTAAGGATAAGCAATAGGACTAGTCGGAGCCCTAGGCCGCTTCAGAGTGATCCTGGAAGAGGAAGGTTGTTGCTAATAGGGGCCCGACCTGGACTTTATAGATCTAGAATAAGGGTTGGGCCAAGTTGATGCTTGGTGTCACGTGCTGAGTGAAGCCGTTCAAAGAAGGAAGTAATGAGCTTACAGGGTTGAGGCGTCACAAGATGTCAGTGTTGGAGAGTGTAGTCCCAGAGCCTAATGGCTGCCTAAAGATATAGGGAAAGGCACCTCTAGTCCATATATCAAAAGGTGGAGAGCGACCACGCTTCTTTGAAGAGGCAATAGAACCTCCCTTTTATCTCGTAGTATAAAGGGCAGTGAAAAATGAAGTGCTCCTTCGACTCACTCCCTGATGCTACAAAGATGACAAATCATGTGCACTCTGTCAATATGATGGTTGGTCTCGCACTGGAGCTGATGCAAACCTGCTCTAAAAGAACCAAGGGGGATCCAAAGGGAATGTGACTCGTGATGGGATAAGTAGGAAGGGCAGACAATCAGTCCATCCTTAACCTCTAGAAAGTTCTCTGCATAAAAGGCCATCCTAGGGAAAAGACCCCCATGGGGGTTGACCCAAATAGTGTGAATGAATTGTCTCTATATGTCATCTTTGATGCACCTATTTAGCTCCTGGAAAGGAGGAAGAAGATGGGAGGCATCAAGAGAATACTAGAAGGGAAGGAGGCGATCCATCTCAATCCCAATAGGCCCAAGAAGGGTCGAAGTCTCAGCGAACCATCCATGAGCCCGACCAAAGAAGACAACAGAAGCAACGATAGAATCCGAGGAGCAATAGGCAAGGTAAGGGTATCTGTGATGCCCATCACCCGCATCAGCAAAGCTCCGAAGGCGATGAAGGCACCAGACCAAATAAAAGATGGCCTCAAGCCTGAAGGGATGAGCCCCAAACTCTGCAAGAATAATGTTGTGTGGAATCAATTGCTTGCACCGGATGATGCGTTGAAGGAGGAGAATCTGAACTCACTCAATAGAAGCCCAATCAATATCCAGCAATGGACCCCACACCATCGACCCATAGAGAATAGTAGGCTTGATAAGTGCATCCATAAGTGTCATCTTGGACGGAGTATCTTGGAAGTGGTGTTGGAAACACTATCCCTCAAGGAGGGCCAATGAACCGTACCCCTTATTATCTGCGGATGAAGAGCAAGTCTCATGGTAAAGCAGGGGTTGAAGAACTTGACAATCAAGTATGTGTATGAGGAAGAGATCTCCACCTCTAGACCTCTAATGAAGAAATGGAGGTGAGAAGTCTTAAGTGCATTGAAAACCATCACTTTGGTCTTCCCCAAATTAACTGTGAAATGTCACAACTCCCAAAAGGACGCAAGACCATCCAGTTGTCTCTGCATACCCTCCGGAGAGGAGGCCAAAAGAACATCATCTGCAAAAAGAAGAATACAGATCAAAACCTAGTGAAGAAGGTAACCGTCCCCTGGTAGAGTATGGTCCTGAAGATACCTCTCCAGCTCGTCAATGTAGATACCCAAAATAGTAGGTGACAAGGGGCAGACCTGCTTAACCCCAATGGTGCTCCTGATGACGTCCCAAAACCCAAAAGGGGTCTTGAGATGTCTCAAAACCATCTTGTAGAGTCTCATGATAGCTGCTAGAAGAGTCTCTAAAATATCGATATCCCGAAGCCTTTGAAAAAGGATCGTCCTAAGGACAGAGTCAAAGGCTTTGTGGAAGTCCACAAAGCAACAATACACCTTCGAGAAGCAATGGCGCGCCTCCTCGATAATGCCCCGAAGGGTCAAGATGTGATCCATAGTCTGATAGACAGGTCTGAAACTAGCTTTCCCCTTGGCACGGATGTGACGGTGATCCAACTCTCTTGATAGAAAAATATGGAGATTTGTAGCGTACACCTTGGAGGTGTGCCCAACCATGATGGTCCTGTAATTATTGGGGTCCACGACAGGACCCACCTTGTGGATTGGACGGATGATGTGGTGCAATCGAGGAGGGAAACCTGTGCAAACAACATGGTTGAAGAGATCACCTAAATAGGACCCCACAACTATAAAGCAGTGTTTAAAGAACTCAGCCTAGAAACCCTCCTCATCAACTTCCCTACTAGAGTTCATAGTTCGACCATAGTTACAGGACTCTACGAGTCCTAGTAGGACTCTGCGAGTCCAAGAAAATGAGTCTTTTGGCCTCTGGACTTTGACTTGGCCAAGTTACACCAAGTCTGGGCTGACTCGCCGAGTCCCAACCACAGGGATCGGCCACGGAAGACATGCGTTATAAAGTGAAAAAAAAACATTTTTTAATTATTTTTCTTTAACTTTTTATGTTTTTAATAGTGTTACCTGGAAATGCATTTCCACCATAAATGTCAAAGAGCCGGAAATGGAAACCGTTTCGCGGACTTGGGGACGACCAGAAACGTTTCCAAGCCATCCCCAGTCATGCCAAAAAATCAAAAACCGTCCCAGAAACTCAAAAATGGTCAACATAATTTTTGGAAACCATTGACCATCCCCGAGATAGCAGGTTACGGCCAAAAACATCCCTAACCGTCCCAGGGACTATCAATCATTTCCGGCAATAATAGGCAGAAAAAGATAAACTTATAAAATATTTGCAAGTTTTCTCAATTGTGCGTGGACCTCAATGCAACCCTAAAATGTTTAAATATTATTAAAATATGCATTCATGTTGTTTTCCTTGACTAAACTAAGCCTATGACATTCCATTATTTCATTGTCTCATGAAAATTTATTTCTTCTCTATCGCTATCATGTGAGTGGGTGTTTCATTGTTGGGTTTGCACTTTGCAAGGTTGCATATATACTAGCCCGAGTATATTGATATTTGCAAGGTTTGCAAGGTTTCATTGTTTGACCCGAGTGATCAATACTTACGAATGATTAATTTGAAAAGCCATTTTTAGCACAGCAAGCACTCTTTTCATTAATCAAATTTTCAGAGATAGAAGACTTAGTAGATCTCCTGGTATCCACACAATTGGAGAGCAATTGTTTAGTACCAAAAAAATGAACTATTTTAAGTTTTAATCAAAGATATGCCCGAGTATACTGTTAGAAAATAGAACGTGAAGTTGTGAACAGATTGAGACTTTGGCAGATTGAGAAATAGTTGTTGCTATTGTTTGGAAGTGTTTGGTTGTTTCAATGAATTATATCTATGAATGTATGAAATTGAAATTTGAACTCTCATTTGATTCATTTAATGCTATATTCTATGATGATTCAATGAATGATCATTGATTTAATGATTTTAGATTAATAAATGTTATTATGTTGCTATGATGAATGTTACAATGTTATATAATTCATGAATGCATTTGAAATTTCAGATTTCCACACATACACACACACACACATATATAGCCGTCCCCTGCTCTGGATTAAAAAACATCTTGAAAACTCGGGGAAACATAGGTTTTTAGGTTTCCCTCAAACACAAAAAGCACCATTCTTTCATTTCCAAACACAAGAAAGAGAGGAAATAAGGGATTAGAGGAAAATATTGGAATGTTAGAGAATAGACCAACAAATTGATTGGCTCTCAAACCTTCATTGTGGATTGTTTGTGCAAGTTAGTAGCTTGCATTCATGCATTGAGAGGAGTTAAAAGAAGCATTTGGAGGAGGCAAGCGCAACTAGAGTATGTTCGAGTATATACACTCAAAGAAACACAACAAGTTGGCAATGAAAAGGGTGGATGATCTTGTGTTTGTTCATTACAACCTTCGCCTCTGTCATAGACAGATCTTGGGCACTGACACATCTCCTATCATTTTAGAGGAAGTTTATCCACAGGAAGAGTGGAACACTGAGGTTGATGATCTTGTCTTCAATGATGAAGACTTGGAATGGGTTGATCAGGCGGAACGAGAGGCAAAGGCAGTAGCGATGGCCGAGGAGGCTAGAGCGCAAGGAGACTCATTTGAGGACCCTGAACCTGAGAGTGAGGATGACGAGGATGATGAGGATGAGGATGTAGATGTCACTGAGGCTAAGCCTCAGACACAAGCAAAGAAGATGGCTGCAAAATCTTCCACGACCTATCTTAGGGGTACACATAGGAAGGTTGTGGGGTCGACTAGTCACTGATATAGACACTCTTAGCCTTAGTCTTCTAGGCTCTAGCTTTTATTTTGATATACGTTTTGAAGTTTCGATTCTATGGGTTTCATATTCCATGAATATTGTAGACATTTGACAGTGACACTATTTATATTTCTAATGTGTTATTTAGTTTAGCTTGTTTCCTTCAAACATTTGCATTTATACTTATGTGATCGATGTAAACTTGTGTATGTGTGCAAAGTAGCTTCTATTTATCTCAATTATTGTTTCTTTGATGTTATTTTATAAAATGATGCATGCAAAAAGTTTTAAATCCTTAAAAATCTTTGAATTTCTTGGGTTTTTCAATTTGTCGAGTCCTTAGCGAGTCTAAGTCCAAATCAAAAATCAGCTTTGCGGGTCCGAAGCGAGTCCGAGTCTTGTAACTATGGGTTTGACCGCCTCCCTGATGGTGTTGTACAAGAAAAGGTGACAATGAGGGGGGGGTGACCTAGAAATGGTGTTGACTAGGGGTATTGGGTATGGCAAAGGTATGGCAAACCAGTAAACTATAGTCAAGCTCGGAAGGGAGTTGGGTATGGCGGGGGAAAAGGGTACGCCAAAAGGACTTAGGGGAACAGTGGAGGGAGGCCCGAAGGATGCGTCTACTCTAGGAAATGTAAAGGCGTTTCTTATGGTGGAGGAGATGGCAGGAGGCTTTGAGGGAGGTGTAAGAAGGGTGTTGGAGCATGAAGGTCGACCGCAAGGTCCGATGAGGGGCTTTACAATCTTCATCATACCATTTGTTCATAGGTCATGTATGGAAAGACCTTGAACAAATGCAACAAAAACTCAATTGTGAACTGCAGTGTTTAAGTGAGACACTTTCCAAGAAATTTGGCTCCCTAACGTTTCATCTCCATCTATAGGTGCAAGTAAGAGGCCTTATGCCATCGCAACAAATGATGCAATTATGAGCGGCCACATTACGTATTGCACTCTTCATAAGAAGATACGTGACCATCTATCCTTTGCACAATTTATGGGTGTTGGAGAAGAGGATGATGATGGTTTTGAATCTACAAATTCAAATCAGCAGCCTAAGACAAAAGGAAATACCACGAAGGTATGCAGAAAACTTCACGGAGAGTTTGATAAATATGCAAATTCGGTTCACAAGAACAAAATGATAGCATTGGGGAGTGACTCACATGAGGCTCCATCATCTTTGAGAGGAAATTTACAAGAGGATACAGAAAGAGAGATAAACATGACTTCCCTTGATGAAGAGAATGATATTGGTATGGATCATGAAGGTATGAATTCCTTGGGTGATCGCAATGCATATTCTAGTATGATAGTTGATTCCCATTATGACATAGCAGCAACCTTAGCTTGACACTCGGATCACTCTAACAAAGAGTTTGAGGCATATGAAGATATTGATAACACTCTTGAAAAGGAAGAACACATTGCTTTAGAATTCCAGGATACTTTTGATGGGAAACATGCATCAAGGAAGAGGAGTTTGAGGATGTTGAATACACAACCCAAAGATATGAGACAACTCTTACACATGAAGAAAAATCAGAACAAGGCATTAAGGACACTCAAGAGTATGAGGTGCAAATTGAAAATTCAGGTTGCTCCCATCTGATTTTGTAGTGGCAATTAAGGAAAGGTATGAGGAAAATGACTCCATTCACTATTATGATGGTAATCCTTTGATTATGCATGAGGTTGACACTCAAGAATTGAGAATCAAACATGAGGCCAATTATTCTAGAGAGCAGACTGATTGGATGAAGCATAGGGATAATGTAGATATCAAGTTGATTGATAACTCACTCTTTGAGATGAGTGCTGATTGGACATTTCAAAATCCACTCTTTAAGTTGGATGATGGAACACCTCTTGAAGTTGATAAGGAGATCCAACTCTTGATCTTGGAGAAGAGTACTTCTCAAATTGGTGTTGATTGTAACCAGGAGGTGGTTGCCTTGTCACATTTGACAAATGGACATGATGTTGATTATAAATCAATGTTGGATAAAGACTTGGCTACCAATATGACCAAGGAGTACATAAGGTGAGAAGACAGTGTTGATGAGTATTCCTTGATTCGTTCTCTTCACGTAGTTGGGATTCAACCACATTGTTGTGACAATTTATCCAGTGCCCTAAGTAGCTCTACCGTCACAGAAGTTGAGCATTATGATGACATTTGGGCAGAGTATATCCAATATGGGCTGATGAGCCTAGTATGTTGATTGTACTTGTTGGTGTGAATTTTTCACACAATGATTTGTATTGTGTACTCCTAGTACAGAAAGACAGTTATGGAATCAGAGTGCTAATTTAGGATTCCCAAAGGAGTCGGTTAGTGCATCACATTATGGTTACATTGTGTGGGATGCATTTTGTTTTCCATCCAGCCCATCTACTGAGGACTTGCTATTCCGACTAATGTATAGGTGTGGGATGGGTGATTGGTTTGGTACGTTTCCCTTCATGAAGGAGGAAGCCATGTCCTGCAAGGTTGCTAGTTTGCTTCTCCAGTACAGTCACCGATTCGTGATGCATATTAGAAAGGCATTGTTGTGGCACTTGGACATTTTGGATATTCCACCTATAATTGGTATGGAGAGACAGGATATTACAAATAGTTGGAAAGGTGGATGGCCCTTCATTTGTGGGACCTAGGAGGAACATTCTAGGGGATACTTATGTTTTAGAGAGCTGGTTGGCATAATGTTGAGCCCCTACAATCATTTGACATTAGAGGTGTATGCGATTTCAGCTGGAGTGAGGTTCTTGGATTGAGGATGTTCTCATATATGATAGCATCACATGGCAGGTTGATTCGACTAATTATACACATGGGGTGAGTTGGGATCTTGGCATTCAACTGATTGGTGCATTGGTTCATGATGAGTTGCTTCACGAGTCCGGGCTTGGTGATGTTTATACCAGTGTAGCACAGTATATTGGCAAAGCATCATTCTTGAGGCGGATATGGGATCCAGGCATTTGGTTTCAGCAAGCAGGTGCAGATTGCTTGAGGATAACCAATCTCTAGGAAGTGAGGACTATAATGTCCCCTTTCTAGCCCATCAATTCATGATGTGTCGTTAGCCCTTTTTACCTTGGTCACGTGGGCTAACAAGGACTTTACAGGGATCAGAGAGAGATTTGGCCTAGGCAATTCCAGTTTCAGGCCAATCTAAGTTTATTTAACAGGGTTTCCAGATATTTGCTATTTTTAATAAGTTAGCAATGGGCTCAGTGATGTTGGTATTTTAGAGTTGGACTGAAGTGTCTCGCCAAGACATTTCCAATGAGCTATCACACATGATTATCCGAGTCCGATTGATCAATAATTTTAATGCCTAAAGATTAAATGATTTATTAATAAAGTGACTATTAAACTAAAGTACATATTATTATGTCACTTTATTATTAAAAGAACTTATTATTCACTTAAGTGGGAAATGATATTTTAGAGAAAATATTAAGAGACAGAGAAAGGAATATGAAGAGTTAGGCAGAAGGGAAATGATGAGTCACGGGGTTGTGCTTTAAAAGTACAACGAGAGGCTCATTCTGGACATGTTTGGTTTATGATTTGATTATTGTTCTCTTCGAGAATTTGGAAGCTTCAACTTTCAACAAGTTTGAGGAAAACCCTCGAGCCTGGAGGCAGTGGACGAATACCCATTGTCAGTTGGAGATATCACGTAGGTGTCTTACTCAATGTTTCAAGTTCATTTTCTGGTATCCAATCTTGCTGTAATTTTCTATAACTGTGATTGGATTGTTGTTATTGTTCTGCTGAAGATTTAAATGCAATACCATTTCAGAATCTATATTTCAGCTGGGTATTTTATATTTTTTTGTTCATTGTGTTGGATGAGTTGAAAACATTTGCATGCAAAATTATCTGTTGAATTTCTAAGTTAAAATCTGGGTATAATATCCTACGGGGATATTACAAGTTTGTCATGAAGAATTAGGTCTAGTTGTTCAAAGTGTAAACACAATCGAATCTGCAAGTAGAAATCAGACCTTCCATAGGAGCAAACATTTCCAAATCTGAGTTTTAAACTCAGAATTTTGATATCAACAGCAAAGTTGACTTCAAACAGCAATATTCATGATCAGATCTGAAAGAACGGGGAAACTTAGTCCAGATTTTTGTAAGACCAAGCCTTTTAGGAAGTTAAAACATTTCAGGTCTGGACGGTAGAAATGTTGTGAATGTATTTCTAAATGAGAAGTTCAAGCTAGAGTGGGGTACTTATTGAATTACTTAAATCTGGAGTCTTCATTTTTATGTAAATGTAATCAGATTTTATAAGTTATGGGGATTCAATCTTACAATTTTGATTCAAGGATGTGTTCATAAATAATATCTTCACTAAGAACTTGAATTCTTAAGTAATAACTTATTGGTTTGAAAATATGAAATTCAATTGATTAACAAAATGATGTTTTGCAAGGTGAAAAGGAGCTGGATGACTCAAGAAAAAATCACGATTTCAACGTTAAAGACAACATGGACATATCAAACCATTGGGCAAGCAGGGGGGGATTCCAAGTTCAGGATCAAGTCAAGATGCAAATCCAAGTTATTCATCAAGCCCTCGAAATGAGCAAGTGCAAAGTCATGATCAAGTCAAAGGAAATCATTACAAACTTGAGTTTCCTTTAGAAATCTAAGTTCAAATGGATTGATCTAGCTACATCACTACTACAAGTGCAGGACCAAGGTCAAGACATCAAGATTGCAAGTACAAGTGCAAGTTCAAAGTCGTGACAATGAGAAAAGTTTTAGGGTGAAGAGCTTCAAAGGACTTGATAATGCTGAATATCAAGAGATATTACCTCATCTCCAAGAGATATTGATCAAGTCTATAAGATAAGCATGTTAATGTAGCGCCCATTCATCTTCAACCAGACAAATCATGCCAAGTGTCCCAGTGGAAGAGCTCAACAATATTATGTCCAAATTCATTGAATTTGCTAAAAGGGAAAAAGTCAAAAGAAATTATCTTCTAAAAGAAGATTTGTTGTAAGCCCATGTGGCATTTTATCATTAGCCTATGGAATCGTGCCTTTTTCTATAAGCTTCTACCTAACCTATTTTCTTATTGGCTCTTAAAGGCAATGTAATTTTATTATTGGCCCACCAGGTGGTGTATTATGTAATTGGTCCAACATTTAATGCTTGTAGTTGTTAGTTAAATTAGGACTTCGTTGGATTAATCTTCGGCCTTGATCTTGAATCGATCTTGGCCATCCATTGTAATTGATCAACTATAAAAGGCCAAGGCCTTCTCATTTGTAACTCATTAGTTTTAGAGTAGAGAAAATAGAGACTTGTTGAAATTGTTGCTATGATATTGCCAAATTGTTCTTAATTAAATGTTGATTTTCATGGTGGATTACTTGTATCATTTTAAAGTATTGCATTGTTTCTCCATTTCCTCACTTAAATTAGGATTTTATTTCATGTTGATTAGAAGTAGTGTTTAGTTGAATGGAAGATATTTTAGATGCATCTTTGTTGAACTCATCGAATCCATACCACTAGCGGCTTGCTAATTGTAAGTTTGTCTTGCGTGGTCAACAAGAAGTTTAATGAGTTTTACTTCAATTATTGCTTGCACATTGATATGCATTCATTGATGGTATTGGTGTAATGGTGATAATTTCAATATCTTACATTCTCCTTAGAAGATTGCACTAGCTTGGTGGAGTTGATAACAAGATCAAGTCTAGT
This sequence comes from Chamaecyparis obtusa, assembly GCA_027943335.1. Taxonomy (NCBI): domain Eukaryota; kingdom Viridiplantae; phylum Streptophyta; class Pinopsida; order Cupressales; family Cupressaceae; genus Chamaecyparis; species Chamaecyparis obtusa. The sequence goes on along the minus strand of BSBK01002521.1, from coordinate 1,034,750 downwards.
AGAGTCACAAATACATCCATAGTTTCTTGCATTCTTAGAGTTAGATTTAGGTTTCTTGAACCATTTTCTCTTTGCTTTTGTTTGGTTAGAAGTAGTTCAAGTAGTTGTTTTTCATCTAATGAACAATGTAAGTCCCTTTGTGATACCCAACATATCACATAATAAAACTAAGCAAAAGCCCACAATAAGAAGGAACCTTGGGGTTGTCTCATTTGATCACACAATCCATATACATTGTTTAGCATATGAGCTTCCTTGTTCCAGAGAAAGTTGGAGATTTGGTGTTTCATTTGGAACACTAAGGATTTGGTTCTGCATGTTAAAATGGTCACAAAACTCGCATCAACACAACCTACAAGGTTAAAGTTAATATTTAATGTTGATCATATCATATGTTTACTAGTGACAATGAAGACATTTCAAGAATCTTTTTCAAAAAATATTGCAATCTTTGCATGGCATGAAAAAGGAAATGAGCCAATCATCTAGTCTGGTGAAACAAACAAAAATAAGAGTACAAGAAGAAGCATGTTGAAAGAGCCCAAATTTCAAGGACCAAATTTTGGAATAAATTGTTTTAAGTTTCAAAGCTCTAAATTTTTATTAGAATCAAAGGACCAAAAAGATCCTATTCAAAGGACAAAAGACCAAAGAGACAAAGATGAGTTGTGATGTTCCCTTTTTGGCTATGAAGGAATTCTGGGACTATTACTCCAATCTCCCCTTCTTAATATGTAAAATGAATATGAATTAAGCAAGTAATGGAAGATAAATGAATATCAATGTGATCTATGATATATATTCAATGAAAAATATATGCACAATACTAGTTATCTAATAATTGTAATGTCTGATATACAATTATGATGCATACAATATGTTTTATATGGCAATTGTAATGTCTGATATGCAATGAATCTATACAATGTGAAAGACGAATTCTATCACTTGTAGTGATAGATCGATTATGCTACCTCTGATTTATGACGGAAATATGTAAGAACTTGATAGGGCAACACTCGGCAAATAATGAGGAAGATTTGATACTTTATAATGAATTTCAGTATGGTCTATACATGTCAATCCGAGGGCGTAAGCTTGTGAAAGGTATCTGGTGTAAAGAACCATTGTCGGCTCTTAATTTTGCAATATAGATTTTCTAATGAAATCTGAAAATCGGATACTTGTATTCCATTGAAAAGACAAAATTCCACACAGTTCTCTATTTGGATATGATAAATTCAAAGAAGTCTGACAATATGAATTCTTATGCCACTTGGAAACAACAACTCCACTAAACTACGAACCTCAGCAAACATTAATTGAGAAATTCATGAAATGATTCCATGTAAGGATAACAGTTACTTGTTTATAACTACTCCTCTGTAAAATGAATTGCATCTAATTGCACCTGATTTATATTCATTGACTGCAAAATGTATCCTCCAGAACTGAGCCTTTACATGCATATATGTATATAAGAATCGTATCCTTCTGCTGGCCACACATGAATGCAAATATTAATGTTGTAACCTCCTGCTAGCTCACGTGAGTTAACATACTAGTGTCCCGACCTTCTGCTAGGGCTCACGTGATTGAATGTAACAGGCGCTAGTTGCTGTAGCAACCGTTGGCATTATTCTCCTGTCACCTTAAGTATTTCCTGTCGTATGTCTCCAAACTCCAACTCCAAACGCCAAGTCTACAAATGTCTGGCATTAATGACTCACGGCAATGGCAAAACTCTACGGCTCAAAGACCAAACTGCAGGCCGTAATACTTCCTACTGCTGGCAGTCATCGCATTATTCAAAACTTCACATCAATCTGATAATCTTCAGCATTTCAAACACATATTCCGTAACTTCATTGAATTGTATAAATAAATACAACTCATCTGCAGATCTTCAACTCCAGAAATGAAACTTCCTTCAATTCAATATACATCAACATTGAATTGATATTCAGAATTAAACAGTTGTGAAATTCACCATTACAGGCAATGGCTTAAATCACCAGAAAGAGGAATCCGTCCTCGAAACCCTAGCCAGGGCAATTCTTCACAAACTCCAATAAAAATATGATTGCATCATGAATGAATGAAAGTGTTTTTTCGAGCAAAATATATAGCTTTTTCGAAAAAAACACTTTTTTAATATTTCACTTAATTGGCTTTATTAAATACTCCCACTTTATAATATAATATTATAAAGTCATTAGTTATTAAATTAAATCAATATAATTTAATTTAATAACACCTTTAAAATTAAAGCCATGAACCGTCTGACTACAATCATTGAACTTCTGACAAAGCACCAAGACCAACTGCCCAGCCAAAAATAGATACTGCCCTGCCATAAATAGCCACTACTAAAAATAGACTTACTAAAAATAGTAAGTCTCTCAAACTGAAGATTCTCTGAAACTGAATCCTGAGATGTCTGACGTTCCGTGCAGACACCCTACCAATCCTGGCCATACCTTAAACCCCTCTTACTAAAAATAGTAAGTTGGCCAAAATGACCCGAAGGAAGAGTAGAACTGATAATCTAAATCTCCAGAATGGAATCCCAACGCTGGCTCCACAATCTGACCCCCTCTGAACACCCGATTAGCTTGCGAGGGCCGCCAAACCAAGCTAATCCCAAAGTCTAAAAAACGGGGACATTACATCTGGGCAATATGTCATCAAGGAGTGCTAGTTGTGAGTTGAGTGATTATGAATGCAACTAGAACACACGAAAATAAACCTATAGCAAACCAAAGCAATTCTGGCGACAGGAACTGTCACTTCCTGGCAACAGAAACATCAATTTGTAATAAAAATAACAGCAACAACAATTTATGGAAGAAATAACAGTAACATAAATAATTCGAGAAATGTTACGTTCTGCTCATAAGTAATAATCTAAAAATCACTAAATAGCAAAAAACATGAACATCTAATTCAACGAATAGTCTAAGTAAGAAATACAAAATCACACTCTAAAATAATACATGAAATAAACACACCAAATAAAAAACAGCACCGTGCTTTACCAAAGAGTGAGCCCTTACTCCCTGGCTTGCACAGTGGGTAGAAAGAACACTTTTCTACATTGTAGGGCTCAAAAGAACACTCTTTATTATTTAGAAAATTATAACAAAGTTTTGCGTACAACAACTTGTATACAGTCTTCCTCACACCAAAGAACCTTGTACATATTTTATATTCTACCGCTTATATAGATGCGGCCATATAAAAAATGCATACAGAAATAGATAGTCTATTTGAACTGTTATCAACCATAAACAATAGTGAATATAAGATCTCAATTGCTGGCCATACAGTAAACTTGTATTTGTTATAGCTGTAGTAATTACGGTCTTCTCATAACAAATGTCTCATGCCCGATTTTCCTTCACCAACACTCTTTGCTGCACGTTTGAGATTCCTTTGTAGTTTTATATTTGTCAGCATACAGATGGTGTCCACTTCATATATTGAATTGGTTTGTTATAACAGTGACCAGGAATAGACAATATTAAGATTGTCGTTCTATTCCAAAACAAATAGCAACCTTCAAACCTGAAAACAAAGTCAAATTGGCACCACATGGAGAACCACATCATCTTTTAAAATGATGACAGAAATGAGTTGCAGATGAATATTATACTCAACTGTTCTTGTCTCAAATGCAACAGGAAGTTCCTATAAAATAGGCGACAGGAAGATCTACACCTACAAAGTACAATGTAGAAAGCTATATGTCCCATGGCATAAAATAATAATATTGATTACTAAAAACAATCAATAAGTAATTTCCATATTTTTAACCCAAAACTATATTAAATACTAATTATATATATTAAATCACATGCAACATAGGATGGTAAAATGAGATGAAATGAAACAGAAGTAAAATATAGAAGTGAGTATGAAGGTAAATGAAATGGATTAAAATATGGCATAAAAATGGGTCCTAAATGGTTCTCATCAGAACCCCTGCTAATTCTGATCTGTTTTTCTCAATTTTGGATGTTTGACATTTCATCAAACACTTGGCATACAACTCACTGTTATCTGATTTTCTGATCACTATTTATGTTTTGAGGAGTTTTTTCATTGCCAAATCAAATAGAAAAGCATAGAAAATGACGGACAAAGATAAATATTAAATTTTGACAAGTTATTTTCAAAGAAATGATGATTACACTAAACATAAATCAGGACTAAACACACTTATAAACAAGTTTGATACAAATGATATCAGACTGTAACATCATATGGAAAATGCAATACACTAACAATACAAAGTCTAATTTGATTCAACACATACCCGATTTGCTTGCTTGCCCATATGTATTCTAAATGATGCCACATGCAACTCTGATGATGATGTCTATAGCAATTCTGATCCAACTGAAGGTGATGGCAGTCTCTACAAACCCTTAACCCCTACAAATGTTCTCCTCCAATGTAGCCACCTAGAGAAAAGGTGGTAACAATGAAAGTCTATTTGTTGTAAAGTCAATATGATACCAAATGGGCCATTGTAAGAACCCTTCAAGCCTGTTTACCGCTACAGGTAAAGTGAACTAATGCATAATACTACACATAGAAGAGACGTAACAGATACAAATAAGTACAATGTAATATCGGAGAACTACCACTTGTTCCACTAATGGCAAAAAAATAGATTTACATCCACCATTCACAGTGATAGTAATACCAACAATACTTCCATACATTTCATCTGAGGGTATAGATATAAACCCCGAGGGGGTGCAAGGTGAACCGCCACGACCCTAACTACCTACCCCTCAAGTAAACTAACGACCAATGGCATAGTTAACACTTAACAACATATTAGGTGACAACATATCATTATTCCTAACAAGATCATCCCCCCCAAAATGAAAAGTCGTCTCCTGACAACGTACAACCAAAATGGAATGATGCTAAAACCCTCACTACAACAGAAAAGAAAAAATCAGGATGGGGGAGGCTGAGAATACATCCCTAATATCGTAGCATCTGATGGTAGTGTTGGGGTTGCTGCCAAGCGAGATCGCAACTCATACACCTATTGTGTTCGGAGCTACAAGTCTCGGTCTGCTACCAGCTTCCACTCCATCGTCTTCTTCGCCATCATGGCTGCCCCTACCAACTTCTTCTCCTTAGCATCAACTGCCTCCATCAAACTCGCCAAGCGAGACTCCAACATGTTCTTATCTGCCCTGGCCTCCTCCAGCTGAGCCAACAAGGTATCTCTCTCCGCCTGCATGGTTGCCCTCTTCGTGGCCCATGCCTCCCTATCTCAAGCCACGTCTACCTTCAGCTGAGCCATCTCACATTGCACCGCCTTCAGCTCAGTCGCCAACTCTCTCTGGGTTGTCTCATGTGTGGACGAGACATGTTGTGTACGATGTAAAGTGTAGTAGCCTTCTCCGAAGGCCTGCTCAATCTCTCTCACCAATGCAGCCACCCGAGTCTCTCCAGGTCGCTCTCGGAGTGCCCACTCCTCCAACATTGCAAGGGACTTTGTGGTAGGCCACCCCTTCGACTCATAGCAATCTCTGAACTCCTCCAAGCATCCTACTCTCATAAATGTCAAGAGCCTCTCCAACTCCTCTAACACCTCCTCTTGAGCCCGTAACTTAGTAGAGGCAATTACCCTCCTCGCGCCTGCGACCACCTTCTGCAAGTACTGCTCTAAGTCACCCTCCCTAGGCTCCTTCTCCAAGTCGCCCTCTCTAGGCTCCTGTAAGAGGCCCTGCTCCACACTCACTATTGCAAGCATCTCCTAGATATGCTCCTCTATAAACTGCCATAGAGTTGTTGGCAATTTTACTGTTTAATTTCCTTTGAAATTTGTCCTATGAGAGGTCGGAATTCCAACCCTTATTAGGAATTTATATTGAGTGATTTTGATTGTGCATGGAGATCTCAAAAGGAGATCAGAAATCCACCTCATGTTAGAAATTTCATCAACTACAGATCAAAATTTCACAACTTGGCAGGACAAATGCTTGGCAAAGCGGTCAGAGATTTCACCCTTGTTAAGAATTTACACCAAGCTGCAATCGGAATTTTGACCCTTGTTCAGAATTTCTTCACAACCTAGGTCGGAAATTGCATGCTTGTTAGGACAAAATGCATAATGCAGGTCGGAAATATATTAAGTGTTTGGAATTTGCATAGAGATCAGGTCATAAATCTACGTGTTGTTAGGAATTTTGCTAAACAAGAGGTTGAAATTAAGCCTTTGTTAGGAATTTGCTCACAACTTAAATCATAGTCCTTAAAATTGTTAGGAATTCCTTCCAAGGCTGGGCGGAATTCCACTAGGAGTTAGGATTTTCCCCACAATACAAGTTGAAAATGAGCAATTGATTAGGAATTTCCATCAAAACTTGCTCCACACTAAGAGAAATTTGATCAAAATGAAGATCGGACCTTGACAATTCACTTGGACAACTCCAATATGTGGGGCGGAAATCAGACATGTTTGGATTGTTTCCTGCAAGCAGATCAGAGATTAGTTGCTTGTTAGGAATTTGCCTCATAAACCAGGTCGTAATTTCACCTCATGTTTGGACAAATCACCAAAGCTAGATCAGAAATTTCATGTGAGTTTGGACCAATGCATGGAAGCTGGTCAGAAATTAGAACATTGTTAGGACAAAATGCCATTAGGAGATCGGAATTTCCACCTTTGTTTGGAATTTCATCCAAGGCTGAGTGTATTCAATTGATACTTAAAGAGTTTGATCACAATGTTGTTTGCAAGTTGGAATTTCACAAGGTCAAGTCCATCAAGTGAGATCGGAAATTTGACATGTCTCAAGACTTGTCATTGTGAGAAGGTTGGAAATAAGACCATTGTTAGGAATTCCATCACATACTTCATCCAATTTCAATACTTGTTAAGGATTCCACTCAAGGATGAAAGGCATTTCCTCGATACTTAAGGAATTTGATCAAAAGGAGGCCTGCTGAAATCAGACATGTGTTAGGATTTTTGGGCTTAGAACATTGAAATTCCTAACTTTTCTAAGGATTTTGACATGTAAACCAAGAGCCCCTTTGCACTTCTCCGTTCCCCATTTTTCTCAAGTGTACAATTTCTCACATCATGAACTTCTACGTTGCCCAAGTTTCACAATTCATCAACATCTGGAATTTCCAAAATTGTTGCCAAGCTAAGACTAAACTAAACAAACTACTAAACTACCAAGCAAAGAGGGGGTCCCCATTTGCAATGGGGCGATGTGTGAAAAGGTCACTACAGTAGTATTGTGGATGGATATGCATTTAAGGAGGAAATTGGTATTGACCCTAAGGATGGAGGTGTTGAAGATATCTCAACAATTCCAATTTTGGCAAAGGGATGTGAGGACTTTTGTAATGTCCCCTTGAGAGATCTTCCCTGATTTTTCCAATTTATTGAGACAATCATGCTTATACTTATTATAAAAATATGGCTATGTAAGACTTATATCAGGAGTACTTCAGATTATGTAAGAAAAATGGATGTGAAGTATTCTAATAGACAGTATTTTTATACAAAAAAGCATCGCTGTAAGGAATTATGGGTTCCACATAAAAATGCTCTGTGATATTATCTCTTAGATACACAAGATATTAGATGAGAAGTTATGCTTTATGGCACTATAAGGGAGATTATAATCCTTGATATCTGATCTCTATCTCTGAATAATGAATTATGATTATGCAATTAGATAACTGCTGATCGGTTATGATAGACTTTGATTTCTGATCCTTATCACTATTTCTACTAAACCTCTTTGTAAACTTGTGATGTCTTGACACTGTCTCTGTTTAGTTTCTCTTTACTCGTGCGTCCTTGGCCTTGCTACAAGTAATTGAATACCACCTTCACTCAGCTGCCAACTTGCTCTTTTAGAGCACTCCAAATCTGGAACCGAATATACAAAAACCAGACTGCTTGCCCTTGGATGAGTAGCCGATCATTCTTTAATATGCAATGAAGAGGCATGATGTGAAAAGTTGTTTCTCAACAACTGAATTAGTAATGAACCAATTCGCTCCTCTCCCTTCTAACTAACAACATTATTAGTTTAATCTTTCATTGTATTTGATCTCTTCCTTGGGCGCCAATAATGAAACATTTTGGCAATATTTCTTAGGCAGCAATAATCTCAATTTCTTCCTGTTCCCTGAGAAATACTAATCTAACTGTTCTAGGTACCGTCCTTGGATCTAAGCCATTGGATGATAATATCTTTCCTTAGATGGTTTACTTCAATGATCAGATAGAATCACTATAACACTGATTGCACCCTGAGTTATAAAAGTTATGATCATATTTCAAATTTGACGATTCCTACTATTTCATTTCAAGAATCTTGTCATCATCAAAAGCATGTTAAAGAAGGTGAAAAGTGAAGACACAACATTCAATAAAGGACACAGAGATCCTCTTGCTCAAATACAAAATTGGCTATGCATAAAGGAGTGGGGTCCTAGTATTCCAAGCAATCTTGCAACTTATCCTAGTAGAGGATGGAAAATGATAATAGGTTTTTGCAAGCAACTTATGAAGGTTTCTTTGATGGTATGGGAAATGGTAGTGGTACAAGATTTCCCATCTTCCTGTGGTATTCATTAGATGGAGCTTTAGCTTTAAAGGTGACATCATCCCATAAAATTCACACATGAGCATGTGAGTTTATGAAACAAATAGCAATTAGCTTATGGAATTATAAATAGGTAGCATGCTGTTAACACCTATCTATGATGAGAATTTATTGCACTTGGAGAGAGAAGACATATTTATCCTTATTGAAGTTAAGGAAGAGGAATTTATCTCCACCCCTATTTTGGGGCAGCCAAGACTATCAACACTAGGAAACTACAATATTCCTATATTTCATATAATAAAAGTTGGAGGAGAGGCACACATTATCAAGAAACACCATGTTGGATCTTGCACAGAATAGTCAATCAATATGTAATGTCCCCTTCTTAGGTGACAGGCAGTTGAGTATGGTTGACCTATTATCTGAGTTCCTGCAAGTCAGCAGTATCGATAGGGGACCCCTTCAGGAGCTTATGGAGCTATGCAGGGGCTTTGTGAGCCATTTTGAGTAGTTTGGGACAGTCTCCTAAATTTTAGAAGGGAATCCTACATTTTAGGGATTGACTGGGAGTTGTCCGGAATGCATCAAGGGACCTCCAGGATCTTTCTGGAGACTTTGGTGGCAGTTTTATTTTTTAGGGAGGATCCCTAATTTTTAGGGGAGACTGTCAGTTTGGCTTGTAGGACTCAAGCATCATCCATGGACAGGTGGCTTCAATCAAATTTCAATTCTGAGCCTAGATGAGCATTTTATGAATAAATTGGGAAATATTAAAATATTTCCTCAATAGGATTAAATAAAATAATATTAAAGTGAACTTATATAGTCAATTTATTATTATAATAAACATAATAAGACCGTGGCACAATTCCCTAGCAGTTGATGGTATAAGTCATTTTTTAATAAGAGGGGCCATTTTAACGATGATGTATAATGCCTTGGAATTCAAACTCCATGAGGAGCTATGGATTTAATAAAAAATATTTTAAAATAAAATAATGAAACCCTAAGAAGTTCGAACTTCTTGAAGGGAAGAGAAGAAATAAAAAGAAGACATGGGCTCCATTTTAGTATTCATTCAGGTTATTATTTTCTCATGAACATTTTGGATTTGAGGGCTAGAGCCAGTTACAGCAGCAAATCAGATTCTTTGAAAACAAAAACCCTTGAAGAAAGTGAGAATTGGACGAAACCCCAATTTACAGTTGAGGAAGATCTACACGGGGTCTTCCTTTGAGCATGATTGGAGTATTCTTAGGAGGTATTTGCAGATCAGATTGAAAGAAATTCATATTATTTATCAGAGTGGCAGATTTGTGTATTGGTGGTCGTTTTTGTGAATTGCAATCATTTCCTTAAGGGCTGTACAGCTCCAAGAAAGGAGACGTCATATTTGGAGGAAAACAATATTGTAACAGCCTGGGTTTTGATCAGAATATCAATAGCAGTGGCAGATCAGTGGCACAGGCAGTATTTTAGTCACTCTTAGAGCATTAATAAGCCTGTCGTACTGTTCCAGGCAGAGTCTACATCACTTCCCAGCCTGGCATTTAGTTACAGCAGCAGCAGATCACCCAAAAATCAGAGGTTGTTGACTCTTAGCAGCAGATCGGGTAACAAAGAATTCAGATCAGAAGTTGCAGGAGTGAATTTCTACAGATCAATTGCTGTCTAATCATACACCTGGCCATACAGTACCAGTACAGGTTTGTAGTTACCTGTCTAGCATAAATTAAAGTCAAACTTTCCATTTAGGGCTTGCGTTATTAATTGTAATTCAATCAGTTTCAGAATTTGTCAAGTATTTGCATTTTCATCTTTCCAGCCATAGTTCAGACTTCTACATTTGAATTATATATATATTCAGAAAATTTCAAAAAACACATATATTTAAAACACAAAAAAAAAACCATACATTGCAAAAACACCAAAAAAATAGACAAACTTCGTGAAACGCTGGTCAAAGACAAGAAGTCAAACAAATCACAGCTATTTGCCTTAGAATTCCTATTGGGGATCTTTCAGAATAGCTGAACCCAAAGTCACCTACAATGTTGTTTGGGCTAATGGAAAGTATACTTCATGTTGGTATAGTCATATTCAACCAATGTCTGGAAGATAAAATGACATGCACAGAGACACCAAGAGAAACAAAGACTCTAGGTCACTTGCTACAACAAGGGACAACTTTATCTTGCTCCAACTACTAATTTGAGCAGCAGAATAATTGCTTTTACAAGGTGCCATGTACTTACCATGCTTGTGCTGATAAGGGGAATAGAGAATCCATTGATACGCTGATGCTAGAAAGAGGTAGTTAAGCTCCTAAAAAATTTGTGAATGGCCAACCTCTGAAAATCTTCCTATCCTATGGGAACACAATCAAACCTCATAGAGCAGTGTATGCTAAGCAAATAGGGGAAGGTGACCCAAGAGAATGCTACTTCAAAAATACTATGAAGGAAAGGGGTCATTGAGATGTTTTCATTGACCAAATATTTCTTTGGGATCAAGGTACTTGCACAAGGGTCCAATCAGGAGGATTTGATGGGTTAAGTCAACATTGATTGTGGACAAGCAATCTTTGCAAAGGGGGGACTATCGCATCCCTTTTTTTCAAACTAGAAAATAACAATTTAATTTAAGTTGTTCAAAAAATAACTTTAATTCATAAAAGGCAACTTATTTTTTATTATTAAACAAGTTACCAGATTCGTTCTTGGAGGCAGAAAAGTCTGGTTCGATTTTGACTAAAGTTTGGTCCTGATCAAATTCTCTATAAAGTTTGCCGCAAGAGGTCAACTTCAGCCCAAAGTCTGTCAGACAGACCCGGGTCGAATTTAGGCGAATTTCAAATGCAGCGGCAGGGCCTAGCTAGACTTTGGCATAAAAACTCATTTTTTCAACTTTAAGTTTTTTTCTAATTTAGTCTATTCAACCCTCCAACCCTAAAATAGGCCACTAAAAAGGCATAAAAGCTAAGTTACCAGTTCAGGTTCAGAGACGGGTTCGGGTACAAGAACCCAGTTCGTGGGTTTGAGGAAAAAAAAATTCATTATGGTTTGTAGGGGTTGGTGTGTGTGTATATATATATATATATGCATTATATATACAAAAAAAAAGAGAAAGTCAACAATTGGTTGGCCTAGCAGTGAAGCTCAATGGTTCTCATTGAACCCACCAGGGTTCAAATCTCACTGAGCGCATGCCCAGCGAGAAGACGTCTTTAAAAGGGATGAGGCCGGGATCGTGCCCCGGGCGACTTTGGCGGAATGGATAAACCCTGGCAGGTTCTTATTAACAAACTAGCTCTTTTCTCAAATGTAATTGCACCTTAAAATTACTTCCAGAATTTAAGAACAATAACTATGAAATTCAATGAACTCTTTCAGATTTCACCATTTATTAAAATGATACCACTAATTACAACACCACTGACTTGCTTGCAAAAAAAACTGAATTTGAGCAAATATTGTAAACTGAAATTCTTTCTACAAATCTAACAAGATAACTTGGCACCTTAAATGAGTTTCGACTGCAAATGTACAATTCTAGGCATGTCTCTACAAACCGCCAATAATGAATGTTGAAACCCTCACACAAGGGAGTCTTTAATTACGCCAAGACAATACGAATGATGTTGGCAGCCTCCAAGAATTGCAGGCGTTACATACTGCAAAATCCACCTCCCACAATCAATCACGCAAGGCAAGGAAGTGTACGGCCAGCCTGATTAAGTACAACTGCAGCAGGGCGCTGTACGGCCTCTAACAATCACAAAAAGCAATCTTGAATCTTTGCCTGTAGACCATGGCACAATTCATTGGTATCCAGACCAACTCAAAGTGCATATCCTTGAGAATTTCTCGTTTCTCAATGAATTTTCGGTTCAAACCCTCATTCTTCGATTTCCGATTTCTCCTTCCAAAAACTTTCAGACTTTACAAATTTGATATATTGACATAAGGTAATGAAAGTGTTTTTTCGAGTTGTATATATAGCTTTTTCGAAAAAAGCAGAATTTCACATTTTTCATAAAAAAGGCTTTTTAATTATAACTTCACTTTATAACATTAAAGTTATAAAGTAATTAAATTATTAAATTAAAATAATTTAATTTAATAATGATAACTTTAAAAACCAAAAGCCACTGAATCCTGTTGACTGTACAAACTCATTTCCGACACCAGAGCCTCAAACGCCAACTACCCTGCCAGAAATAACCCACTGCAAAAAATAGCCAACTGCTAAAAATAGACTTACTATAAATAGTAAGTCTCTCAAATTGGAGATTCTCTGAAACTCGATCCTGAGACATCTGACACTCCATGTAGACATCCTGCTAATCCTGGCCATACCCAAAATACCACTTACTAAAAATAGTAAGTTGACCAAAGTGACCCAAACGAAGAGTAGACCTGGTAAACTGAACCTCCAGAATGGAATCCCAACACTGGCTCTGCCATCTGACCCCCTCTAATCGCCTGATTAGCTTGTGAGGATCGCCAAACCAAGCTAATCCCACAAGTCTGAAAACAGGGACATTACAATACCCCTCAAACCTTGGCTCTAAGCTGAAGAGAAGCAATTTATAAACGATTCTCAATAAAATAAAATAAAAAAGAGAAATATACAAAAGTGTAAAAGTAAATCATTTCATAGTATGATGCTTGATCATTGATCAATGCCAAATGCCAAATATAAACATTAAAACAAGATTCTAATGAAAATCATTACATTGAATTACTGAATTAAAATATTGTTCATGAAAGTTTGAAAGTTGTAACATGATTCAATGTTTAATGTTCATCAATAATCAAAGTTTTCATCAATCATCAAATGGATTATCAAAAAAATCATCGTCTATAGGATTTTCCGCAACTGCAACTAGATCCTCATTATCACCCAAACCGGTTCCGCTAGCACTAGTTGCACCAAGTGCCATGTCATCATCTTCATCTACATCAAGCATAGTGGCTCTAGCAAGAAGCTGAATGGTCAAAATCCAAGTCAATGGACGCGGGTATTACATCCCACAACTTCTTTGCCCCCTTTTTGTATTTTGGATCCTTGTGTGCCATGAGGCGCAAATTGGTGTGAATAAACACCAAGTCTTCAGCTTTTTTGGCAGCAAACCAGTTACACTTCACTAAGTGGATAAAGGAGTATGTACTCCAATTCCGCTCAGTGGCAGAAGAGCTTGCAACCTAAAGAGAAAACAAACAAAACAAAAAATAAAAATACAGGATAAATTCAAGAATATTAAGTGTTAAATTCTACAATGCAAGTGACAAAAAAAAAAGAAAGAAAAATTAAAAACTTACTTGCGAGAGGATCTTAATGGCAAGAGGTTGGAGGTACATAAAATCATGACCATGCATGTACCACCATGTAATCGCATCCATTATGCTTTGGTCGTTGACAGCAACAGGGAAAAGATCTTTTCCTGAGATGAACAATCCAAATTCTCTCCTAACAACTGCCCCCACCTTTGGATCACGAAAGAGTCTGGTAAGTGTCGACTTGTACCCGTTAGCAACCTCAGCATCTCTATATGGTGGTACTCTACCAGGAATAGCAAGTATCAGTGCACTATAGTATCCGGGAGAGAGAGCATAGGCAAGGAGGTGAAGAGGTGAAGAGGTGTGGTCATTTTGTTCCAGCATTGGAGAAAAATCGCTTCCACCTTTTTATAAAAGGTGTCCTCACGATCATTCTCTCTTCTTTGTATCACCTAGGATATCAAATGATGTTCATGTAAGTTATCTTAATGCAAGTTATGTCAATTAAAAATTTAGATATCTCTAAATAAGCAATAATAGAGGAATGTATTATAAATTTATAACTTACCACTTTTATCTTCTCCAACATTGTGTCCATGGCATCATAGACATCCCCGAGGCGTGGTTCATCAGTGTCAACAAAACAAAGCATTGACATGATTGGCTCGGTGAATTCCAAAACATACTCCACACGACCCCACCAATCATCATCCAATATCATTGCCTTCACTTTTTGGGCCCTTGTTGTATTGGACTGCTTCCAAATGCCCCATTGGTTGCTAATAACCATTTGTGACAATGTCTCCTTTACCTTCACAAGTTGTCTCAAGACAATTGTGTGAGAGGCAAAACGAGTTTCAGCCACCTAAGAACATGTTAATAGTAAGTTAGTAACACATTTAAAATATGTTAAAAACACAAAAGATATTTCATTCAATTATGCAAAACATGACATAAAATGATAGATGAAACTAAATAAATTAAAATTTAAAATTTACCTTCAATAATTCCAATTTGGAGAAATTTCTCAAAATTGCTTGTGACATATGGTGGTTTGTCACAAACATTTGAATCTCCTCACCCTCATAAATTTGTTTCACCCATTCTACTTGGTTGCCAATTTTTTGCATCACCAAATTAAGCGAATCTACGATGCATGGTGTCCAAAAGATGTGCTCATATCTAGCCTCTACCAAAGCACCTGCAGCCCCGCAAACTTTTGCATTGTCCGTGATTACTTGGACAACATTATCAGGGCCCACTACCTCTATGGAATCAATGAGGATCCGGGAAATAAACTCTACATCTTTTACTTCCCCCTCACAGTCAACCGCCTTCAAAAACATTGCCCCCTTGGGGGACACAGCAATAACATTGATCCACATACACATACACATACACATACATGCATATACAAAGGGACGGTTTTTGCAATCTTTCCATCCATCAGAGACAATTGACATACTTGTTTGAACCCAAGAATTTCTAATTGGTTTTAATTGGGCCTCTACATTTTTCGTCTCTTTATGTAATAAGTTGGTGCGCACCTTTTCAAATCCAGGACCTTGGTAACCAAAAGGTGCATTATTTATTGCTGTCACCATCTCCCTCCAATAGGGTGACCTCACTAAGTTGAATGGAAGACCATTCACATAGAGGCAACATGCAATTTTTTCATCAGCAATATCTCTTACCTCATTTTGAAATGCTTGATCTAGTGGGCCTCTCTTGTGGGTGGCGACTTGTGGTTCATCTACATCTTCATCCTCTCTAGAAGGGATAGGCAAGAAAGGATGTCTAGAGGCTGTTTGAGTGGGTGGTTGTGGTATTGGTTTTTTTTCCCGGAAGTATAACCACTTTGTTTTCCTTTTGCAACTACTTTATATGCATCTTCTTGTTCTTTAATGAATGCTGCTATTTGTCCAGGTGGCAGCCCCTTCTTATCTCCCCCTGGTGGACCTTCACAAATTTTAATCCCTTTACCCCCAGGGCCCATAAATTGAAGTTTTACTCGGTAGTAGGAGCTTCTATATTCTAAGTTGCAAAAATTACATTTCCATACAAACCCCCCACCTCCAGGATTTTGAGAAATTCTTGTAGTGTATTTCCATAGAGGACACCCTTTATCAATTTTAAATTTTTGAGACCCACCCACTGAGCTTTGACTACTCATTGTTGCAATCTATAACAAAAATGGAAAAAGAAAAAAAAACTTCAAAACTTCTACAAATACTTGAAAAAAACTTATAACAATCTATCAAAAAACTAAAGAATATGGTTGAACTGCATACCTTAAACACTCAAATCTGCTCTTTGGAAGGTATTTGCAACTCCACAATCGATCTCCTTCGAATACAATCACCTCACTTCAAACTTGCAAGATGGAGAGAGCAAAATGAGAGAGCAAATGTGAAATGAAATGTGTTTGGAGGCTCCTTATTAGGGTCATTTTAGGGTTTGGACAAAAATAATAATAAAAAATGTCATTTTAATGTGTTTTGGCCCCACCTTTTCACTTAACTGTCGCAAGTCCCTGGCGGTCCGCACGGGGTCCTCCCAGGTCTGCATTGGCTTCCCCCGGGTCCGCGCAAGGTCCATACTTGGACGTATGGATCCACACGAGTCTATGGTGGTCTGGACCCGGACGGACCCACAGGTCCAAGTTTACCCTGCCCGAACCGCATACCATTTTGAGGACCCGGACCTGGTTCGAGGGTCTAGGGTGCAAACCCAATAACGTAGCATAAAAGGTAAAACAAATGTCATTTGGGCTAAAACATTAATATATATGGTGGTGTGTTTTTCTATGTTGCTTTACTATTAGCATAGTGGTGTATGAACTTATTCGCTGCTGCATATACATACATAGTACATACATACAAGTATAAACATATGTTTTTGTACGGACAAACCCAAAACAAATTCGAATCCACCCCAAAAAAAATTTAAAAAACTGAAAGAATTTCGAACCCGAATCCAAACCAACAACTTAGTTATTAAATTATATAAGTACCTCAAAATGACATTATAAAGTGTTGTTAAAATAGGACCTAAAGTGATATAATAAAGTGTTGCTAAGCATGGGGTACAAGGACATAATACTTTAAAAGGTCCTTAAGTCAATTTGGAATTACATTTTTGGAGGAGAAAAAGAAAACAGAAAATAATATTTGATTTCCTTAAAGTGCTTTTAAAAGGAGTTGTTGATATAAGGAGGATTCCTAGTTATTATCAATTTCATATATCTTGAGAATGAGCAAGAGTTCTTCCTCGTTTGCCCTAGGACAAAAACCCTTTGACAAGATGGTTTTGAGGACAAAACCCATCCTACCCGTTTGATTAATTCCATTTAGGAATTACCTATTCACTACAAAGGTTAGCTTTGGAGGCAAAATCCCCAAATCTTACTTTGAATGATGTAGGACACCCCCTTGCTAACCACTTTTTTTGTGCCTTTTCCACTCACTGTAATTTTGTCAAACAGTTTGCTTGCGAACTGATTACTGAGTTTTTCTAATTCGTTCTCAGCTTGCAGTTGTATACGTTTTGTTTGTTGTTGTTTGCTAAATGAACTTTCAGATTTCTTTCAATATAGGAAACAATATAGAAACCAAATGCTTTGCAACTTAGCATAAACAATAAATTTCAGATAATACAAACTCGTCCAAATTTCATATAACTTGTCCCAATCATTACAAATCAAATTGAAATAACATCTCAGACCTGATAATGTCTTCAATACATGATAATGATGCCCTAAGTCTGCCTCAGATTTCACCAGCGGTAATGACGCCCAAAGTAGGTAATGCCAAGTCTTTAAATTGCAGATTTTACACTTCAGGTGGTACAGCTGACTAGTATCAGCAATGAAAACCTTCAAGTTGCAAGCGTAGACTCTTTTAACTCTCAAATCCCAAGCCCAGCAGCCCCACATCCAGTATATATGTAAACACAGCTATAAGAAGAGGTACAGCCCAGGCTAGGGGTGTACGGCCAGTACAAATATGCAGCTACAGCAATATTAATCTAGTACAGCCAAGTATGATTGTAACAGCAGTAGATATCTCCTCACTCCCTAGAGCTTCAATGCACAAGTCTGCTATAGGGTTCGAACTCTATTTCTGATCAACAAAATCTGAGATGTATTGTTTGTTACCTGAAAGCAAACTCCAAATGAACTCCCAAATTATACTGCTCAATGATCCTCTTGACTATGTCTTTCAACAGCGAAGAGAATGTCATTCGTGAGGGATTTCGCCTCACAAACCCTTGAAGAACTCTCTGATATTTCATAAATTTCTTATTTCATCTATTATACCTGAAAGTGAGCTCCTGGAAATTTTAATAACACTCTCATAAGAGCTCATTCACTCATCTTACCAATGCGGGATGAATAAAAATTACTCCCCATTTATATTTTACGTCTCCAATGTGTTATTAAATAAGGGAACCTTTATTTCTTAAATTTTTCCCTTAACTATAGTCCCACATTAATAAAGTTAAATATTGATATTTAACTTTATAATCTAACTTTATTAATGCATAAACAAATAATATCAATGATATTAAAATTTCCTGCCAATATTAACCATTAACCATCAACATGATACTATTACTACAGATCTTGGCCCTACCCAAATGACTTACTATAGATAGAAAGTAGGCCAAAACTACATCCAGACACCTTGGATTGATCTGTAACAAAAATTGTTGTGGCCAAATGTGCCCAAAGTCTCTTAAATGTCTTGGCTAGCCTGTGGGACCATGGAGAAATCGGCTAATAACAAACTCATACAACATGTGCTAGAAAGGGGGACCCATTCAAGGGCCACCCTTTGGTGCTAAATGATTCCAACTTCTTTGGTATTTGGTGTTGTTTGCAGATTTTGGTAGAAATATTCAGTGTATTTTCAAATTTGAAGATTCAACATATATTTGCAAATTGTTTGAGTTTTCAGTTCAGTTTGTCACAAATGGATTTGCAGAAGAAAATTATATTTATTTGTTTATGAATCTGTTTACTGATACACTAAAGTTATTTATGGTTTTTACTGAATATTGGTTGCTAATCAATGTTGAATCATTCACTATATTGGCTTCTCCAATCTGGGTATACAACTCTTAATTTTCAGATTTAAGTAATACTGTTATTGCTGCCATAACTAATCATATGCTGGGTTTGGATTTGAAGTAACATTTAGTTGGTTATAATATATGGAAAAGGGTTTCAGCTATTATATATTCAACTGCATGATAGTATCAACAATTTCATGTAAGTTTTGGATGGTGTTCTTCATTGCAGTAGTTGCATATTAGTGTCATAAGTTATTGCATATCAGTTTTGGATGGTGTCCTTCATCACAGCAATCGCATTTTGGTATCGATCAGCATTTAATACAGTTGTGTGTTCAAATTTCAACATTCAAAGGTTTATTTTATAGATCATACAATTGCATATCTTCAGTGTTACCCAGGGACGTGCCTCAAGCTCTTTTTGACACATCCCTGTTTCCAAGACATCCCAGAGACAGGGTAACAGATTGCCGACATCCCCAAGCTGTCCCCAATTTTGCCCCAGGAAACCAGGATGTTCATTTTGTGTTCATTGTTGACAAACATAAATTGCAGCAGGAAGGTTTGAAGTTGAAGGACAAACAAAACCTTTTAGCAGGGTTGAAGGAGGTGTAGACAGGTTGAATCCAAGGCATATTTGTCACTTGGTAGTAGAGAAACAATTCATTCACAAAGGTAAGTCATTCTATCTTTTTATTTGTTTTTTTTTTTCAAAAAAAAATCAAAGTTTAAAGTAACAAATGTCTATTTTTTCTATTTTTTTCATTTTTCAGTTTTAAGTTTTATTAAATCTCACAAAACCAACATGAGCAGCAATGAGAATGACAATAATGACAATAAAGTGGAAGAAACTCAAACAAATGCAAGAGTTTTAGCCTCGTCAGAGTGTGTGATTATTGGGGGTGTGGTTGGAAAACCATCAAATCCATCAGAGTGCCCTTCAGAAGTCTTGAAAAAATATGCAAAGGGCCCTCTTAACAAAAAAAAATCTTCTCCAACTTGTCAACCAAAAGTGAAAAATCAGGGGGTAGTAGGGTGTGGTTGTGTCACATTTGCAAGATAACTTTTAGAGTGAGTTACGCAAGGTTATAGTCTCATTTCTTGGGTGTTATGTGCCGTCGAGTTAAAGTTTGTCCAGATATAAAGGAGGATGAGATGTCAGAGGCTCATAGATTATCTCCAAGTGCAACAAACAACACATTCTTTTGCAAGTGGGGACAATTATCTATGCCTATGACATCCATGGTTGGTAGTGCTACTAGTAATACTGCCACAAGAGGAAAGAGAAAGACCGATGATGGTGAGAGGCCAAGGAAAGTTGCAAGTATGTTTAATGTGCAAGGATGGGATGTCACATAGTCTTCCATTGGGACAGGTTGTTCTTTCGTGATAGATGGGTGGACCAATATTACACATCAACCACTCATCAATATCATAGTGACATACCTAGATGGCTCTTATTTTCTTAGAGCCATGGATTGTTCAACGAAATGTAAGAATGCAGACTTCCACTTTAGCATTTTAAGAGAGACCATAAGGAGGTTGGGGCCACAAATGTTGTACAAATGGTCACTGATTCGGCACGTATGTGCAAATTGGCCGGTATGATGGTGGAGAGCACTTACAAGCACATCTTTTGAACCCCATGTTGTGTTCATGCATTGAACGATGCATTGGAAGACATAAGGAAAATAGATTGGGTGAAGCAAATTATGGAAAAAGCTAGAGATATTCAAATGTTCATTTGCGACCACCACACATCACTTGCTCTCTTCAGGACGTTTTCAAAGGAGTTCCTCAAACCTGTTAAGACAAGATATGCCAATTACTTCATTTTGTTAAAGAGGATGTTTGAGGTGCATGAGCCTCTTCAATTGGTGATGGTGAATTCAGAGTGAAGTAGATGGCCTAATTCAAGCTCTATTTGAAGGAAGATTCATCAAATAAGGAATCCTTGATGACAATTGGTGGTCCACTGTAAGGCAAGATATTACTGATTTTATTATTAAATTGCTGATTTTATTAAATACTAAATATTGGATTGCTGATTTTCATATTAAATTTCTGATTTTAATATTTTAATTTTATTGTTCAATGTTTCGACTTTTGAAGTTTCTAACTTGCCAACTAACTTGTCAATTAATTATTTTGAACTTTTGTTTGCATATTGCAGGTATGTGTGTTCTTTCATCTAACCTATTCTAGATGTCATTATCTATGTTGATACAAACTCTCCTAGTCTTTGAGAGATATATGAGACATTTGATAGAATGCTTGGAAAGACAGAGAAAACAATTGGATAAAGATCCTACTTTGTGATTACAGCAACATATTAAGCCCATTATAATGCAAAGGTGGAAAACAATAAGCATCCCACTTCATATGGCAGCCTTTTCTCTAAGCCCCGAATGGTATGCACCAAAGGCTGGAAGGTTGCCTTCATGTGATGAAGGCTTTTCAAGCAATGTATTCAGATGAGGAGTCTTCATTACTTCGCATACAATGGCTTGCCTTCACAAATTGTTATGGTCCAACATTTAGTAAACCAAAGGCAAAGACAGAGTTACATTCTCTCAAACTAACCCTATTGGTGGTGGACATGGCACGAGAAGGATACACCACATTTGAAGATGCTTTCCATTCGCCTCCTTTCACAAGTTCTCAATTCCTCTACTGCAGAGAGGAATTGATCCACATATGCCTTTATCCATTTCATCAAGAGGAATAGACTTACCTCTAGACAAACGGAGAAGCTAGCGGTCATGCTTAGTGCTCTTTGACTTCAAGATCATTAGACTCTAGAGTATCAGCAAACTCCAAGTTTACGATGCGATGTTGATCACAAAGACACCACTGAGGTTGATGAGGAGGCACCAAAGTGATAGGTTGGCATTCCATTGGATGAGGCAGACCCAAACAAAGGGAGGACTCCGATTTTAATGTAGTGTTGAGAGATACAAATTAGGGGCAGCAGTGTACTTTATTTTTTTGTATTTTTTATTGTAATTGGAAGTGAAAGATGTTTGGGCATTTGTTGTAACTTGAATACTATTTTTTTATATTGCATGCATATTGACAATGAATTCTGAAAGCAATTTGAATTAAGGCTTGAGTTTTGCTAATTTGTTCGACTTTCTCTCATGTGAACACTCAACTTAACACGAATGTTATATATTACGATTCTATAATGTATATATTCATGCTTTAACAATGTTATCATATGAATATTTTAAAAAAATCCCCTATTTTTTATATAGCCGTCCCTTTGCCGTCACCTACCATCCCCAAAAATGGCCTGAAAAATTGGGGACTTTGTAATGCATCCCACCGTCTCCTACCATCCCCATCCCGGAAACTCAAGGTAGCATAGCATATTTTCAATTGTTTGAAAAACATCATCCACAATTTTTGGAGTTTTAGCAATGATATTACATTCTAAGGTTTGCATCATCTCATTTTTGTCACTTCAAATATGATAGTGCTGATATTGTTTCTTGAAGGTCATTGTTTATTCTAAGTTTTGATATTTCTACATAATTAATCATAATTTTTATGTTCATTATTTATATTGTTAAAGATCATGGATGGTTCACCACCGCAACCATGCTATTATCTTAAGCAGACCTTGGGCAGTTCATCATCGAATCCATTTAATTTGCATGTCATTATCTGTCATTTCGGCATTGTTCCAAAATCAAATAATATATTTTGTTATTTTGGCATTAACACATTCTCACTTGTTATCTATCATTATCTACTAATTTGGTATTGATCAATTCTATCAATTTGATATTGTTTGTAATTTTGTTGGCTAGCCACCAATAAGTTGTTTTATTGTGGTAATCATCCTCATTCTAGTCTCTATATGCTTTCACCTTACGCATATGAGACCTGGGTGATTAGAAAGAGCTAGGATCCATTTTTCTTCCCTCGCATATTTCTATAGGATTTACTAAATTCTGCAAGATTTATCAACTTCTACAACCACATTAATCACTTCTACAATCATCTCAGAGAAGCACAAAATTAGGAGAGTAGGAACAAGAATTTCAAAGGACACTACCATCTGGAGGAGTCACCAACACAGCCCAAGATGCTAAGGCCAAATATAGGACAAAAGCACGTCCCAAGACACTAGCACCCTAAAAGGGTCACTACCACACCCTCTAAACACTAGCACAACTAAGGGGTCACCTACCATCTGATCCAATGAGGAAGACCTTTGTACACGTCTAGAGATCTTTTCAGTTAATTTTCCAGAGACTTCAAGCCTTCAGCAACTGCCACACCCAACACTAAATCAGTAACACATCTCTATCCCTACTCCTTTCCTTTGTAGATTCATTTAATGTCAACTCTCATGCTTATTTTGCTTTAGTTTAATCTGAAATTGTTACTTTTCTGTTAAAGGAGAAATCAGATTAGTAATTAGATTAGCACATCATAGTTAGAATAACACATTCTAAACACTAGAGTAGTACTTGTTATAATCTACACAATACAAGAAAGATTATTTATGTCAATACTTCATATTCGTCATCATTATATAAATTACTAAAATTAAACCATAATCTCCTGACTATGGCAGATAGAGACTAGGAGGGGAATATCAATATTTTCAGACCACCCGTCTTTGGAGAAGACTCTAGTTTTTAATCAATTGTCAAAACTGCAATGCATGTACATATATTAAATCTTATTAGAATTTGTTGCTTGTCTTCCTGAAAAAAAAATTGATCTTACCTAGTTCCTTTAGCTTTTGTCAACCCCAATCACCACATTAGGAAAACCCAATAGAATTTATATCGTAACTAACAAAACTCTATTGAAAGTTTCCCATTTTTCAAGGTATCCTTCTAGAAGGCATATAGAGATGCAAAAACATCATTTGACGACATCTACAAATGGTTCTCCAAGACTAGGACGCTCGAACTGAACCAGACCGATGATTATACATGGTTGGCGTAGCAACTAAATATCATTCTTAATTAATGCTCTTCAACATACTCTAGAAATAGTGGCATTGCCTGGAAAGAGCCTCTCTTATCCAAACACCTAAAGCAGTTCTTATCTTTCACATTTAGAATGAACAGTACTGTCCACTTCAAATCCCAAAGAAAAGATTTGACAAAACATATTGGGATCTCATTCAACCTGGTTACATGAAGAAATAAGGTAATTCAAGAATATTTTGATCAATGGTACGTATAGGAGATTTGGGCCAGTTACGTTGACACGGAAAACAAACCCATGTATTCCAAGGAACTTTGGTTGTTGGCCCTACTATAGATCCCGTGTTTATGCAAAGGGGCCAGAGCCCTGAAGAAGAATTACTCCAATTGTGGTAAATAAGCCACTTCAAATTTCTCAAATAATTACTCAAATTAAGTCTGAGATGCTAAATTAGAGTAGCGCCTGCGAATTTCACTCTAAAGTTTATATGGGTGTGAGCTACTAGGATTCATGACATTTGCTTCTGAGGTCCAATTGAGCTGTACCAACTTCAAAATAGAGAAAGAAAGGCCATTTGCATTTGATGGACAAGCCAGGACTCATTGATGAATAAGTGATTTACTTACTTAAATCCTGCCAAGGAGTAAAGATCGAAGGAACGCCAAAACGAAGGCCACATTGCAAACAGCTGTTGCTTCTGTTTATTGCTTCTTCACCCTTGTCGTCAAGCAGGGAATTGCTGTAATTCTGCATCTCCCCGGCCTTCCCCTGAACAAATCATTTCGCAACTTGACTTTTCCTCCTAACCTTCAACCATCTCCAGCTTACTAGTTTAATGAATAAACAAGTCAATTAATTATTTGCTGACGTAGAAGTCTCAACTTACTAAATACGAGTTTTGCATATTTATGAATTCAACAAAACAATGGTTTCCCGTAAAGCGAACTGTAGTGTCGGATCTAGATAGACATTGAGAGATTTAAGTCCAATATAATTGTGACAATTATGTAATAAGTTTTGTATATTTATGTTGCTTTTCATTTAATTTTATATTTGTTTTGGGAAGAATTTCTTTAATTTATATTTATATACTAGCCCTGATATTTCAATTAGGTGCAATGGTTATGCTAATTTAGCAAGATATGTTATGGGTAATATATCAAAGGTCTAATAATAAGTAACTATAAAACAAAAAGTAAGAATAGAATGTTTTTTTTTGTATGGTTTGATAACATTATGTAAGTGTAGAAAATGTGTATGTTGTGAAAATGTAGATCAAAATAATGTAAAAAATGCAATGGAAATTGCAAACTCAGAATCCACACAAACATAAATAAAGTCTAAGATTTGTGCATAAATTCAAATGATATAGATTTGTTCTAAGAGCTTGTTGCATAACTTTGATCTCATCGTCATAAAATGAAGCTTTAATGCTTGTGAAAGGAAGATATCTCTTAACAATAATAATGGATGCTTGGTGCTTGAAGATAGTGTAGATACTCCAATGTGCTATAATGAGTTCCACTTATGCCTCTTTTATTAGATTTTTTATGCTAGTCTAGACTTCGTTTTGTTATTTTAAGCTTATGAACTATGTGGTTTTATACCTTTTTGCTAAGTCGTGATGATGAACTATTGTGTTATATCTGATGTTCCTTTTTGTTAAAACTATG
Source organism: Chamaecyparis obtusa (assembly GCA_027943335.1). Lineage (NCBI taxonomy): Eukaryota > Viridiplantae > Streptophyta > Pinopsida > Cupressales > Cupressaceae > Chamaecyparis > Chamaecyparis obtusa. Next base: position 1,009,163 of record BSBK01002521.1, on the reverse strand, counting down.
ATATCTATGAATGCAATATAAATATATTCTCATGATTGATTATAGTAATTGTAGTATTTTAAATATTAATGAATGTGCATGAATCTACATGGGTACCAACCTTTTTGATGCAGCCAATTGAATAAGTCTTCAGGTGTTGTAATGGAGTAAATTCTTCATCAAGATGTGTCAAGTATTTTGAAGTGGTCAATGGACATTAGGAGAAGAAGAAGTCAGTACGGTTATGGACAGCAGTCCAGTTGTTGCCTCTACAAAAGAATTCTTCAAAATAGTTGGAAGGGTGTTTATCTTCCTAATTGTTTATCATGCATGATTATAGAGAAAATTTAGGAGAAGATTTGATGCGATTTATGGTTGGGACAAAGTTCACCCTGTTCCACTCTTTATTGTTCCTAGTTTCTTGCTTTTAAGAAAAGCACTCTCCCTAGATGCATGTGATTGATGTGTTGAATTATTCAACTAGTTTTAGTTCATGTTTTCTAATAAGTCCCTTAAATTTCTTTAGAAACTATTGCTTGAGTGATATAATGTACTTTTTTATTTATTGTATTTCGTTAATAAAGAGCATTTTTTGTCATTTTGTGTTATTAGCATGGATAAATAAAGATGTCTTGGATGTTTCATTCTCTAAGGATATAGTTGTTAGTTAGGAGTACTGATCGAAGAAGGCCCACTTGGTGACAAATCCTTTTATTTTCTTTTTGTATCTTAACATAGATGTTATGTACTAGGTTTATGTTAATCTAATAATTGACTATCCTTATAGTCATAGAAACACAAATTTGTGATTGTTCCTGCAACCAAAAAAGAATAGGAAGTTAGCTTAGTTAGTTGAAGAGTTATTATTTCATCATAAGTTTAGGTTGGATTTATTCATGACAAGCTATGGTTAAGATTATTAATGCATGTCATTTATGGTATTTAGTTCAGTATTTCCCTTATTGAAATTAGAATAGTGTGGCTTTAAATACTTGGTGCATATATTGTGTTGTCCCATTTCAAGTTAAACCTCCTTGGGTTGACAAGGAAATGAGTCTTGATAATGGAATTCAGTAGCTAGCTAGTTAGGACAACATCTTACTGAGTTAAGGTGTCATGCCTAGATATCTACCCATTGCTAAGAACCAACATTTTTGGTGTCATTGTTGGGGATGGTGTCAAACTAAGAAGTTATTGGGAGTCATATTTTTTTAGTATTCAGTAGCATAGAGAATTTGTATTTTTAGAAAAGTTTTAGTTTTAGTTAGTTATGAATCATTATTGTTTCACCAACTCTTATGTAGGTATATTGGGATTGGGTTACGGTTGTGTGCATAGAGCCAGGAGAAGAGATCCTCATGGGAGATTCCTTCCTAATGATCTTGACCATGATAACCAACTAGTTGAACCACAAGATTTACCAATGAAAGATATAAATCCTTTTGATGTTGCATTTGCCCGATTCAGTAGCTTTGAAATATCCTCTAAAGAAATCTTTTCTCAAACACTCAATAAGAATCTTTTTTTCTCTCATGGTTTACCAAGCAAGAATGGCTACTTAGAATCCACCTAATTATCCCACTTTTCAATTTCCTGACACCAATCAAAATAAAGTTGACAACCTCAAGAATATTCATGTCTTGGTCCTTCCCAAATTCTATAGGTTAGTGATAGAAGACTCAAAAACTTTCTTGTTTGAGTTTGATATCCTTTATAGGAGCTATTACTACACTATTGATGCTCATAGGCTCAAGTTGTTCCCTACCACATTAAAAGATTCTACATTGAGATGGTTTATGAGTCTAGGTAGGAACATTGTTGATAGTTGAGAAGAGATGAAGGATAAGGTCCTTGAAAAATACAAGGATTAATATAGGGGAAGTGACATGAGAGGTGATGACAATTTTAGAATGACACAAAAGGAGGGTGAAAGCTTGGAAGATTATGTAGAAAGATTTATGTTCATTTTCAAGAAATCTAAGCATAATGAACTTAGTGAAGATTCTCAAAAGTTGATATTCCTCAAAGGAATCAAAGAAACCCACATGGAAGTATTAGACCTTATGGGAGGAGGAGATATTACTTAATCTGGTTGGGAAGACAAAAGGAAGATTTGTTAAAATTACTCTAGAGATTACATGAAGAAAGTCATAGGTTATGAACTTGGTATGAGCAAGTCAACTAATAGAGTTTCAAGAGTGGAAATAAAAAATTTGCTCAAGGATTTCAAGAAAGATATTATCAACAAGGTGGATACACAACTAGATACACTCCAAGAAAAGAAGAAACATGAAGAGGTAGAAGCCATGCTAGAAAAATGGTTTCCTCATTGTAGGAAAAAGAAAAGAGACTGTAGATTTAAAGTAGTAGTCGGTATAGATAGCAAGAAAGTGTAACTGAAATTTAGACCAGATCAAGATGATGAAATCCAAATCTTCTACATTGCATAAAGGTGATCGTGGCCCCAAGATAAGGCATGTCTCTAGATCCATTGTCTTTTCCTAGTCCTTATTTGAATTCCTATGTTCTTATTAATCAATGGTGAGCTTCGTATCCACTAAACTTTGGTAACTATCCACAACAACCTTAGAATAATTGATGAGGAGGCAAAAGGATTGGGTAGACCAACCAACTATCCTTATACATAAGGTTTCTTTTTTTTTCAAAAGTCTTGTGATCTCCACCAAGATCACTATCTTGGTTCTCCAACCCAACTACCAACACAAGCCACCAAGAATGATACTCCCTTGGATGCTTTAGTGGGATACACAAGTATTTAGGGGTTTGAATGGCCCACTAGACCAAACTAGCAAAATGACTTATAGAGTGATGTTCTTACAACCATACAACACAGAGAAACATGATTCTATAACACAAGACTATCTTTCAACAAGTGTTGACACATATGTCCTTTGAATAGGCCTAATTACAATTAGGTCTCCTAATCAGGTAATTGGGTAATAGATTTTAACTCCTCAAAGATTTGGACAACCTAAATGGTTTTTAGATACCCTTTTGGTAGTTATAAATAATTCCTTAATTGCAATTTCTCAACCAATTTGCAAACTACCCAACCAATACTGCTTCCAAAGGGCTAATAAGACTCAATTAGACCTCTTCCACAAGTCTAATAACAAGTCTTGACTTCCCTGATCAAACAAGTCTATCACTAACCACAGACTGCACCAACACACTCCAAACAATGTCTCCTCACCATTCAAACCCCTTCCCTGGTCGCTTCAATCAATTTTCAATATCTGAACATACATCTTCTTGCATGTCACATTGAGATGTCATGCCTAGGGCTTCTTGCCAAAAATTTCCACCTTGTTGGAATCTTCTACGAGCAACATAAGTTTACAAGGCATTGGAGACATACCAAACCTCACAATTTCAAGGAATTTCTCTAGAGGATGATAGGTCACAATTCATAATTTTACTGGGCCTTAGGTCTGTGTGAGTTTAGATCCACTCGAGAAATATGTGTTTGCCAAATTAAGTATAGATTACTTCAAAACTTCAAACCAAAAGGAAATAAAAGGTAACCCTCATACATTCATGAATCTACAATGTATTCATACTTTTCGAACAAAACAATATACATAATCTATAGAATTTAGGAAAATATAGAAAAAAAACTCCAATTGTATTATTGCTTCTCTTCTATCACAATTACAGCCAAATACACCAACCTCACATCAAATTTATTCTAAGGTTTTAAAAACTCATTCCCAATGATCTCAACCACTTCCAACCATATTTCAAATGAAGAGACCATCGGAACAACAAAATGCAACTTTTTGCCAAAGTTGCAAAGTTGTCATGACATTTTTTTGACAACTTAATTACATAAAAATTGGCTCAAATAGGCAATAATCAACCCATTACATATTGCACCCAAATGATTTTTGGGGATTTAATACATCACTTCTACCCTACTAGCAACTAACATGCCCTTGGGCTTATATTCATTTATTGAGGTGCTCCTGCGCCATACTCCCCAAGTGCAATTTGTCTCAAGTCCTCTTAGAGACCAATTTCTCCATATCACCTCCTTGTTTCTTGACATCTTCTTCCAACATCCATGTAGCTTCCAATTTAGGTATTCCTTACCACTTGACCAAATGTTCATAGCAGATCATGTGCCTTGTCTTCTTTTCCTCTCTGCTATCCAAGATACACTCCATCTTTGGTGTCTCCTTAGGTGGAATTTCCCTTAGTCACTCCTCATCTTCTTGAATAGATACATCTTTATCTTCACCTGTAGTAGGACTCTTGTACAATGTTAGATCATAAACATTAAATATTGGGGAAATAGAATGTCAGAAGAAAGTTTAATTTTATAGGCATTATGACCATATTTCTCCAAAATCCTGCAAGGTCCAATCTTCCTCATCATCAATTTGTTGTGGTTAACCTTAGGTAATTTTTCCTTATTAGGGTGTACCATGAACAAATCACCAATTTGATATTGTACATCCTTTCACTTCTGATCCATTCTTGCCTTAGTCTTTTGAGTGTTCTATTGTAATGTATCCCTAACTTGTTGTGTGGATTTCTCTCATTACCTCTGCAAAGTCTTTAGCATGACCACTTCTCTTGTCCAATCCCTGAATGTCTCTCAACTCAAATACCCCTCTTGGGTGACTACCATACACAATCTCAAATGGGCTCATACATGTACTCCTATTGTAGAGTCATTGTAGGCATATTCTTCCTAAGGAATCACCATATCCCAACTATGTCCATGCTCCTTTATTAGACATCTAAGGAGGTTACTCAATGATCTATTTACCACCTCAGTTTGACCATCCTTTTGAGGGTGGTAAGCTGAACTAAATGTCAAACTAGTTCCCAATCTCTTCCACAAAGTCCTCCAAAAATATCCTACAAACTTATTGTCTTTGTTTGTTACTATGTTCAATGGAAAACCAGGTATCCTAACCACCACCTTGAAGAATAATACTTCTATATAACTAGCATCATTTGTGGTTTTAAAAGGAATAAAATGGGTCATTTTACTAAACCTATCAACTACAACAAACACATTGTCAAAACAAGACTTTTTCCTTGGAAAACCCATGACAAAATCCATACTCAGGCTCTCCCATGGCCTATTTGGTATAGGAAAAGGTTGGTATAGTGTTGCATTTGTTTAAACACCCTTGGCTCTTTGACAAACAATTGAACTCTCTACAAACCTTCTGATTTCAGCATGCATCCTAGGCCAAAAATAAAACCTCCTAACCAGATCCAATATCTTATTGAGCCCAAAATGGCCTCCCAAACCACCACTATGTTTCTCCTTCATTGCATTGTCCCTCATGGAACACTTAGGAATGAAAATTTGACACCCCTTGAACAAAAGTCCATCCTGTAGAGTATATTAAGAAAAATCATTTTGAATAGTATTCACAAATTCACTACAAACCTTATAGATTTCTTTAAAATCCTAAGCCTCTGTATACATTCCTTTGAGTGCCTCAACACCCATGCTTTGTAACTGCACTTCTTCTACTATTGACACCCTCCTACTTAAAGCATCTCCAAATTTATTGGTTTGTCCCTTTTATGCTTGATTGTGAACGTGTATGTGTACAGGCTTTCAACCCACTTCATGTGTCTATGACTAAGCTTATCATGTCCATTCAAAAAATTGAGAGCATGATTGTCAATATACACAATAAATTCTTTAGGAAGTAAATAGTACCTCAAATTCTTGAGAGCTTGTACCATAGCATAAAACTCTAAATCATAAGAGGAGGATTTTATCTTTTCTTCATTTAATTTTTCATTGAAAAGGGCCATAGGTATTCCCTCTTGATTCAACACTTTTCCTATAGCCATTCGACTTGCATCACATTCAATAGTGAAAGCCTTGTTGAAGTCAGACAATACTAGGATTGGGTACTTGGCCACTCTCTACTTGTGATGCTCAAATCTTTGATATTCTTCATTCGTCAACACAAACTTCACCTTTCCTCCACCCTTAATTGTCTCCAATATAGGGGCATATATGTGACTGAAGTTCTTGATGAATTTCCTGTAAAATGTGGCCATTCCATGAAAACTTCTAACCTCTCCTGAAGTCCTAGGTGTAGGCCAATTCAAAATAGCCTCCACTTTAGAAGGGTCCATTTTAAAGTCACCCTTAGAAATCACAAAACCTAGGTAGACCAATTCCTACTTCATAAAGTCACATTTCTCAAGGTTTATCATTAGTTTTTGTTCATGCAACCTTCTCAAAACATTCTCCAAATGCTCCTTACTAATCTTATTGAACACCAATATGTCATCAAGATAGACCATTAAAAATTTGCCTATAAAATCCTGCAACACTTCATCCATAAGCCTCATAAAGATGCTAGGGGCATTGGAAAGACCAAAAGGCATTACAAGCCACTCATAGAGTGCCTCATTAGTTTTTAATGTAGTTTTCCACTCATCCTCCTCTCTGATCCTTATTTGGTGATACTTTCTTTTCAAGTCTATTTCAGAATAGTAGGTCACTCCCCCCAAATAATCCATTAGGTCTTCAATTCTAGGTATAGGAAACATGTATCTTATCATTATCCTATTTATGGCCCTAGAATCTTTAAATAGCCTCCACTTCCCATCTTTCTTAGGAGCTAGTACAGTGGGTACCGAAAGGACTGAGACTCTTTCTTATCAAGCAAATCTTGCACCTGTTTAGAAATTTCTTCATTCTATTGTGGGGTCATCTTATAGGTAGCCTTATTAGGAAGGTTAGCCCTAGGAATTAGATCAATTTGGTGACTAATATCCCTAATAGGTGGAAAAAAATCAAGCATGTCTTTTGCAATCACACATTTATAATTTCCTAACAGTTCTTGTACCTCCTTAAGAATCTTTGTCCCTACATTCTTCTTCTCCTTTTCTTTAGGTTTGAGGATTAATGAAAATCCTACCCCACCTTCTTCCTTTAGTATATCCAATAATTATTTGTCCCCTACCATCATCACACTAGATCCAAGCTATTTAGGATCCTCTTCTATCAATGACTGTATTTTGTAAATCACCCATCCTTTTGAAAAGAATATGCATTCCTTTCCCCTTCATGTTGAGCCTTCCTATAAAAATGTCAAGGTCTACCAAGAAAGAGATGGAAAGAATCCATTAGAAGGATGTCACACAAAATTTTATCCTTATACCCCCTTATACTGAACTCTACCCATGCTTGTTCATTATGAGTATGTGTTGCCCCTTACTCAACTAACTAACCCTGTATGGACAACTCTAGGGTATCTTTTCCAAATTTAACTTATTTGCTGCTTCCAAAGACACAATGTTGCCAGTAGAACCAGAATCAATCACAACTTTACAAACCTTACCTTGAATCTTGCAATTGATCCCAAAAAAATCCCTTCTTTGTAGTGGTTCAATCTTCACTAGTTCCTCAAGCAAGGTCTTTTTGATCATCATCTTCTCCCCCATCTCTAATGCCAATTTCACTTTAGGAGATGTCACACTCCTTGCATCATCTTGAATCAAGCTGAATCTCTTTTCCACACCTTTATAAGTTGAGGCCTTCTCTAGACACCTATAGGCTGGGTGTCCCATCTGATTATAGTTGTAACACCTCATATTGGAGAGCTTGGATCATTTACCTGATCCATTTGTCCCTCCTCTTCCATTAGGTCTTATTCCTTTATAGCCTCCTCTACTACTTGAGTCCCCAACTTTCTCTCCTTGGTTAGACTCGCCATAAGACCCCTAGTTAGGACTCCTCACTCCAAAACTATCTCTCCCTCTAAAACATCTTCCTCCTTTACCTATATTAATCCCTTTCTCTTCCTTTCTTCCTAACTTCTCCTTTTCCCTTAGGGCCAATTGGAAGCATTTATGCACTGTTTGTGGTGCCAACTATTAGTTCGTAGAATTTTACCCTTGCCAAATTGCATTAAAACTTAGGATTCTAGAATAAAATGGGAACTTTCTTGGGTTACAAGTCACCCAAAAATGGAAAGAACCTTCAAAGAAGGTTGGCTTCCTCTCTGATACTTCACCTACAGAACCCTCTAAAACTACTTTCTTGATAGGAAAAGGAGCAGAAAGCTTGCATAAACTTAAAATCAAAATTGAAACTAATAAAGTGATGCACCAAAATGACAAACTTGCAGTATTTAGAAAAATTTTGATTTTTTGAACATCTTAACACAATGGTAAACTTACACTACCTATTTCTTCATGCATGTGCATAAATATTTCATAGGGAGGTCTAAGAATGTGTATGTATATGAAGGAAAGATAACTTTCACTACAATGAACTACAACAATATCCTTGACATTGACTATAACCTACACAAAACACTTTAATAAAAAATATGGTACAAACATGAGACAAAAACTGAGAGGAAATGAGATACGTTCATGAACAGTCCTATAAATCATATATTATTACACAAATATGTAACAAATAAGAAGGTAAAATACTATGAAAAATGGTCTTTAGTATAATCTCTACATATGCAAAAAATGAGTTATAAGAAGTATGCTAGAAGTGAGCAAAGGACAATGAATAGTCACTAAGGCCCCCCAAATTTGCATAAGCAAGAACCCCCTACAAAATGATCCCTTAGCTCATACTTATGTTTTTTCATAAATCCAACTATACCCCAAAAATAGTAAAAACTTATGGGTCAGATACAATAAGAACCAGTCATTGTTGAGACCTTCAAATAGCTGTAAAGAGGCCAAAAGGTGACCCTAAAGTTGTGTCCCAACAATACTACTATAAAGACCCTCCATAAATGTGAGCCTTTCCCTATCTCTTCATTGTTGAAATGATGTCTCCACCTTGGATGTGTGTCTGATGAAGTAAATCAGAAGAAGCCTTTGTGTTTGTTGTATACCCAAAAATGACGTTCACAAGTAGTGTCACAGTCAGCTTCACTTTACCATTGGAGAAGTCCCAATTAGAGTACCAGAAATCCTTTTCTTTTGATTAGATTCAAAATTTCATGGTGACATCTTCCCATCAACATAGGTGATACTGATAGGAAAAATCCCTTTTTGGCGTCATCGACAAACAATCTCTCTCCCTGATCGAATATTCTATTTCATGTTTTCATCAGTATAGGTGATACCGATAGGTCTATTGGGGGTTGGGGTAACATGGAAAAGGTTCCACCGCTTAGAATTTTTATACCAATAATGCCTATCAGCATAAATCCCCCCAATGTCTTCATTCCTTGGCATCATCAATGAAAGCTTTACCAATAGCCTCATCGGCTATTGACAAGACAAAAAAAAACCTTCGTCGCTGGTGATTGCTTCACCAATGTGTTCCATTGATGCAAGTACCACCAATAAACTCATCGGGTGTTAGATTAGCTCATAAAATGCCTCAATTATGGTACATTCTATGCTGATGAGTTTATCTATGCAACTCCCCACAATGTTATCTCATAATGGCTTCAAACACTCCTATTGCGGTAGCATATGCCAACAAGCTCATCGGGTATTGACAAAATGTAAACAATGGTATGTCGACGGGCCTGACTATTCTGATGCCCCATTTTGGCCAAACCTCCATTGATGCATCATCCTACCATCATTGTAACCTATTCTGACATCCTTAACCAAATGGCCCAAGCCTTGCATCGACCTAGGATATTTCGATGAGTCTATTGGGTGTTAGTAGAACTGAAAAACACGTACCCTGATGGCACTTGTTATACCGGTAGAAAACATCAGTAAAACTCCAGTTGATAGACTATCACACATTAGATACTTATTAGCATAAGTCTTATCGATAACCTCATTGACTATCAGCAAGACAAAAGAAACCCTTTGCCACCAGTGTAAGTCTCACCGATGAAGTTCATCGGTAAAGGTCACACCGACAATCCTATCACTGAATGTTGTGATGATGAGCTCATCGGGCATTGGGTAAACTTGGAAGCACTCACCTTGATGGAACTTAGTCATTCTGATGAAATCCATTGGTGAATCTCCCATCGATACATCATCTCCCTTTGGTTTTGTTAGTATAAGACCTACTGTCAATCTCATTGGTCATCGACAAAACAAAAGAAAGTCTTTATCGCTAGTGAGTGTTATGTCGATGGAGAATATTGGCACTAGTCATGTTGATAATTTTCTCTACCTTTTTCTCATTTGATGCTATTAGCCTAACCTATACTGACATGGACCTTTTCCTTAGTGCTCTACTCCTCAATCGGTGTATGTGATCCCGATGAGGTTTTTTCATTTTTCTTAAGTTGTCTTCATCAGGGTTACTCTTGTCAATGACCTAAAACATCACTAGTATATCCATTACCTTCCAAATATGATGCCTTTGTATCTCTAATTGTATTGGGTGTCACCATGTAGCTTTATTTTGGGTTTCTGTTAGCATGTTATCTCTTCATTTCTATAATTGTATGTAACCACTCTGCAACATTTGACTCCATCCAATAAATTGTTTCTTTCCTACAATCATGTATTACACTGGGCTCTACCATTGTGGGATCCCCATTTTAGTCCATGTGCTATGAGATAGACATCTGTAACCAAAATTATCCATGGGAAAAAATTGATAACATTTTGGTGACATCTGTGGTATTTTTTTTGCTAAACATCAAGACCAGTTTCCTAGGCTATTCATTGGGCATAGAGTCACATGGTATACTTTAAAACAAACTGAAAGAAGCCTTGCACATGACTGTAACTCATTTAGAGAGATTATAAAAACATGAAACCTACTAAAAGCAGGAAAACCTACACTGAACCACTCTAACTTTGTTGGACAACACTTAGGGAAAACTAGAAAATACTTAAACAATGGTGCAACAACAACTTATTAAAACATAAACAACCAACTAAGGCTAACAAAAGGTATATCAAACCTCAAATCAAGGCTTGAGGTGTATCCCATTGACTGGGATATGAAGGGAATCTCCATCCATTATTGATCGCTGAAACACATTGTGCTCCTTGCACTCTGTGATTGTGAATGGACCACTCTAGAAAGCATAGAATTTGGAGTGTTTACCTTGTCTAATCTTCAACTCATCCCATTTGATAACCATATTTCCAACATTGAAACTCTTTACCTTGCCTTCTTATCAAAGACCTTCTTGGTTTGTAATTGTTGGTATTCTATAATTTGCATAGCTTTATTTATGATTTCTTCTAACTCCAACAGTTGGGCATACCTTACTGTAATAGGATCATTTTCTTCAAATAGGACCAGTTGTCTAGAAAGATCCAATGCTAGAAGTGTAGTATTTATTGGTAGTCATGCTTCTCTCCCATACACCAACATGTAAGAGGAATTTCCAATCACCTTTTTAGGGGTAATTCTATTTGCCCATAAGGAAGTTTTTAGCTTTGAATGCCAATCCCTTTGATTGTCCTGCAAGGTTCTCTTAATGATCTTTTTCAAGTTTTTATTGGTGGATTATGCCAATCCATTCCCTTGTGGATAGTAATTGGAAGAAGTGTTTAAATATATAACATTCTTGACTATCCAATTACTTACTCTGAGCCCTATAAATGCTAGGGAATTATCTGATATGATGGAATTAGGAACTCCAAATCTGCAAACAATATCCTCATAAAAACCAAGGACAACTAATTGGTTAGCCTCCTTCAAGGCTAGTGCTTCTATCCATCATGTAAAATAATTAGTTGCACTGATAACCCACTTGTGCCCTGCACTTGAGGGTGGATTTATAGAACCTATAAAATCAATGCCCCATTTTATAAAGGGTTTCTCTACCTGAATAGGTTGCAATGGTAAAGCTGGCAGTCTCTCTTTGTTGGCAAACATGGCACATTTAACCCATTTTCTTACCCATGCATGGGCATCCTTAAACAAACTTGGCCAATAATAATGAACCCTCATAACTTTAAATATTGTTGTTCTAGGTGAATAGTGACCTCCTAAAGGTTCATCATGAAACTCATACAACACTTGACTGATTTGATCAGTATCAATGCATCTAAGTAAAACACCAATTTGATCTTTTCTAAACAAAACATCATCAATTATCACAAAAGGAATTGATTGAAGTGTAAAATACCTTTTTTTAGCTCTATCAAGACTAGTTGGACACTCACTCGTCTTCAAGAAGTGAGTCATTTCTTTTAACTTGTTTGTTGGTTGATTATTTGCATCTACTCCATGGACAACCATAACTATTTCTATTATTTCCTCATCTTTCAAAATAGGTGTATTAGTCATCTATTCACAAAGACCCTTTCCCCTAACAATCTTAGTAACCTGAATATTGGTATCATACTCCATTACTCTAGTATTCCATTTATCCCTCTTCTCATTCAAGTCCCTACTTAGCAAGAACTCCTTAAAACTCAAATGTGTTACCATAAGATAAATTTTATTGTGAGATAACAGGTGCCTAAACTTCTTAAGGCTCTTCACAATAGCTAGAACATGTTTCTCCACAACTTTGTACCTTTTCTCATAATCTTCAAGACCATTACTAAAGAAGGCGATAGGATTTTCAAATCCCTCTTAATTTTGTTGTATTAAAATTGCAGAAATAACATCATAGCTTTCATAAGAATATAAAACTAAATCCTTTTTAAAATTAGGATTTACCAGTGTTGGGTTTGATGCTAAGGCCTCTTTGATTTCTTGAAAACTATTATTTCCTTATTTAGTACAGCTAAATATTGAGTTTTTTTTAACATTTTTGTCAAAGGCTTCAAGAGATTAGCTATATCAGGCATAAAACATCTTACGAAATTAATCCTACCTATAAATCTATGCAACCCTTTTTTGTGATGTGGTAAGGGTAGCTCCAAAATGGCTGCAACTCTCTCAGGATCAACAATAATACCCTATTTGGATACAATATATCCCAATAATTTTCCCTCATGGACAACAAATACACATTTTTTAGGATTTAGAGAAATACTAAATTCTCTACACCTCTCAAAAATATGCTTGAGATGCTCAATATGATTTGTTGCATTCCTAGAGTAAATTGTAATATCATCCAGGTAGACCAGTACAAACTTGTACATCAAATTGATGAAAGCTATATACATAGCCTTGAAAGGTTTCCCTTGCATTAGACAAACCAAAAGGGATCCTTCTATATACCATGGTACCCCACTTTGTTATAAATGCAGTTTTAAAATGATCTCCTTCCTTAACTAAAATATGGTTATATCTTGAATAACCATCCAAAAGCGAGAAATGCTTTGAACCTGAAGCACAAAAGATTTTTTTCACCCTAAATAGAAAAGGATGACAATCTATTGAGGTTTGTAAAATCAACACACAACCTTAGTTCCCCACTCTTTTTCCTAATGTGAACAAGGTTTGACACCCAACTGGTATGCTTAATGGGAAAAATTATACCACTCTCAATAAGTTTGAAAACTTCCTTTTGCATCAAAGGCTCAAGTTTAGGATTGAGTGACCTCTTTTTTTGTCTTATAGGCTTAACATTGGGTTCTAACTCAATTGTATGTTAAGAAAGATGTTGATTAAAACCTTTTAGGTCCCCATAATCCCAAGCAAAAATTTCATTATATTTTTGAAACAATAGAATATAAGACTTCTTTTCTAAAGGAGAACTTACCTTTCCAAATTTTAGATTCATGCCTTTGGAAATTTTGAGGTCTTCATAATGATCTTGCTGGACCAGGAAGCTAGTTTTATTCTTTCTTGCCTTATCATTGGTGTTAAAAAATGGATTCTAGGGTGACCAATATGTATGACTTGATCACCATACTCTTGTTTTAACTCGTTCTGGTTGGAGGATGAAAAAACATCTTCCTCAAGAAGAAAACTCAGAATTTTCCATCACTATCAAAGCTTGCTAGTTAATGTCATTGTTAGGAATTGAAGGCCTAATTACAATATTAACATGCCTCTACATATTTTTTCTATTAACATTATCTGGTATGTCAAATTGTTCTCCTACAACAACTAGCATATCATCATGCATATTTAACCTTCAAGGGATAACAATTAGATTAAATACATCAAAGTTCTTAATAATATTCCATAATATATGTTTATATCTCTTGAGTGTATCATTTTTTTTAATATTCACCCCTCTAACCTAATTGACAATCAATTTTCTATCCCCAAAAACTTTCAAATACCTAATTCTCCTCTTTCTGGCCCACTCAAGACCTTGAATTAGACCTTCGTATTCAACCGTATTATTTGTGCAAGCAAAGGTGAAACATAAAGATGCATAATACTTGTATCCTTTAGGAGATACTAACATTTCACCCCCCTGCACCATCCTTACTCTTAGAACCATCAAAATACATCTCCCATATCTTATCTTATTGTTCAAGATGTTCTTTTGTACTCTTGACAATGTTTGGCATCACTAACCTAGATATCTTAGGGTGTTTTATGATGCCCACTCATCTAACAAGATATGTGGGATATTATCAACTTGAGTGTTTATCTCTGGGACAACAATGTTCTCTCCTTAATCAAATGCAACATAGTTTTCATTGATCACACTAGGTATGTAAGGTTCAATATGGTCTTTTTTAAGAACTTCATATTTGATGGTTACCTTGGTTCCATAGAGGGTTCTAAACAACATAAGGGACCAATCTGAGGAAAGGTATCCTCCTATCTTTGCGGTAAACTCCCTTGATAAACAAAGGGAAAAAAATGGAGTAAGATTGATTACAAAAATGTCTTGAGGGATGGAGAAGTTGGGGCATGCATGGAGAGTCAAATTAGCATCCTTAATAATTCCTAAGGTATTAATAGTGGAACCATCTAATTGTACTACCCCTTTCTTTAAAGGTTGGTAAACTAAACCTAGTTGATCAACTATCTTTTTAGGCATTACAGAGCTAGTAGCTCCACTATCTACCATGCAATTATGTACTAACTTATTTCCAATGATAAAAGATACATAGAATGGAGGGGGCTTCACATTCTTACCTTGAGTTTTACTATTGTCCTAAGGAGTAGCTTATGGAACAACATTTGTTAAAATGACCTTGAGGGGGACATTTCTGACTTGCTGAGGAGCGTTCTCTTCAGATAACACCTTCTTCAACAAATCAATTTTCCCTGCAAAGGCCAATGAATCCCACATTAAAATAGTGACATTCATTTTCTTCATATTGTCCACAATATTTTAAGGCACAATTGCATGCACCTTTTGACGTGCCTTAACAACAACCTGATCCAATTCCAACTATGGCTACTCCTTAGCTAGTACAAGAGGATTTATGTGAACTAAAAGTACTTGAGTAGCTAATGATTCTACAATTGTAGGTTCTTTACCCTTTCTTTTTATTTTCTCCACTTATAGAGCTCTTTTCTTGGCTTTGGTACATACTGTAATTGGCGGGTCACTATTTACTCCATAGAACTCTTCCAGTTTCCAATTAAGGAAAATAGTATCATTTGAAATAGGATCTTGTTGATGTTCACTCCCATCATTTGATGCACCTAGTTGTGAACTTGTTATATTTTGAACCATTAATTCTTGATTGATGATCACATTTCAACATGTTGCTTGATTGTGCGCTTGATTGCATGGGTAACACCAATCATACTCTGCTGCTAAATTATTTTGAGCTGGTATAGGGTCTTTGACAACATTCAAAGGTGTTGGTGCATAATCTTGGAAAGGCCTTTGATTAAAATTTTGCCTATTCCCTTGGTAATTGTTCTGATATGGTTGTCTACCACCTTGGTTCTACTATTGTTTCCCTCCAACTTCATTATGTTGCTGGTAATATTGATTATTACCTTAGATCTATTGTTGGTAAGGATGCTTTCCTTGAAACTGCTACCTTTAAATGTTTGATAACTCATTTTTAGAAGTCTGTAATAGAGTTTTAATATTTTGTTGGTTTCTCCTTATCTCTTGCAACTCTTGTGATGATCTTACAACAACTCCTTTACATGTTGCAGCATCTTGGTTACCGGTTGGAACAACTTAGTATAATAGAACAGTAGTTAATAAAAATATAGCTGGAATAAAAACTAAGGGGATTTCTTACAAAGTTATAATTGGCTTAATTACAGGTGTTACTAGAAAAAATGTGATAGGGGGCCTTGGGGAAATCTAACTAGCTTATATAAGGCTATTCTCGGCTCTAATAGTTGCATCATAAGCACCTGGGAGTGTAGTTCCTCTCATAGATTGAATAATAGATATATTACTATTGAGAGCCCTTAGAAAATATAAAAAAGCATGGCCAACAGTGGGTCTTTCCGTTTAAGGAATTCTCTCTCATGTCTTCTGGAAACAGAAGTTAAAATCAAGTATTTTCTCATGAGGAGCTCTTTTAATTGTAGACAACTGCTCCCCTAGTGATAAATGGTCTGAAGTGTCCTTAAAAGATTCACACAATTCTAGTCCTAATTGATCCCAACTTGTAATTATTCCTATAACAAGTCTTCTATACTATTCAAGTGCTTTTCCTTTAAAAGATGTTGTTAACAATCTTACAACAACATTATCTTTTATGACACGATGTAGAGCACACAAATTTTCTATATTTTGTATGTTCTCAGTAGGAGTGACTTGATCTTCCCTATAAAAATATAGCAAACCTTTTAAGACAACCACTGGTATATTATCATGCTGATTTAAATTCATTGAATGACCTTGGTTAAAAGCAGCAAAAAAACTTGCCATTTGAGCTTTAAAAACTCTCCTTCTTGGAACAAAAAAAAATCTTACAAAAAAAAGGACTTGCTATAGGAGGAGTTGATTTATCCCTCCTTGTATAAACTAAAGTCTCTTGGACTCTTTTAGCTACTCTCCCTCTCTTTTTAGGTGAGGACAACTCTTTGTACTCAAAATTTGTAGAACTACTTCTTGTATGCACTCTTCTCATAAGTCATATACACTAATATCGCTTCAACATCTTAGAGTTGCCAAATGTATAACACTCTTTACCTCTAATAGGTGAAATTGTTGCTTTACACAACAACAACAACAAAGAAAAATGGAGAAGCAAACTTAAAATAGATCTTTTTGTCCCATCGGGCGTACCAAAATTGTTAGTTCACAGAATTGTACCCTTTCCAAATTGCATTAAAACTTAGGATTCTAGAATAACATGGGAACTTTCCTGGGTTGTGGGTCACCCAAAACTAGAAAGAACCTCCGAAGAAGGTTCGCTTCCTCTTTGATACTTCACCTACAGAACCTTCTAAAAATACTTTCTCGATAGGAAAAGGGGTAGAAATATTGCATAAACTTAAACTCCAAATTGAAACTAATAAGGTGATGCACCAAAATGATAAACTTGCAGTATTCAAAAAAATTATGATTTTTTGAATGCCTAAACACAGTGTTAAACTTACACTACCTATTTCTTCATGCATGTGTATAAATATTTCACAGGGAGGTTTGAGAATGTGTATGTCTATGAAGGAAAGATAACTTTCACTACAATGAACTACAACAATATCCTTAACAATGATTGCAACCTACACAAAACACTTTAATCACAAAGATAATACAAACATGAGACAAAAAATGAGAGGAAATGAGATACTTTCACTAACATTCCTATCAATCATATACCATTACACAACTCTATAAAAAATAAGAAGGTAAAATACTGTGAAAAAATGGTATTTAGTATAATCTTTGCACATGCAAAAAATGAGTTGCAAGAAGTACTAGAAGTGAGAAAAGGACAATGAATAGTCACTAAGGCTCCCCAAATCTGCATAACCAAGAACTTCATACAAAGTGAGCCCTCATATCATACTTATGTCTTTCCAAAATCTAACTACACCTCAAAAATAGTAAAAAATTCTAGGTCTGATGTAGTCAGAACCAGTCATCCCTGAGACCTTCAAGCAGTTGTAAAGAGGCCAAAAGGTGACCCCAAAGTCATGCCCCAACAATACTGCTATAAAGACCCTCCATAAATGTGAGTCTTTCCCTATCTCTTCACTGCTAGAATAGTATCGCTACCTTGGATGTGTGTCTAATGAAGTAAATCAGAAGAAGCTTCCATGTCTATTGTATACCCAAAAATGACATTCAGAGGTAGTGTCGCAGTTAGCTTCACTTTACCGCTAGAGAAGTCCCAATCAGACCACCAGAAATCCTTTCCCTCTAATTAAATTCAAAATTTCATTGTGAAGGATTCCCATTGGCATAGGTGATACTAATAGGAAAAATCCCTTTTTGGTGCCATCAACAAACAATCTCTCTCCCTGATCAAATAGTCTATTTCATGTTTTTGTCAACATAGGTGATACCGATAGGTCCATCAGGGGTTGGGGTAAAATGGAAAAGGTTCCACTACTGAGTGTTGTTATACTGATAATGTCCATCAGCATAACTTCCCCCAATGTATTTGTTCCTTGTAATCATCGGTGAAAGATTTACCAATAGCCTCATTGACTATCGGCAAGACAAAAAAAATCCTCTGCCGTTGTTGATTGTTTCACTGATGTGTTCCATTGGTGCAAGTCCCACCGATAAAATCATCGAGTATTAGAGTAGCTCATAAAATTCCTCAACGATGGCACATGCTATGCTAATGAGTTCATCTACACAAATCCCCTTGATGTCATCTCATAATGGCTTCAAACACTCCCAACGCGGTAACCTATGTCGATAGGCTCATTGTGCATCGACAAAATGCAAATAATGGTATGTGGATGGACCCAACTATTATGATGCTCCACTTCGACCAAAAATTTATTTATGTATCATCCTACCATCTCTATAAACTATACTGACAACATTAACCAAGTGTCCCAAACCTTGCATTAGCCTAGGATATTCTGATGAGTCCATCAAATGTCAACGGAACTGAAAAACACATACCCTGATGGCACTAGTTATATTGATAGAACACATTAGTAAAAATATATTCGATAAATTATCATATTTTAGATACTTATCGGTATAATTATCATTGATAACCTCATCGGCTATCAAAAAGACAAAAAAAACCCTTTGCT
The DNA here is from genome assembly GCA_027943335.1 of Chamaecyparis obtusa. Lineage (NCBI taxonomy): Eukaryota > Viridiplantae > Streptophyta > Pinopsida > Cupressales > Cupressaceae > Chamaecyparis > Chamaecyparis obtusa. The sequence continues at coordinate 990,253 of BSBK01002521.1, read as the reverse complement.
GACAACGTAAGTCTCACTGATGAAGTTCATCAGTAAAGGTCACCCTGACAACCCTATTTGTAAATGTTGTGTCAATGAGCTCATTGGGCATCAGGGAAAATTGGAAGCACTCACCCTAATGGCACTTAGTCACACTAATGATATCCATCGACAAATGTCCCATCGCTGCATCATATCCCTTTGGTTACCTCGGTTAAGACCTACCGACAATCTCATCGAGCATCGACAAAATACAAAAAATAATTTATCCCTGGTGAGTGTTATGTCAATGGAGCATATCAGAACAATTCATGTCGATAAGTTTCTCTACCTTTTTATCATCTTATGCTATCATCCCTACCTATACCAATATGTACCTTTACCTTAGTGCTCTACTCATCAGTCGGTGTATGCGATCCTCATAATGAGGTTTTGTCATTTTTCTTAAGTTGTCTTCATCGGGGTGACTCTTGTTGATGACCTAAAAATTCATTGGTACAACCCTTATCTTCCAATTGTGTCTCCTTTTTATCTTTGATTGTGTTGGGCATCACCATGCAACTTCATTTTGGGTTCCTTTTAGCATGTCATCTCTTCATTTCTGTAATCGTATGTAACCACTCCATGACATTTGACTCCATTCAATAAATTGTTTCTTGCTTATGATCATGTAGCATGTTGGGCTCTACCCTTGTGGGAGATGCATTTTACTCCATGTGCTATGCGATAGAAATCTCTAACTGAAATGAGTCATGGGAAAAAACTAATAACACCAACATAAAAAGTTCATCTTGAATGTTCATTCTCAATCCATTCAAGTACCTCACAACCTTTTCTGACTCATCTTCATGTCTCTTTGATTTGAGACTCAACTTGTGAAACTCCTCTATGTAACTAATCACATCTAGGTCTTTCTGCATAAGATTCTCCAACCTTCAATACATATAAACTTACTTATTAATGGGTAAAAACTAAGTCTTAACACATGCTTTCATTCTCTCCCATGAATTTAACATGTTCTTTCCTTCCTTAACCCTATCCCCTTGCACAAAATTCCACCAAGAGAGGGAATATCCTTTCAACTTGGCCTTTGAAAACTTAACCCTTCTATACTTTGGGACCTCATATTCAAAATAGTTTCTCAGAGACTTAACCTAATCTACCACTTCCTCAGGGTCTAGACTTCCACTAAAAATTGGAAACCCTTTGGTAGAATCCTTGTTTATTGACTTCAGTAAGTCCACAAAGGCCTTCTAATATGTAAGAAATTCCACCTACTTAGGGGTCTCTTCTTCCCCTTCTCCTTCTTCATCAATATAATTTTATCCCTCTTTTCCTTTCCATTTGTCTTTCTGGATTTCTCCAAGTTTTGCCTCCAACATTTCTTCTACCAACTTATTGATAGAATATTGGGACATACTCTTTGGAGGTATGGTGCTAGCCTCTAGGAATTCTTCTTCTTCCCCCACTGACATACAATAGAATCACACTACCCAAGTGACCTAGTTCCTTTCTTTGATACCAATATAATGAGGAGGCAAAAGGATTGTGTACACCAACCAACTATCCTTATACACAAGGTTTCTTTTTTTAGAAGTCTTGCGATCTCCACCAAGATCCCTATCTTGGTCCTCCAACCTAACTACCAACATAAGTCATCAAGATTGATACTCCCTTGGATGCTTTAGTGGGATACACATGTGTTTAGTGGTTTGAATGGCCCACTAGACCAAACCAACAAATTAACTTATGGAGAGATGTTCTTACAACCATACAAAACAAAATAAACATGATTCTACAACACAAGACCACATTTCAACAAGTATTGACACATATGCCATTTGAACAAGCCTAATTACAATTAGGTCTCTTGATCATGTAATTGGGTAATAGATTTTGACTCCCTGAAGATCTAGGCAAACTAAAGGTTTTTTCAAATACCCTTTTGGGATTTATAAATGTATCATCTTAAAATGGAAGCACTTCCATCTTGATAGGTTTAGCACCCTCTTTTAGTGCATTTATCATGATAGATTTGCATATAGGATGCATTTGCACTTGATTTTCTTCATTCTAGGTGAAATTAGGGTTAGGATCCCAAGGATTCTCCTTGATTTCCCTTCTTTATGGCTCTATTTTCTAGGTAGGATCTAGGAATAGGTCCTCCTAGCCCTCATCATGTTCATCATAGGCCTTTGTGTCCTTTTTGGGCACTCCGACCTGTTCTGTCATCATTTCCAAGTCTCTGGGCATCCCCAGGACTTCTTGTTCTCAAAACTAACTAGATTTGGACCCCTAGGTCAAGGTCGAGGTCAAATTTGACCTAGGTCAAAGTTGAGGTCTTCCTTGACCTTTGTCAGGATTTGATCCCCCTTTTCAAATTTTGGTCCCGGAGGACCCCAAAATCAATGTTGGGCTTCCGGATCTGAATGCGGAAGGGTTTTAATTTGAAATTCATTTAATTATTTTCCCTCCTTAGTTGGTTATTGTGATTGGACCATAATTCAAGGTAAAATTTGAATTATGGGCCCTTACATTTCTTGAGAAGCCTCACCTTGAAACCTCTATATAAAGACTCTCTCTTGCCTTCATTTGACACACAACGACACTCCAAGCATCCATCAAGTGGAGACATAATTGATTGAAGCAAGGAAGCGATGGTGAAGTGAAGATGCAAGATTGCAAGAGAATGGTATAGAAGATCAAGCCATTGTTGATATCAAGAATTTATGTGAACACACCATTATGGATATCTATTTGGAGCAAGAGAGATACCTTCCTCCTTGATCCACCATTTTCAACATTCAAGCATTCAAAGATACAATCATGGGGTAGCAATTATGGATTGTGAGTTTGGTAAGAGTACTTTAGCCTTGGGGGATTTGTATGCTTTCTTATCATATTCAAATCTATGCATTTTTTTCTCATATCAATTCATGCTAGGGTTTTTAATCTAGAGGATTAGATCTTGGCATTACACATTTAATACACACACATATTCTATTACATCTGGCTATTCATAGAGGTAGAGATCACCAAAATGGGGGTTTTACTAAGGTAAAACCCTATATAGCCACCCCAAAACACCATTTTTAGATATCTAGAGTCACTGTTTCGGGAGTTGCAAACCAAATTTGAGTACCCTTTTCATCAAACTTCTGGGATTTGTGAACAGAATTTCCGTTGGAGTAGTTCAGGTCAAGGCTGACTTTTAGGGGTAGGATTGTACCCTGAGGTAAAATTGTACCCCAGATGGGGTAAGATCTTACCTCAGTCCTTGGGTCAAGGATGACTTCCCTTAGAATTGGAAAAGCTTTCTGGGTTTTCTCTGCTATTTTCTTGTCCCAGATCTGGTTGCAAAATTCCCCAAAATTGAACACAAACATCAGAAAATAGGTATTTCCAAATTAGTTTCATTATGAGGTATGTACTTTATCTTATCTGATTTAAAGCATTTCTAGATTTATATTGTTATCAATTCATAGATATGTATAGTGGAGAATGTTGGTGTAGGATCTCTATTAGGTACATTGTTAAAACCCTACCTACCTATACTCACATTTCCACACATTACATTTTGGTGAACCCGTTTACGACAACTCTTTCTTTTTGGTGTTGTATTTGCATCTTGTGTTAGATCTTGCATTCTTATAAAAGTAGATTTCTTTTATGCTCTTGCATTTATATTTCAAAAATACAAAAAAAATGAAAAATTCCTTTAAAAATACAAAAATATTTACATTTTTCATGCTTGTAGAGTTACTTTGTATTCAACATGTATGATTCTTGTTTTGAATATTTTGATGAGGCTTTTATTGTACAAGAGGATAGATTCCCTAATGAGGTATATGGTAGTGAGGATGAATTTTTTTCGAATGAGATCTCCATTGATCCTATTCCTGTTTCACTCTCCTCCACAACCTCTTCAATTGACCTTTACCATAAGGTGTGTGCATGGCTACCTTCATGTTCCACTATTTGTAACATTGATAAACCTAAAATGATATATCCTAAACCTTTGTTGATAGTAAAAGGATGTCCTCGAATAACAATTAAGGGTAACCTAGAGATCCTTTGGATTTCTTTGATAACACAGATTTCATTTCACATGCTTATCACACACAGAATAACCCTTAGCCTACTGTTCCAGTTTCTTTACTACCTTCTCAACCTATGCTTCCTCAAGCTCCTAGGTTTCCTTCTACCTTTAAGGAGTATGACTTAATTGACCAATTATGTGCTACTCCTACTAAGTTATCTTTATGGGAATTGCTTCAAACTTCCTCGACATATCACGAGGCATTACAAAAAGGTTTATCTACTCTTCCTGCTTCACCTCCTAATCAAGAGAACATTCATTCTATTTTGGAGTGCATGCATACTAGGCCTTTTGTACCTCCTATTATGTTTTCTGATGATGATTTACCTTCTCCTAAGGTGCAAAATCAATATGATGCTCTTATGGTTGTTATTTCTATTCATCAGAGTATCATTTGTAGAATGTTAATTGATAACAGATCTGGACTTAATGTTTGTAGCATGGATATGCTTAAGGAAATTAAGGCTGATCTCACAACTATTCAACCTGATAATGTCCCTATACGTGGATTTGACAATATTGCAAAGAGACCTTTGGGAATTATTACCTTACCTATTAAAGTTGGTCCAATTATTATAAATACACCTATACATGTTATGCCTAGACCTCTCAATTATAACCTTCTTTTAGGAAGACCGTGGTTACATACTATGCATGCAATTCCTTCTACTCTTCATCGCAAGGTTAGGTTCATTTATAACAACTTAATGTATACATTACATGCAGATGATGTGCCAAATCCTTGCCTAAATGTAGAATATGCTAAAATTTATGAGCCTCTTCAACCAAGCAAAGAGACTGAAAAGCAACCTAAGATAAAACAAACTGAAGCTCCATCTTCTTTTTGGAATGAGGATGATTGGGGGACATTGGACTTTAATCGTAATTTCATTGGAGAATATAAGGTCTCTAATTTGGAATTTATGAAACAACAAAGTGAATTTGAGAAACAAGTTTTTACTCCTTCCCCGCTTTCTAAGGAACTAAAAAGTAACTTTGTTACTGCCTTGATTGAAGAAACAATTGAAACAATAAAACTTGAATTGTGACATATGCCGCTCCTTGGACTCCATCTGATATGGTTGATTGATATGGCTCTGGTTATCATCTGCTCAAGAAGTCAAGATTTAATGGGAAATGATGTGGTAAATATGAGCAAGGTATACAGGTGCCTTTGGATAATGAAATGTATGATCATACATATGAATTGGGATTCAATCCTTACAGACAACCATTAGCTTTTCCTCCTAATTTCAATCACATATGTGGTGGACAGTTGAAGTTGGTTAACCCGCTCCTCCTTGACATTAATTAGCAACCTAATTTGGATATTTTTCTCGAAGATGAAGCCTTAGCGGATTTTTTAGGGGTTTATGAGGAATACCTAAGTTTCATCACAAATGATGGAAGCCTTATTATTTAAGTACCGATGCTTATTTTGGAGAACATCATGAACAAGATATTTCTCCTTTACCAATGGATTCTTTGATACAAAGTGATTTGTTAATAACTGAGACTGTTGATATTCAAATGGATGAAAATGACTCTGAAAGGATGATAAAAATTGGGAAATGTTTGAATCAAGAAGAATGTGATTAGTCGGTTTCCCTTTTACTTGAATTTAAGGACATTTTTGCTTGGACATATTCAGATATACAAGGTATAGATTCTAAGATTGTTACTCACAACATTGTTCTCAAATTGAATGTTAAACCTGTGAAGCAGAAAATTTGAAAGATGAATCCACAAATTGCTTTATTAGTTAAGGCTAAAATTAAAAGATTATTGGATTTTGGATTTATCTGTCGTATTGATTACTCAGATTGGATTTCAAATATTGTGCCCATTTCAAAAGGAGAAAATAAGATAAGGATGTGTACTGACTTTAGAGACTTAAACAAAGCATCCTTAAAAGATGATTTCCCGTTACCTAATATTGATATGATTGTGGATTCAATGACGGGTCATGCTTTGTTATCTTTTATGGATGGATTTTCTGGCTATAATAAAATCTTTATTCCTCCTAAAGATCAATTTAAGACTGCATTTATAACACCTTGGGGAACATTTTGTTGGGTCATGATGCCTTTTGGATTAACAAATGCGGGAGTAACTTATCAATGAGCTATGACTTTGATTTTTCATGATTACATTCATAAGATTCTTGAGGATTATGTGGATGACATCTTAGCAAAGTCTATACAAAGAGAAGATCATGTTACTATTTTACACCAAATATTTGAAAGGATTAGAAATTACAATATGAGATTGAATCCTAAGAAATGTGTCTTTGGAGTTGATTCTGGTAAATTGTTAGGATTTATAATCTCTAAGCGAGGTATAGAAGTAGCTACTGAAAAGATTGAAGCTATTGTTAAAATGCCTTCTCCTAAGAATATTTCTCAATTGTGAAGTTTAAAAGGAAAAATTCAAGCTATTCATCGCTTTGTTTCCAACTTAGCTGATAAAATTGTTCCTTTTACTTCCTTGCTTAGAAAGGATAGCACTTTCTCTTGGAATGATGAATGAAAACAATCCTTTGAGAAATTTAAGGAGTATCTCACCAATCCTCCTATCTTGCAACTGACTAAATTTGATAACCCCTTTCATTTGTATACTTTAGCCACTCTGAAAGTGGTGAGTGCGTTGTTAGCTCAGAATGATAGTAAAGGTAAGGAAAGACCTGTGTATTACATTAGTCAGACTTTACTTGATTACGAAACAAGATAAATAGATTTGGAAAGACAATGCTTAGCTTTAGTTTATGCTTGCCATAAACTTAGGCATTATCTTCTAAATGCTAAAGTCAATGTGATTGTTAAATTTGATCCTTTGAAACATCTTTTCTCAAAAATTGATCTCTTTGGCTGTTTGGAAAAGTGGGTGATGTTACTTATGGAATTTGATCTTAATTTCATTTCTCAAAAGTCAATTAAGGGACAAGCTTTAATAGATTATTTAGTTGAAGCTCCTTGTCCTCATTCTGATACATGCTTTACTTCAATAGAATTCCCTGATGAAAATATTCTAGCTATTTAATAGGATGATGTTTGGGAATTATATTTTGATGGGTCTAGATGTAAGATAGGTTCTAGTGTCGATATTATCTTGATCCCTCCTACAAAAAAACCAATCCCTTTATTGTACAAATTAACCTTTCCTTGTACTAATAACATTGTGGAGTATGAAGCTCTTATAGCTGGTCTACGAGTAGCTTCATCCCTTAACATTAAACACTTGCAAATATATGGAGATTCATAATTGATTGTTGAAAAAATTAAAGGAGGATATCAGACTAAGAATGATAAAATGACACAATATAGAGATTTGGCTCTTGATGTGCTTTCACAATTCTCTTCTTACACAATTCAAACTTTACCTAGGAAAGATAATCGACATGCAGACGCCATGGCAAGTGCAACTTCTTTGGTTTGTCTTGAGAATAATGCTAAAAAATTTCAATTTACTATACAAATTCTTAAAAACCCTATAATTTCTAATAAGGTTACCTCTGATTATTTCAATTTGCATTTGGATGAATGGTATTCTCATATCTTTCATTTTTTGAAAGATGGTACTTTTTCCTAAATCGACAACAAGGAACATGTGTAATCATATTAGGAAGCTTGTAGTGTGTTACATTATTTTAGGAGACATGCTTTAGAAATGCTCTTATGAGGGTTTACTATTAAGATGTATTAATAGAACCAAAATTTTGGTAGCTTTGGCAAAAGCTCATTCTGGTTCTTGTGGGGGACATTTTGGTGGAAAATCTCTGGTTAATAAATTACTTAGAATGGGATATTATTGGAAAATAATGGAACAAGATTCTTTTATGTTGTTAAGAAATGTCCTCAATGTCAACAACATAGTAATTTGATTCATGCTCCTGCTTGTGAGCTTTGTAATCAAGTTTCTCCATGGTCTTTTAGTATTTGGGGTTTTGACCTTATTGGAAAAATCTCACTAGCCTCTTCTCAAGGACATACGTATATCCTGACTGCTACATATTACTTCATAAAGTGGGTGGAAGTTGTCCCTCTACATTCAACAATCACAAATGTTATTTGTGATTTCATCCTTAACAATATTATAACACGATTTGGTATCCCTTCGACGATAGTTTCAGATAACGGTACCTTTTTTAAGAACAAAGAAGTCACAAAATTTGTGGAGAAATATCGAATTCAACATACCCTTATTATCCTCAATCTAATGGTCAATATGAAGCATCGAATAAAATCATTGAACAAATTTTGAGAAAAATAGTTAACAAGCATGCGAAAGATTGGCATACCCAACTGACCTATGCTTTATGGGCTTATAGCACTAGTGTTCGTACTGCTATGGGTAATTCTCCTTACAATCTTGTCTATGGTACTGATGCTATTATGCCTTTGGAATTATAAATACCTTCTCTACATGTTTCATTTCATGGGATAATCGACAAGGATACTTTTCAAGAACAACGCTTACAAGAATTAGAAATGTTGGACGAACAATGAATACATGCTCTAGAACATATAAAAGCTTATCATAAATCTCTTCAGAAACAATATAATCATAAAGTAATTGAATGAACATTTTTGGTTGGTGATTTAGTATTATATGAGAATCAATAGAATGTGAATGCTTTACTTGGTGAAAAAGGAAAGTTTAGCCCTAATTGGCTTGGACCTTTTGTTGTAATTGAAGACTTTGGTTCAGGTTCTTAGAAACTTGTTGATATGGATGGTGTTTCTTTTAAGGAACCTATCAATATTATGCACCTCAAACATTATTATCCTTAATTTATTTCTTTCTTTCCCTGTGCATTTATGTATTCCTTATAAAATAAGTATGTTTTATAGGTTATGTAGTTTTAGCAAAATTACATTTGAATATATTTATGCACCTTATATCTTTCTGTTAAGTTTTACATTGATGAAAATATAGTAATCAAACATATAACTAATTAGTAGAGAAAGTTTTCCATCTATAAAATCTTTTTTAGTTATGATACATATGTGGCCCATGGCCCTATTTATCACTACGTCTATCTCTATGCTTTGATTGTCGATGAATCCCAAATCTCTCTGGTCTGTGATAGGAAGATATAGATATGTGTGTCTATGAGTGGCTCCTCAATATGCTCATATCACACATGTGCTCCTGGGCCCTCTGTAGGTCAGCTATCAATTTCTCCTCTCTCTCTTTACATAATCACAACTCTCGTTGGACACACGCAAAGATATCGACATGCATGTCAGGGTCTCTGTGGCCAATGGAATACTCTCACTCGCTGGCTAGTAGTCAGTAGGATATACATGTATCCTTCAGAACCTTGGATACAAAAATCCTCCACTCTACTATGCTAGCTGCAGAATGAAAATACATTTATCAATCTAGCGCTCTTTCCTCATAAATTAAGTTACATTTTCAATCAAATTCATGTTCCATACCTAGATCTCCCTCCTGGGCATCACCAAGGGATCTGGATGGTGGGGGCATGGAATGACTACTCTCTCCATGCTTGCTATGTCTAGGTCTTGGTGGTGGTGTCTCTGTGTGGGTGCATGGAGGTCATCATGATCTTAGTGGTGATGCATGAAAAATGTGCACATCCAAACCAATATCACCAGCTGGGGGCATCTCCTCTACTCTCTCTTCTACTCTCTCTTCCTCCATGGGGTCTCCCTTAGATATGGGCTCCTCCTCATCTCTGAGATCTTCATCCTCCTCTGATGTGCCACTATCCAAGTGTGTCCTCTCTGAAAGGTCTGGATCACCTGTGGGATAATCCTCAGGGAAGATGGGGTAGGTTCCCTTCAGACTCCAGTACCTGATGTAGTCTCAGATCATGCTTGAATAGGATACATCTGGTAGTACCTCTATATCCTCTATCTCATCTGCATCACTGTCTAATATGTGTGCTACTAATGGTTTGCATATGGAGCTGAGTCTCTGATAATACCTCGTTGCATGTACATAATGAGGTACCTCTCTGAGGACTCCCTATAAAAGACCAAACTATCTCATCACTCGATCATATTAGTATGGCATCACTGTGTGGCTCTGATGACCTTCTAGAAGCTTGTGCTACTATGAATGTCTCATCTGGTGTCACGTATTTGGCCACTTTATCATCTAGCAGTAGGGTCTCCATATCACATCGGTTCCTAGAATACGGTCTAGACATACCCTCCAGTAGAGGATATCCCCAAACTGCTAGGCATCTCTTAGAGGATAAGAAAATCCTCTTGGTGTGCTAGCATCTACCATCACTAGAACACCCTATGGTCATGTACATGGGAGATTCTCAAACAACCAAATTTGCAAAAGCGTGCATACCGAAAGACTCTCTCTCTCTAATATCTCACCAACTGACATAGATCATGGTATAGCTAAGATAACATGTTGCAACCCCACGAGAAAAAAATCCTATCACTCTCCATCCTCTATACAAGATGAGTGAGAAGTGTAGAAAAGACTTTACCCTTTATGTTAGGTAGCACAACCAAGGATAGTATACAAAGCATCACTCTCCATACCAAAGGTGTAGGGCCTGCTGGTATGGATGATAAAATGATCTGATCTGTACGGGTTCGCAACTATGGAACCCATCCCAAATAATACTTTGCATTTGCATGGATCTCCTTAGGATCTCATTGTGCTCTCAGTCTAAAAGGCCCACCTTGAATTGGAAGTCATAGGATTCTATAGACATCCTCTAGTGTCACAATGATCTCATCTGAGGGAAGATGAAATGAGCATGTATCCTCATCCCACCTCTCTATGAGAGCCGATAACATGGATCGGTGTAGTCTGATTTGTGGTAGGACTATCACGCAGTACAACCCTATGTCTCTTGGCAACTGGATCTCATCCTCTCTCAACTCAGACAGTCTCTATCTGACGACCCCTAGTAACCCTCCAAAGGGATGCTCTCATAGACAAACCATGTCCTATAAGCACCAACAAACATCATATCAGCATTATGCATCATCAAATACGTAAATCTAATTTGACTAGGTCAAGGTCGACCGCAATTAGGTCAAGGATGACCTTCCTGGGTCAAGGTCGACTTTACTGGGTCAGGGTCAACCTTTTTGGGTTAAGGTCGACCTCACCCTAGATAAGGTGGAGACCTTCCAGTTCATGTCGACCTTTTTGGGTCAAGGTCGACATAAATGGGTCAGGGTTTACCTTTAAGGGTTAGGGTCAACCTTGCCTATAGAAATCAATAATTTGAAAAGTACAGGAACCAATAACAACAAACTCACCTCAGGAAGCAGCTATCCGGTAGCTAGGCACTGTCTCAGGAGCTCCACATGTGTCGCTCGAAGATATTCTCTCCTCGACATCTTGCTTTCTCTCCTCAAGTCTGCAAATGGTAAGAATGAGTAAGTATGAATTATTTTTCCTTATTTATAGTCAAAATTAGGGTTTTGTTAGGGTTTTTCTTAGGGTTTACTCATGTTAGATTCGAATTTCCCTTTTTATGCATTTAGATAGACATTCACTCTTTTCATCATAACTTGTGTTCGGTAACTTCATTTTCAGTGCTGTTAATGGCATTAGAATCATGATTTAGATAACTAACTCCTTGAATCATTTTAGGAAGGTTGGGAATGATTCTAATTAGTTTAGGAAAGGACTTTTCAACAAACTGCATATCCGGTGTATAAGGTTATCCTTGTCACCCTATTTCATCCTTCAGAAGTAGAAAGCCAAAATAGGAGGGCGTAAGGGGCTTTATGCACTTCTCAATTTTCATTTAGTAAGCTTTAGGTGATTTATGGATTTTCATTAACCTTATGTGTTGCAGGTTTTAACAGTTTTCTACAGGATCTCTACATCGAGGACTTGGCTATATCCTTTTTATTTACTATGATGTTTTCTTACTTTAGCTTTCATATTCATGTAGTGTCATATCTAAGCTAAAGTGGGGGATAAATGTACCATCTTAAAATGGAAGTACTTCCATCTTGATAGGTTTAGAACCCTCTTTTAGTGCATTTATCATGATCAATTTGCATATAGGATGCATTTGCACTTGATTTTCTTCATTCTAGGTAAAATTAGGGTTAGGATCCCAAGGATTCTCCTTGATTTACCTTCTCTATGGCTCTATTTTCTAGGTAGGATCTAGGCATAGGTCCTCCTAGCCCTAATCATTTTCATCATAGGCCTTTTTGTCCTTTTCTGGCACTCCAACCTGTTCTGTCATCATTTCCAAGTCTTTGGGCATCCCGAGGACCTCCTATTCTCAACACTAACTAGATCTAGACCCCTAGGTCAAGGTCAAGGTCAAATTTGACCTAGGTCAAGGTTGAGGTCAACTTTTACCTAGGTCAAAGTTGAGGTCATCCTTGACCTTTATCAAGATTTGATCCCCCTTTTCAAATTTTGGTCCCAGAGGACCCCGAAATCAATGTCAGGCTTTTGGATCCGAATGCGAAAGGGTTTTAATTTGAAATTCATTTAATTATTTTCCCTCCTTAGTTGGTTATTGTGATTGGACCATAATTCAAGGTTAAATTTGAATTATGAGCCCTTACATTGCCCGAGGAGCCTCACCTTGAAACCTCTATATAAAGACTCTCTCTTGCCTTCATTTGACACACAACGACACTCCAAGCATCCATCAAGTGGAGACATAATTGATTGAAGCAAGGAAGTGATGGTGAAGTCAAGATGAAATATTGCAAGAGGATGGTATAGAAGATCAAGACATTGTTGATATCAAGCATTTTTGTGAACACACCATTGTGGATATATATTTGGAGCAAGAGAGATCCCTTCTTCCTTGATCCACCATTTTCAACATTCAAGCATTCAAAGATACAATCATGGGGTAGCAATTATGGATTGTGAGTTTGGTAAGAGTAATTTAGCCTTGGGGGCTTGGTATTCTTTCTTATCATATTCAAATCTATGCATTATTTTCTCATATCAATTCATGCTAGGGTTTTTAATCTAGAGGATTAGATCTTGGCATTACACATTCAATACACACACATATTCTATTACATCCAGCTATTTGTGGAGGTGGAGATCACCAAAATGGGGGTTTGACTAAGGTAAAACCCTATATAGCCACCCCAAAACACCATTTTCAAATAGCTACAGTCGTTGTTTTGGGATTTGCAGAGTAGATCTGAGTACCCTTTTTGTCAAACTTTTGGGATTCACGAATAATATTTATGTCGAAGCAGTTAAGGTCAAGGATGACTTTTAGGGGTAAGATTGTACCTTGGGGTAAGATCTTACCCCGGTCCTTGGGTCAAGAACGACTTCCCTCAAAATTGAAAAATCTTTCTGGGTTTTCTCCATTTCTATTTTCTTGTCCTGAATCCAGTTGTAGAATTCCCTGAAACTAAACAAAGACATCAAAAAATAGGTATTTCTAGATCATTTTCATTATGAGGTATGTAGTTTATCTTATTTGATTTCGAGCATTTCCAGATTTATATTGTTATCAATTCATATATATGTATAGTGGAGAATGTTGGTTTAGGATCTCTATTAGGTACATTGTTAAAACCCTACCTACCTATACTCACATTTCCACACATTACAATAAACAATCCCTTGACCACAAATTCTCAACCAATTTGCTAACTACCCAACCAATACTACTTCTAGAGGGCTAATAGGACTTAGTTAGACCTCTTCCACAAGTTTATTAACAATTTTCAACTTCCCTCATCAAAAAATTCTATCACTGATCATAGACTGCACTAATACACTCCAAAAAATGTTTCCTCAACATTCAAACCCCTTCCTTGATCGCTTCAATCAATTTTCAATCTTTGAACATATATCTTCTTGCCTATCACATTAAGATGCCCGACCTAGGGCTGTTTTCCAAAAATTGCCACCTCGTTGGAATCTCCTATGAGAAATAAAATTTTACAAGGCATAGGAGACTTATCAAACCTCACTTTTTCAAGGATTTTGGCTGGAGGATAATAAGTCACAATTCATGATTTCACTGGGTCCTAGGTCTATGCGGGTTTTAGACCACCCGAGAAAGATGTGTTTTCCAAATTAAGTAGAGATTACTTAAAAAATTAAAACCAAAATGAAATAAAAGGTAACCCTCATACATTCATGAATCTACAACTTATTCATACTTTCTGAACAAAACAATATATAGAATCTATAGAATTCAGGTGAATATACAGAAAACTCCAATTGTATTATTACTTTTTCTTCTATCACAATTACACCCACATACACTAACCTCACCTTAAGTGTCTTTTGAGGTTTTAAAAACTTATTCCCAACTATCACAAACACTTCCAACCATATTTCAAATGAAGTGACCATTGGAACAACAAAATGCAACTTTTCACGAAAGTTTCAAAGTTGTCATGACAATTGTTTGACAACTTAATTGCATCCAAAATGACTCAAATAGGAAATAATCAACCCATTACATATTGCACCCAAATGACTCTTGGGGATTTATTATGTCACTTCTACCCTAACAGAAACTAACATTCCCTTGGCCTTACATTCATTTATTAATGTGCTCTAGCACCAATAATCCACAAAATGCTTGGCCAGCTTATCAAAATCTCAATCCTCCTCATTGGTAGCCACCTGTAGGGAATTAGCAATAAAAACCCCAATGGAGAGTGAATCAATAGTGGCCAAATTATCCAAGTGGTTACTTACAACCTCTAAATTAGCTTATTCAACAAGATATTGTGATTCCAACAAATCCAAGTACCAATGCACCTAGGCTTACTCAATTACCAACTCAACCTACACCCAATCCCAATAATAAACCATAGTAGTAGTCGGTCTACTCTAAAAATCCTATTCAATACCCTATATATGTTGTGGGCATAAATGAAATACACTTGCATTCATGAACAACCTTTCCTACACCAACTTATCATGTTATCACTGAGGTTTCTATAGAATAAGGAGAGACTGTACCTTTTAATGACCCCACTGTACAACCTAGTCAATCTAGACAACCTGAACTTATTTCAAGTATTGATCTAGTGCCACCATTTTCTCAAAGGTTGGAGATCAAAAATCTAAACTAGAGTTTTCTAGTGATTTTATGGATCAACTTAAGCATGTGTACGTCAAAATACCCTTATTATAAGAAATCAAGGACATACAAATTTACAATAAGGAAATCAAGTATGCTTGTGCAAATAAGCTAGGGAGAAAGAGGAAAGACCCACAAATAGTTCATGTAATGGGTAAACTAGCAAACATAATGCTAGGGAAAGTAGTTGTACCTAAGTTTTTTGACCCTCATAGTCTGGTAGTGGGAGTAACTATTAATGGTACCTTAGTAAATAATCCCCTAATTTATTTAGGATTTTCTATCAATGTAATGACTAAAGATATAATGTAGTAGCTTAACCTTACCAATTTGAGGCTAACTCCTACTTTTCTATAGTTTGTTGATAGTTCTATTGTCAAAATAGAAGGAATCATTGAGGACCTTGTTGCCATTCTGGACTCATGGGAGTAGCCTACCGACTTCATGATTCTATCTCTTAAAGCTACTTTGGGATGATATCCTATCATCCTAGGGAAACCATGGCTAGTAATTTTAGATTCCTACAAAGGATGCAAGTCAAGATATATGACCATCCCCCATGGAGATAGCACTAAAAATATAGTACTATACTCTCCAAATCAACCTCATGGTGAGATTGATCAACATATTTGGCCTAATTTAGGAGAATAATGAGAGGATTGGGTCAATTCTTTGGCAACTATAATGAGTGTAGATAGAATTACTTTCATGTAGATCCAAGGGGATGAGTAAGTTCTATCTCAGATTATGAAAAGTGATTATAAAGTTGAAGAAATGAAAAATACTTCTTTGGATCGTTCATTATGTCCATTGCAAACATTACTACCAAAGTCTGCTCTATCAACTTATTTTGCAACTTCACATTTATTGCACATGGTGTTTCCTCATAAAATCAAAATGACACATTTTAGTGAAGTATTCATGATTGAACTTACCTAGAAATTAGAAGTATCACTATGAGATCATTTGAAAATAAATAATAGTATCATCGTGGATCAACAACAATCATTAGTTGATTTGTTGCAGTCACACAATGATGATTTTACAAGGGACTATATAGATATCAAGGGGCTAGATCCAAAACTCTGCATACATAGAATATACATCAAGGGGATAACATACCTATTAGAAAACCTCAAAGAAGAGTCAACCGTGCACTTAGAGAGATAGTAAAAATAGAATTGTATAAATTATTAGATGCAAGTTTCATAAATCCCATATCTAACAGTGAATGGGTTTCTCCTTTGGTTCTTGTTCCTAAAAAAGGAGAAAAGTGGAGAGTATGTTTGGATTATAGAGATTTTAATTAGCTACCAAGAAATACCACCTTCCACTCCCCTTCATAGATCAAGTCCCGAATTCCATTGCAGGAAAAAAATATTTATCATTTCTTGATGGTTTCAATGGGTATAATTAAATTAAGATTGCACTAGAGGACCAGGAGAAAACTACTTTTACATGTCCATGGGGAACATATGTATACTTTGTTCTTCCATTTGGCTTGTACAATGCACCAACAACTTTTAAAAGGGCAATGATTAGCATTTTTTGAGATATATCTCACAATTTCATGGAGATAAATATGGATAATTTCACTACATATGGAGATTCCTTCCAATAGGAACTAAAAAATTTGAGCAAGGGGTTACAGAGATGTAAAGATCATAATCTCTCCTTAAATAATGGAAAATGTTTCCTTATGATGTAGGAAGGAGTGGTCCTAGGGTACTATATTTATGCTATATGTATCCAAGTTGACCCTACTAAAATTGAAGTTATCAAAGGTCTTCCAACACCCACTAAGAAAAAGGATGTTTCAAGCTTTCTTGGGCATGCAAGTTACTATAGAAGATTCTTCAAGTATTTCAGTCAAATAGTTGGACCATTGTATGCCTTATTGACAAAAGTTGTAGATTTCCAATGGACCTTAGCTTGTGCTCAGGAATTTCAGAATCTTAAGAAAATGCTAACTCAAGCCCATGTCCTTAAAGGACCTCAATGGACCAGGTTTCATTGATCCATGTTGTTGAACATGTTGTTTACTATGTAGCAAAAATGTCCAAGTGACATAATTCAACTACACTATCACATAAAAAGAGATGTAAGTTGTCATTAATGTCTTGAATAAGTTTAGACACTAGATTACAAGATAGTAGGCATTTGATCATATTGATCATGCTACAAATAAGTACTTGATGAATAAACCTATTTCCTCTAGTAGGATTTCTAGATGGTTTCTTTTAATGCAATAATTTGGTGTAACCATCATAGATAATCCAAGGAAAGCAAATATTATTATAGACTTCTTGTCTAGATTGACAAATAATGTAGAAGAGCCTATAATTGATGACTCATTCCTAGATGAACACATATTTACTATTAGTGTTACAACACCATGGTATGTAGACATTGTTAATTACTTAGTAGCAGGAAAGGGTCCTCCACATTTTTCACCTAAAGAAAAGAAAATGATAATAGAAAAGAGTTTCCCATTTACATGGGTATCAAGATGCTTATTTTATACATGAACTAATAATTTTGTGAGAAGGTGTATAAAGGAAGATGAGACATATGGAATACATCATGCATGTCATGATGAGCCTTGTGGAGGACATGTTTCTCCTAAAAGAACAACCTTGAAGATTCTCAATACTAGATACTACCAGTCTACTCTGCATAAGGATGTTACAAAATATACCCGAAAATGTGATAGGTGCCAATGAATGGGAAAGAACAACAAGGTCTAATGAGATGACATTGCATCCACAGGTGGTTGTTTCTCCTCTTGATAAATGGGGTATTGATTTCATAGGACCCATTGATCCACCCTCAAATGGTAAGTACTATATTTTAGTTAGCACTGATTATCTAAAAAAATGGGTTGAAGTTAAAGTTTTGAAACATGTCAAGGATAATAAGGTTGAAAAATTCATGTATGAAGATATTTTTACCAAGTATGGAGTGCCTAGGGAACTAGTGATAGATCAAGTGGCACAATTCACATCAAACCTTGTGGCAACACTAGTAGACGAATATAATATAAGGAATAAGAAAACAACCCCATACCATCCTTAGGAAAATGGTCAAGTTGAAGTGAAAAATAGATAAATTGAGGAAATTATAGCTAAAATAGTGTCTTTACATAAAAAAATATATTGGGAAAACCATTTTTTAGAGAGAGTATGGGATTGCAGGACTACATAGAAGACTACAACAAGATTTACACCTTTTGAATTAGTGTATAGAAAGCCATCAGCTATGCTAATTGAGTTTGAGAATAAAACACTTTGAACTATAGTAGAATTGGGTATGAATTTATCCAAAGTACAAGAAGAGAGGATATTACAACTAAATCAAGTAGACAAAATGAGATAAACAACTCTACATCATACATAATTGATTTAGCAATAGAGGACACATTGGCATGATAAATACATCAAGAGAAAAATGTTTAATCTTGGTGACTAGGATATTTTGTATGACTCTAGATATTAAGATAATTTAGGTAAACTAAAAACCAAATGGCATAGGCCCTATAGAATTGATCAAGTTTTTACCAATGGAGCAATAAAGTTAAGAAGCATTGATGATGTTAAATTTAAATTATTGGTTAATGGAAACTGATTACACCTTTACCATAAACATGCTACAAAATAAGAATTCTTGGATCAATTTGAAGATTCCTCTAATCATACTATTCATGTAGTTGATCTTGCAGATTGCAGACTCTACACATGTCTAGTTGGAATGCCAAGTCATTCATAATAAAATTTCCATGTTTACATGGAAATAATATATTTGTCTTCATCTCACATTACTACCACCTCATCACATCTTCTTGTCTTGCACGTTCACTCTTCCATCATATTATCAACATTTAATATTTCTCAATTTTTGGTTCACATGATTAAAGTGATATCTTTCAGCACACCAATTTCATTTTAATCATGAGGTAAGTACATATTTCTACCTCATTGCTATTTAATTTATAACTTCTTTGATATTTATGATTATATACTTATATTACATTTATTTTCCCTACCATTTTACATGTGTGGATACATGTTATCCTTTAAGTTGGGGGGGGGGGGGGGGAGGAATTGTCACAATTTTCATTTCATGGTTTTCTTAAAAGATTTACATGTGACTAAAGTTTGTTCTGCCAAAAGTTGACGAATCTAAAAGATTTGATGTCAACCCAATTTAATGATCCATTTTATTTTCTGTACTTCACCTCAAAATATACATGCAACCATAATGATTGCATCATTTTGAAATGACTTGAACTATATTTTCTTACATGAATTTGTGAGGGTTAATTTTCATGAGTAGGGTTGAGTTGTAGAACAAGCTAAAATTCATGAATAAGGGGTCTAAAGTGCATAATGGAGAAGAGTTTGTAAAGTAGAATTCTTGGTTTATTTTCATAGATAATTAAGTGTAGATAAGGATGAAATGCAGAGTGAATTAGTGAAAATAGGAGGTTCACCAATACGACATGAGCCACTGAGCCATGAGCTCATTCTATAGGACTAGGATTGTGAGCCTATTTTTAGAGGAGTTGGCTGGCTAGATTATTTTCTAAAGTTGCATGATTTTAATGAACAAGTGGTTCTTGATTTTGTAATGAACATGAGGAATGATCAAGAATTATTCAAAGGTTTGAAGGTTGTGGTCACTAAACAACAAATTATAAAAGTAATGAGCTTTCCAACAACAAGTGAAACATATCTAGAGGCTAGAGATGTAAGGTCAACTCAAGTTGAATTCGCATTTTGAGTTGACCCTCCACCAAAAGTTATCAATAAAGGAAAAAAAAGAATGCCTTTTTTTTCTATAACAGGCTCATAGGGTGACTTACATTGTCATGTATTTGACATATGAGGGAAGATTGTCCCAGATGTGTGGTGTCCATTTCAAAATTTTGAGCCACCTCATACACAAAAGGCTAACGAATATATTTGATTTCCTCTACAACATACTCAAGCTAATGGTAGACAAAGTTCAAAAATATAGTGTTGGGTCTCTCTTCATCACTACTTAATTAAATTACTAGTTGATATGACATTACAACAGAACCATCCAGGAATGGGTTGGGTTTATTTCTTAAAAGTTAAAAGGGTTAAATTAGTAAATATAGGTATTTTTGGGAAGTCTTTAACTTGTAGGGTTACAAGAAATAAGGGTACTTTTAAACTAATAGAAGGGGGCCTCAAATTCAAATACACCCCCATAAAATCTTCTAGTGAGGGTAATACTAAAAAGGAAACCCCTTTAGCTAGAACTAGTAGAGAAACTAGTCATGCGCTTAGCCCTACTCTAGTAGATACCCTTTCATAAAAAATATCAACTAGGTCTAAAAGGAAATTAGATGAAAAAGAAGTAGGGGGTGTTACTATAACTGATGGTGATGATGATGAAGACTAACAAAGATTAGAATAATACAAGATAGTAGAAAGGTTAGATCAATTATTATCTTCTCATTGATGTCAAGCAATTGATAGATGGTTTATATTGTGTTTTCATATCAATCAATTTATGATATAAGTGTGAATGAGTTAAGGAGAAGAAGAAATGATATGTTATGAAGTTGAAGAACTTAATTGGGCAACTGATACAGATCAGATAATGGTAAGGTTATGGTGACATAATTTTTTTCTACCTAACATATGATTATATCAAGTTGGTAAAGTATGGTAATGAAGATTTGTCAAGTCGGTAAGCAAAATAGTTTTGGCTACCGAGTAGGAAAAGTCCCTCGATAAAGGTAAAAGGTAAAAGGAAGTATGTTTTAGTAAAGGAAAAGGAATGCAAGGCACCAAGTAGGAAACTTCTAGACATCGAGTGAAGTTAACCAAAATTCAAAGTTAGCCACCAAGAAAGGAATAAGAATTAAATAAGGATTAGAATGACATTTCATGATTAGCTATGATGAGCTGGATGATCATGATAATAAGGAAAGTTAGTTATGAGATCTACAATTAGGAAAATTCAAGGTGATGACCTATGGCTTAGATCTAAATGGTTAAAAGAGAAGGAACAAGTTTCAAGAAAGTTCAAGTTCCTAGGTGAAGAGATAACGTGTTACTAAGATCCAAATTCAAGGTATAATGAATTGGATGGCTTAGATTAATCAAAGGACAATGTAATAGAGGAAATTAAGTGATAAAACATATCTATATAAAGGATGGATTTGTATGAGAAAATGGCTGACAATTTGAAGAGTTGAAGAGTCATCGATTGATGTAGTGAAGAAGGAAAAGTTAGATTCTGAGTCAGAAAGCAGGACTTGATGAAGTGTTGAAGCCAATGGAAAGTGAAGATAAAAGAGTGCAAAAATAATCTAGTTATGGAAAGATATTTTTGAATTTACAGGTCAAATTATTTACTATTTCTTATTAGCATTTGTAACGGAGAAATCTCTTAATCGAGTAGACTTAAAAGTCTTATTGTAAAATCCTTCCAAAAGGTAACATTATAAAGAGTGTTTGAAGCCCTCTAACAAGGCCACTCCTAATAGATATGAGGTAAACCGTAAATCCCTTGACTGGGTCACACCTAACAATGTGTATTATAATCTCTAATAGGATTGACTCTTAATCAAGTATACTTCAAAAGAGTATTTTCTTTAGTGGGTGACAATTCCCACAGTGGTTTTCCCAAAGCTGGGTTTCCACGTTAAATATTGGTGTTACATGTGATGAATAGTTTATGTGATTGATTTACTAATTGTTAAGTTTATTTACTATTGTCAATAAATAGTGAATTGTGTTTAACTGAGTTAATCAGAGAAAAGTTGTTAAGGTATAGAGAATCAAGGATTATTGATTCACCCCCCTCTTCGTAATCCAACTATTAGTATCAGAGCTATGTACTCTGAAGAGAAAAGTTTGAAATACTTGTGTAAATGATTCGAAGATGTATAGGAGAGAAGTACCTAAGCTGAACAAGGAAATTTTATTAACATGGCAAAGCAAGATGAGGTTGTATCTATTTGGGATTGTAGAATCTATACTAAATCTTTTGGACAATGACTATACTCCACTACCTCCTAGACCCATGATAGTTGATCGTGTTGACACTAAAAATTTCAACTCCTAAAGGAATAGGACGTCAGGGAAGTATAATACATATTGGTCATATTTTATAAATCTCCTTTGATAAAAAGGTTTAAATAGATAAAAGGTGTATGCATTTATTGTTTTCCACTCTCATGTATTAGGTTGTAAATATTTTAATTTTATGCATATTTGTTTTTAGATATTAATAATTTTAAAAAATTAAAATATATATAAAATTGGGCTAAAAAGGCGGCGAGAGGGAGTTGAACACTCAACCTCTCGAGCCGACCTTTTACCTACCTATCTAATCTCTCACCCCCTAACCAATTAGTCTACATTATTCTTCGAGAGGATTAGGAGAAAGTATTTACTTATTTTATTGTATGTGTAGGTGAAAGATTAAAATAACCTTTCACACAGGGAGTTATCTATCTCTTAATTACCTTTTGTAATAATGTAATTATTATATATTTATATATTGTCTTATTTTTAATGTTAAAAGAAAAAAAGAATGGGGAGAGGGAGTTGAACACTTGACCTCTTGACCCATTCCTTTTTTCCTACCTAACTACCCAAATCTACCCCCTAACCAGCTACTCTATGTTATTCTTCGAGAGTATATGTAGGAATAAATATATAAATATAAGATAATTATATTTCCTTCAAAGTAAATTATTAAAATTAATATTATTTATTGGGGAGATTTTTCGCATGTTGTAATTACTTATTCTTGATTTGTATTTTACCCTAAATTTTTTTAATTATGTAACATAGTGAGTCTATTATTTGATTAATTTATTTACTTTGTGACCTAACTTCTTATCATCTCCTCATTTTCATGTTTTCACATATAGTTAATATTAATATTTTTAGGGTGAAGAAATTTTTATTAGTGAGCTTTAATGGTGTATAATTTGTAAATTAGATTTTGTATGTATTCTTAGGGTTTGAGTAATGATTAATCATTTTTTTTTAATCTCAAATCCTTTAATGTAATTTCTCACTTTTATGTTACTTTAATTTTAGGGTTTTTAATAGTTTCATTTTATTTTTTAGTTGGTTAATCTTTTATAGGTGTGTTTTTAGGGTTATTTTTATAAGGTTAAAATTTTAGGTTTCCCTAATCATACACATTTTTATAATTATATTGTCATTTTATATTTGAAATATTTATTAAGGTAATTATTTTATCTTAATGATTTAGCCCATTAGTGAATAGATTTTATTTTAGGGCTAAATCTATTTTGCATTAAGTGGGTTTTCTCTTAAGTAGGATCATTAATTTTTATTTTCAAAATAAAATGATAATTATGAGCATAATGATTTATTGGTCTTATTATGTAAATCCTTCATATTTTAATAATTTTTGGGACTTAAGTATAATTATACTTTTATTTTTTATTTTTATGATACTTAGTTTCAATTAATTATTAATAAATAATAAATAGCTTTATAAGATTAACACATTACATAATGTTTTTGTTATTATAATTAAGATGAATTAATATTGGTTATTTTGTGTGTGCAGGAAATTAAAGAATAAGCTATCATGCACGACACTCATAAATTATAAGGGAAATTTATCCTGAACCAACATTGTAATGATTTATTATACATATTTAGGGTTAGTTGTGTGATTAGGTCCTGTGAAAGGGCATGTCATTTCACAGGGAACCATTGAGAAATACATTTATAATCAATCAAATTGTAAACACAACAACAATTCTATCATGGCAAAAAAAAACATACCTTCTCCTAGATTGAAACTTAATGTCTCAAGATCTCAAGGACAGATATCTGATAAGTACTTATACCTATTGATTTTACAATTTTTTATGTTCAATCAGTTTCTTGGATTACTCTCTAACTAGGGTATCCTATTATGCTTTCTGTTTTATACATTTATTTATGAATAATTTTTACAATTTGAATAATAGTAGCATGGTCTGGGAACCTGTTATTGTTTCCTTTGGGCTCTTAAGTTGAGTTAAAAATCTTAGGACCTATTGTATAAATTGTTGTAAATTTTGTTTTAAATAGTAGCTTGTAGGGTGATGGTCTTGTTTTGCAGAAATGAGTTATCTTAAAACCGTCTCTAGTTACTTATAGTATTGAATGTATTTGACTCTATTTTCAAATTTGTATCAAGCATTGGTCTATCTATTCTTTTGAAATTGTCATTTATTTCTTTCTGTGGGATATATTTCAAATCTGCTACTTTATCTACAAAACATTAGATTAGTTTAGCATTAGTTCATAGCATTAGTTTAAATATCTAACTATCTGCCTATTAGGATATTCAGTTACATTATCTTCCAAGGATCAGTAACCTCTTTGGAAGGAATTTTGTTGTTTGTGCAATTAGACAATATATTTATTTTAGGCCTACCAGCCTTGGTTCAATTGAACCAGAATTGCAAAGGCATTTATTGTGTCTGTGAGTTGGCCTCAAAATGACCAACATTTTCGAGCCCCAATAGATTGGATAAGAGAAAAGTGGGAACACAAATTAGTAATGATTGAACTTGCTTCTTCCCTGACCAATATTGAATTCAACAATGTTAAGGACCGTGCTAATTCAAAAGAGATGTGGGATAGGCTTACACTTATATATGGAGGAGATCAACATATGTACATAAAGATAAGGTTGACAGTCTCAGAGGAAAATATGATGAAATGAGGATGAAGGATGAAGAGAACATTACCCAATATAGTTTTAGAATCAAGGAAGTTGTTAGTGCCATCAAAATTTCTAGTGGAACATTGACTAATGAGGAAGTGGTAAGTTAAATTATGAGAACTATTTCATCTAAGTATGCTATTATAGTATCTTCTATTTACAAACTTAGATCTTTATCAAATAATGTTGTTACTCTTGAAGCCCTAATCGGTAAGTTGACTATATTTGAGCTAAGTAATTATGATAATAGTCTACCGACTATTGAAACTAAATTCAAGTCATCTCTAAGAGTTGGAACATAAAGAAAAGACAAAGATTCACAGTAGTTCATGTGGAAGTGAATATAATAGGATTCTATCCAAAAAGAAAGAACAAGAAGAGTTAGAGGCATTGCTAGCTAAGAGAATACGATGAGGAAAAGGAAAGTATAGAGGCAAATTACCCTTAAAATATTTCAATTACAATAAGATTGGCCACATTACATCTAGATTTCCTTATAATGATAGGAATGATAAAAGTGATAAGAAGGAGAACTGATACCAAAGGTTCATAGACTGCAAGGACAAAGGAAATAAGTCTTGCTATCTAGCTGAGGAATGTGTAACCGATGATGAATTAGATGATACTGAAGTTGTCTATGTTGTTGTGAAGGATGGTTCAGAAGAAGAAAAGTGTGAAGATGAAAAAGATCTTATTTATCATGTAAGTAAAGCTAATCCATGGATAATAGATAGTGGATTTTCACATCATATGACTGGTGATATTGTTAAGTTTGAGAACCTAGAAAAGTATTATGGATGATTTGTTAGATTTGGAAATGATGCTCCATGTCCTATTAAAGGTAAAAGACCAATTGTATTGAATGAAAAGATGAGATGTGACGATGCATACTGGGTTAAAGGACCGAACTATAATCTATTGAGTGTTTCACAATTGAACAACACTGGCCACTGACAAGATCTATGATATTGATGGAGACCTGATTGGAACTGGTGAATAATATAAAGGTAATTTATTTTATCTTGATACTACTACAAAGAGTTTCTTGTTTGTTAAAGTTGAAGATGTATGGCTATGGCATAAAAGACTGTGTCATCTAATTTTTGATAACATGATTAAAGTGAGAAAAAATAATAGATTAAGAGGTCTACTAAAATTAAGTAAACCTAATAAAGTGACGTGTAAAGAATGTCAGTTTGGTAAGATGAAAAATCAAGTTTCATAAGCACGTATTACTCATCGAATGGTATTTTGGAATTAGTTCATACTGACCTTTATGGTCCTATGAGAATTCAAAGCTATTATGGAGATTGGTATTTCATTTTGATTATTGATGACTATTCAAGAGTGATGTTGATTATGTTTCTAAAAGAGAATTTTTATGCATTCCAATTGTCCAAGTGGTATAAAGCTAGAGTTGAAAAAGAAATAGGTAGACAACTAAAATGTCTAAGATAAGATAGAGGAGCTGAATTTATCTTTGATGAATTTACTGTCTTTTGCAATGAAAATGGAATCAAAAGACAAGTATCTACATCGAGGACTCCACAACAAAATAGTATAGCTGAGAGAAGAAATAGATCTATAGTTGATTGTGCTAGAACAATGTTTATTGACAAAGAAGTTGCACAAACATTATGGAGAGAAACCATTACTACTGGTGTCTACACACTCAACCAAGTACAATTGAAGAAAGGAACCAACAATACCCCTTATGAACTCTGGTATGGGCATACACCAAATGTAAGTTATTTTAAAATATTTGGAAGTAGGTGTTACATACTAAAAGATGCGATAAATGAAAAGTTTGACTCTAAAGGAGATGAAGGTATATTCCTAGGTTATTCATCAAAGAGAAAAGCATATAAATGTTTGAATAAATCTACTAACAAAATTGTAGAAAGTGCAAATGTGAGGATTGATGAATTTGCAGAGAGAAATGATGAAGATAACAAAAAAGAACCTGAGGATTATCAAAGATTTGTTTATGTATAGGAAGGTAATATAGTTGATGAAACCGAGCTGCAACAAGAAGAAACTGTGGAATAAGATGAGCCTCCATTGAGAGAAGATAACACTGATGAACAATCTACTGAGCCTGTATTAGCAAAATATGTGAGAAGACATCACTCACTGAGAAAGATTATTGGAGACAAAAATGCAGGAGTCATGACAAGAAGTAAGTTGAAGGATAACACATTGTATTTTTGAGTTTTAGACAAGATTAGTCAAGGATGCACTTGGAAATGAATATTGGGTTAATGCAATGAAAGAAGAAATAGATTATATTAAAAAGAAAAACACTTGGTCACTAGTACAGAGACCTAAGGATAAGAATGTGATTGGAAAAAAGTGGATTTTCAAGAATAAAATCAATGAGAAAGGACATGTGATTAGAAACAAAGCAATATTAGTCTGCAAAGGGTATGCACAAGAAGAAGATATTGACTATGGTGAGAATTTTAACCCTATTGCTAGATTAGAAGGTGTAAGGATATTATTTGCATATGCTTCCTATAAAGGAATAAAAGTTTATCAAATGGATGTTAAGTCTGCATTTTTAAATGGAATTTATTAAGGAAGAGGTTTACATTGAACAACCTAATGGATCTTTTGAAGATTCTAACAAGAATATGGTATGCAAACTACACAAGGCTTTATATGGATATAAGAAAGCACCCCCAACATGGTATGAAAGAATACACTCTTATTTAATCAAGATTGGATTTCAAAGGACAAGTGATAGAAACAATTTGTATCTAAAATGTGATAGTACTGATAAGATTTTGATTGTTGAGATATTTGTTGATGATATTATATTTGGAGTAAATGAATCAATGTCTAAATCATTTGTTGAAGAAATGAGAAAGGAATTTGAGATATTTATGATAGGAGAGATCAAATTCTTTATTGGACTTCAAATTCAACAAGTTAAAGATGGGATCTACATAAAAAATCAAAGTATATCAATGAGATCCTAAAGAAATTCAATATGGAAGAATCAAAACTGGTTAGAACACTGATCGCTATTGGTTGTAAATTGTCAAAGGAAGATGAGACAAAAGAAGTGAATGAAACACTTTATCGATCCATGATTGGTAAACTACAATATGTTGTACATAGTAGGCCTGATATTGCACATTCAATTGGTATTATGGAAAGGTTTTCTGTTAATCCAAAGGAGACACACATGTCTGCAGTGAAAATAATATGTAGATATTTGAAAGGGACTGGAGATTTTAGTCTACTATACACAAAAGGAGGAAATTTTGATCTTAAGGTGTATACTTATGTTGAATGAGTTGAAAACATTGATGACAAAAAGAGCACCCATGGTAGAGATTTATTTTTAGGACAAATATTAGTGACATGGTTAAGCAAGAAACAAAGTTGTATTTCAAAATCTACTATTGAAGCTGAGTATGTTATTGCAACTATGAATTGTTCAAATATAGTGTGGATCAAATAATTACTTGAAGATATGCAAGAAGAGATTATTGATCTAGTTACTATTTTCTACGATAATACTAGTGCTATAAACATATCAAAGAATCTGGTGATGCATTCAAAGATAAAGCACACTTCTATCAAGTATCATTACTTAAGAGATTAAGTACAAGATAAGGATGTGATATTTGAGTATGTGAATTTTAAAGAACAGATAGATGATATATTTACAAAACCACTACCAAAGGATTCTTTTGAGTATCTCTGAGGTAAGTTAGGGGTTCTTCCCCTATCCAATATTTATTAAGGTAAGATACATGTTGCATCAATTCAATTATTCATTAGAATATCTATCTTGTGAGTTGATACTAGTGTTCACTCTCTAGGTGAAGCCTAAAGTTGTGAAAAGATGGTTATGAATACAATGAGAAATCTACACTTAAGGTATGATTTATTGCCTGAGAAAAGTTTTTAGGAGTATGTATCTTTGCCATTATTGTCAAAGAGGGAGAATATTACCGATGCACTAATGTTGCATAGAGGGAGATGAAATTAATGAATACATAGAGGGAGATGATAATATAGAGGAAGAATATTTTCGATGACGCATAGAGAGAATAGATCAAAAAAAGAAGTTGTTAAAGAAGGATAGTAAAGAAGAAGATAAGTTAGAGAAGATTGAACAATGAAAGAGGGAGAATATGAATAGAGAATAAAAATATCAAAGGGAGTACATGAATGACAGTGAAGTGTTACCATCATCAATTGAACACTAAAGATTGTTAGTGTTGTCATCAATTCAAAAAAGGGAGATTGTTACTATAACTATTGGTGATGATGATGAAGACCAACCAAGATCAGAATAATACAAGATAGTAGAAAGGTTAGATTATTTATTATCTTGTCATTGATATCAAGAAATTGATATCTGGTTTATATTATGTTGCCATATCATTCGGTTTATGATATAAGTGTGAATGAGTTAAGGAGAAGAAGAAATGAGATGTTATGAAGTTGAAGAACTTAATTGGGAAACTAATACAGATCAGAAAATGGTAAGGTTATGATGATATAATTTTTTTCTACCTAACATATGATTATAGAAAGCCAGTAAAGTATGGTAATGAATATTTGTCAAGTCGGTAAGCAAAATAGTTTTGGCTACCAAGAAGGAAAAGTCACTTGGTAAAGGTAAAAGGTAAAAGGAAATATGTTTCGGTAAAGGAAAAGGAATGCAAGCCACCAAGAAAAAAAGTTCTAGACATCGAGAAAAGTTAACTGAAATTCAGAGTTAGCCACTGAGCAAGGAACATAAATTAAATAAGGATTAGAATGACATTTAATGATTAGCTATGATGAGCTAGATGATCATGATCATAAGGAAAGTTATTTATGATTTCTATGATCAAGAAAATTCAAAGTGATGATCTATGGATTAGATCTAAATAGTTAAAAGAGAAGGAATAAGTTTCAAGAAAGTTAAAGTTCCTAGGTGAAGAGAAAATGTGTTACTGAGATCTAGATTCAAGGTATAATGAATTGGACAACTAAGATTAATCAAAGGAAAATGTAATAGAGGAGATTAAGTGACAAAACATATCTATATAAAGGATGGATTTGTATGAGAAAATGGTGAGAAAATTGAAGAGTTGAAGAGTCATCGACTGATGTAGTGAAGAAGGAAAAGTTAGATTATGAGTCAGAAAGCAGGATCTGATGAAGTGTTGATGTTGGTGGAAAGTGAAGGATTGAAGTGAAGATAGAAGAGTGCACAAAGGATCTGGTTATGCAAAGATAGTTGCAAATTTAAATTTTAAATTATTTATTATTGCTTATTAGCATTTGTAATAGAGAAATATATTAACTAAGTAGACTTAGGAGTCTTATTGTAAAATCCTTGTAAAAGGTAGCATTCTAAAGAGTATTTGAAGCCCTCTAACAAGGTCATTCCTAATAGGGTGAAGATCCTAACATATCTGAGGTAAATCACTTGACCGAGTCACACCTAACAATGTGTATTGTAATCTCTAACAAGATTGACTCTTAACTGAGTATACTTCAAAAGAGTATTTTCTTTAGTGGGTGACAATTCCCACGGTTGTTTTTCCTAAAGCTAGGTTTCCATGTTAAAAACTGGTGTTACATGTGATGAATGGTTTATGTGATTGATTTATTGATTATTAAAGTTTATTTACTGCTATCGGTAAATAGTGAATTGTATTTAACCGAGTTAATCAAAAAAGTTGTTAAGGTATAGAGAATCAAGGAAATTGATTCACCCCCCCTCTTCGTAATCCAATTGGGGGTTCTAAGAAAAGGGCAAAACTTATATTTGACTCTAAGAGCCCTAGAACCCCAAAATAGAAAGCCAGGAAGACAAAACAACTGATAGCCACCAAAAAGGATAAAAATAACAAATAGATAGAAACAAAGGATGATGAAATGGTTAAGAAGTCTCCTATTAAAACCAATAGAAGAAGTCACAAATTTCATGGGAAACCATTGGGGAGAAAGGAAACTAAAGGTATAAATATTTCAATTTTAACTAAATCAAAGAAAACTTTATTTGATGAGAGGGAACAACAAACAAGTGAGAAAATTAAAAGTAGACCAACTTCACTATTTCATACCCCTTCCACATCAGATTATACAATGAGTGATCATGTTTGAGGGACTATTCAATCAAAAGATGAAAATGAAGTTTCTATTCACTCGAGTAACTTACAGAGTGATCTTAATCAGAAAACTAATGATGAGAATAAACATGGGAAAGGAGAGTAGAATGATAATGAGCCTTTGAATGAAGATAGCTTCTAGTGGACTAGAGAATCTTGTAGAAATGACAGAGAGGTTAGTGGGCATTGAAGAAATAATAAGAGACAAACAACAATAGATACATGTGGTTAAAATATAAGTACTCATCTTGCCATTCTCACCATGGGCCTTTGTTGCACTATAACTAAGGGAACTAATGGAAGAAAGGGAGAAAGAATGGAAAAAGGAAAAAGGGACGTTGAAAGAGGAACTCTGAGATAAAGATGAGGAAATTGCAAACTTGAAGGAGATAATTGAGAGTGTAAGTACTCTAGTGCACCAACTTATAGAGTGTAGACCACCTCCTAGAGTTTATGTATTACAGTTAAAATAATTGTATCTCTCTTATAAATTATCAAGAGAAATCTCAGGGATTCCTTCATCCCTTATCACTCCTAAGGATTTTATGTTTGCTAATCAAAATGGTACACCTCAACACAAAAAATTGTTGTATGAATTTTATCTCCACAATTATGTTGCATCATTTGGTTCAAGGTGGAACCCATTACTGTCGATTGGGGATATTCAAATGAGGGAGTTTATGTCCCATGTATAGAATGATAATACTAGAGGGGAAAAATGTAAAGAATATGAAAAAATAGAATCAATTTTCCTTTAGCTCTCAGGGTAGAAGTTGATGATCAAGATAGGATATTTTATGAATCGAATAGGTTAATCTATAATGATGATCAAATAGCTAGGGTAATGGCATTGGGGGAACAAGTTCATACAAAACTTGAGGAGATGAAAACTCAAATTAAGATAGATTTTGGTCATTTGGATCATAGGTGTAATTGGTTACCAGACAATCTAAAAAATGTTGAACCCCACTCCCTACAAAACTACCATGCAATAGTTCAAAGATAAGGCACATATATGCAACTTGGTAGGAGCCAAAAAGAAAAATGCATTCCATTGATCTTCTAGGAACCACTATTATTGTGGCCTCTACCACATTTGGGGGGGGGGGGGGTGGTCAGATACATTTTATTATTTGAATAAGGAAAAACCTTGATCGAGAAAGTTAAAGAAATATCAGGGATTTTTCTAGAGCCCAATTGTGAAAAACTTCAAGAAAAACCACATCACAAAACTTTAGGCTAATAGTATGGGTTGAGAACCATAATTATCTTGATGGAGGACCATAAGGAAATTAAGCTAGTGGGTAATGATGGGTTCCATTTATGCCTCTTTTATTAGATACTTTCATTATAGTTTAGACATTTTTTTAATATTTTAAGCTTATGAACTATGTGTTTTTATACCTTTTGCTAAATCATGATGATAAATTTTCCCGCTATATCTAATGTTCCTTTTTGATAAAAACTATAATACCTATGAATGCAATATAAATATATTATCATGAATGATTATGATAAAAAAATTATTTTAAATATTAATGAATGTCCATGAATCTATGTGGGTAGTGACCTTTTTAATCCAACCAGTTGATTAAATCTTGTGGTGTTGTGATGAAGTAAATTATTCATCAAGATGTGATAGGTATTTTAAAGCAGTTAATGGACATTAGGGGAAGAAGAAGTCAGTACGGTTATGGGAAATAGTCTAATTATTGCCTCTATATAATAATTCTTCAAAACTATTGAAAGGGAATTTATCTTCCTAATTATTTATTATGTTTGATTTTAGAGAAAATTTAGGATAATATTTGATGCGAGTTATGGTTGGGATAGAGTTTTCTATGTTTCACTCTTTATTCCTAGTTTCCTTCTTTTAATAATAGCACTCTCCCTAGATACACAGGATTGAGGTGTTGAATTAGTTAACTAGTTTTAGTTCTTATTTTCTATAAAATATTTGTAGTTTCTTTATAAACTATTGGTTGAGTGATATACTATAATTTTATATTTACTATATTTCTTGAATAAAGAGAGCTTTTATTATTGTTTTGTGTTATCAACATGGATAAATAAATATGTCTTGGATGTTTTATTCTTTAAGGATATATTTATTAGTTACGAGTACTCATCCAAGGGGGCCCACTTAGCGAGGAATCATTTTATTTTATTTTTGTAGCTTAGCTTAGATGTTCTTGTATTATCCTAAAAAATTAGCACCCATAATTGGATACTCTATTAGGCACCATTTTGGTGATTTTTAGATTCGATGTTTGTTATGCTTAATCCTAGAAACCTCATTCCTCTTTTCTCACTTCTTCTCTACTATCCCGATACCCAATTTGATTTTTGGACCAAAATCCCAAGTATAGGTCAAAATAGACAACTTATACCCCGATATTGGTCAACATAGCTGACCCATACCCTTGGATTTGGGCTCAAATTTGGCTCAGATCCCTATGTCAGGATGTTAATAGAGGAAAATGTCTGGATCAATTCTGAATCCCAAAATGGTGGATGAGGTATAAAAACACCTCATCTCTCCTCATTTTAACATCTATTATTTTACTTTCATGATCTACAACTTTTCAATCAATTTTTCAAGAGAACTCAAGAACTATTGAGCAATTAGATTCAATATTTAAAGACAAGCATCCAATATTTAGTTTCTCCAATTCATTCAAGTTCATTCCAAGGTGATCTTCTCCATTGAAACAAGTTTATCTCCCATGATGGCTAAGTAGAGGAATTCTCAATCAAGCAAGAATATATTTTCATCCATCTGCATTCATCTCTCATTCATTGCAATTGATTATCAAGCATATTTTCATTGAAGGTCTAGGAGTTGCATTCATAAATCCATGCATTCATGAGGGAATACTTGATTCCTACTCTACAAATCAAGGTCAAATCCTTTATTCCAAGCACATTCAAGAATCTTAATGGGTATCAGTGATTTCTACATCTATTCATGAGGGTTTTTGCAAGGTGAATCTAACATTTATCTTTTTACATACTCTCCTTTATGCAATCTTAATTCAATTTCAAGGTTGATACCTAAACAAGGGTTTGATCAAGGAAAACCCATTTTATGAAAACTTTTCCCTACTTTTATGTGTGTAGGTACACACTATAGAGTTGCCAAATATTTTCCTAGAATAATCAGAGTGATTCTAAATGTTTTTGGCCAAAAACCAAGGTATAGGTCAAAATATCCCACCTATACCCAGGTACAGTTTGACATAGCCAAACAATACCCTTATAAATAAGGTCAAATTTGGCAGGCAGGTAGGTAATAGTCTTGGGATCTCAAAAAATTCATTACAGGTACTTCTGACATTCTATCAGTCAATTATTCAGATCTAATGTTTCTTATTTCCTATTTCATTTCTAGATGCATCTAAATATTTCCTAATATGAATTTCTATCTTTATTATCATTTTCAATTTCAAAATTACATATTTAGCAAAGGAAGTCATTGTCCCCATTTAGCGCTCGAGTCACCTCTTGAGCATATTAGGGGCATCTTGCTTATGAATATGCAATCTTGAAAAGGGAGGTGATCTACCTTAATTTTGCATTGCTTCCTTTTTCCCAGTGTACATTTTGGTGAACCTGACTCTTCTTACATAATTTTGATTTGGTTTCTATATATACTTTGTATGCATTACATTAATCACTATTTATATTACATATTTTCTATATTGTATGCTTTAAATATTTAAATTTGATTTGATAGTTAGATGTGATTTTTATTAATTGTACTTAGTTGATGTTTTCATATCTCTTTCAAAATTCATATTTATATTATATCTATCTCTTTTTCATTTTTTAGTGCATGGGTTTTATTACATTGAGTCCTACCTATATAATTTTGGTTAGAATAAGTCATAGACTTATGAATTCCTTTGATACTGAGTCCTATTTTTTTCCTATGAATCTTGATGAGACCAACATGCCTACTAACCATATTCATTGTATTATTGATAACCACTCTTCCCACTCTTCTCATGATTTGTATGAGACCTTAAAATTTCCTCCCATGGAAACACAAAAGTTTTCTTATGCTTTTGAAAAATTTGAGAAATGGTTAAGACAAGAGAACTCCAATACCAAGGTCATCTCCATAGTATAGGGTTTGTGAAAGATAATTCATAACAATAAACATGGTGTTAAAATATTGCATAGTATCTCTCATATCATTGATAACAATTTAAAGCATATTATAGATTGTGCCCAAGAGTTAGGTTTCATTCCACCTA